>JAYKKI010000124.1:3342500-3927500 GCA_039881145.1 Druceiella hillmani | reverse complement strand
GTAAACATAATGGAAAAAAAAACCCGGCCATTATCAATTGTATCTTAATCCGTCATATAATACAAAATTTAAAAATTATGTTATATTTATACATGACCGTTAGACCAAAAAATGTATATAATTTTATATTATGACCTTTATATCTTGTATATGGTAGTAACAAACAGTCGTTTACTTATGATATCAGTAACCGAAAGAAATAGTTCTACAAAAGTTTTGATACATTTTTTTGTAAAAAAACTTTAATAAAGTTTATCGAAAGTTGTTCCATGTTTTCTATATACTATTACTTTATTTTAAAAGAAGTTATAAGCCAGCTTATTTATTTGAAGTCTACATGAGGCCGAATACTGTCTGTTTATTGACCGCATCCAAAAGAATTTTTTTTCGCATCATTACACGAGGAAGTATGACCGCTTCTGTTTTCTTTTCTATTTCCTGATAATGTGGTGAAGGTTTTTATTTTTTTGCAACAGAAGATATAACTTATTTATATCTTCTATTGTAGAATATTTTAGTTATCTTTGTTACCTATATTGTTAGGTACCTATGTTACATATTATTCAAAACAAAAAAAAGTGTTAACCGTTAAGTATAAACATTATCTCTCCAGTATGGTTAAGAATTTCATTGAGACGGAAGATGTATGCTGAAGTATTGTCACTCTTTATTATGCAAGTTAAAACATAGTATTTCAAAATATTGACTGCTCAAAAGACACATGCTGAAAGAAACGTATTATAAACAAAAACTGAAATTTCTAAAAGTTTTTAATTAATTATTTGTGGCGAATGTGACTTTTGTTTTTGATTCAATTATTAAAAATTACTCTTGCCATATTTTAAATTGAAAATATAATAAGAAAACTGAAGGAAGTGTACTTGAAGAAATGTTAAAAGACGGTAAGAGAAACTTCACGTTAAGTATTGTAACGTTGTTTACTTGATTAATATTCTATCTTATTCATAAACATCCTTCGGAAATTAATAGATGGGAAAATTCAATTACATAAAATATTTACTGAACGTGGTAGGCGCCACAATATATAGAAAATAATAAAATGTTGAGTTCAGAATAAAATGAAAGTCTACATTTGGTGAAACTATTTAGTTAATACTTTCAGTTAAGAGATTAAATTTTTTTTTGGTATTTAAATAATTACGCTAAATAAATACTTTTAAATATGCAAGCCTTCATAGAAAAACATTGCCAAATTGACACGTTTCTTAGTCCAACGGCTATCAAATCAGTGTAAAATATATTATCATGTAGATTATATATTTCCTGATGAAGTTAAATCTATGTGAAAGAGACTTAAAATTCGTATTGGATGTCAACTTTACAATAGAAATGTATCAGTGAAACGTATCGTTTCACAGGCCTACGGCGTGGTTGGAATAATTAAATCTTTAAAAACTCTATCACTTTCGTTCGCATGTATACCCTTCTTTACGTCATGGTACGGAATTTCGAACTACTCAATTGAATATCGTCAAATAAAGGCAAAATTTTAATAAAAAGTAGGAATATAATGAATAAACAATTTCTTAGTTATGCTAGTTACACAAAAATTTCTGTAATATCGGTAATTATCTACATATATAGGTTCATTTATCAGCGTTTCGAAATTTGTTACAAAATGTTGACGGTTGTGAAGGTATTCGAATTAAAGTTCGAAATTTATTTTTTCTAGATAATTATTAGGGAAGCCGTTAATGAAATTATTCGGTGTAAAAGATAATGTATATTTTACGTAATGTACTTATAATAGCATAATCTTATTTCCATGATCTCGATTAAAAGCAAAATATTGCATCATATTATGATCAGTAAAAACGATAGATACAAGAAATGTTTTGTAATCTGTCATAAATTAATCGTATTGTTGTGCGATAAATATAAATTTGATTCAGAAGGTTAATATCGTGGGAAGTATACCATCTTGATTTAATTCGGATTTGCAGGATAACTTTGCAAAGATATGGTGACTGATCAAACGTAGGAAGTTATTTTGTGCGATTAAAAAATCTCCACCACAAAACATAACTTATTCATAGCTTTCCATTCTAAAAGCTATAAATAATTATATCTTCCGTTAGGAAAAATTATAAACCTAAACTAGAAGTTCCGGAAGATCCAGGTGAAAAAAAATGGTCATGCTTGCTCTTGTATGTATATGGAAAGAATGTTTTTTTTAATATATCCAATCGACGAACTGTATTCTGCTTCATGTAGGTTTTAAATAGTTTAACGGATTTCTAACTTCTTCCACATAAAAAAAGTACACAGAAAATATAGCAATACTTTTTGATCAAATCTTTTATGAAAGAAAAAAAAACCAAAATGATTATAGGACTAGTTATAAAGGCTATAATGAAATATTAAGTTCAATAATGACTCTGTTAGTCACATGAAAATAACTAAAGCATATTTTTATATACGGAAGTTTATGATTGTTTAACATACAAACAATCATGACCACATTTTATTATTACCTATTTTAATAGTCAAGATAAATATTGATCATCATAGTTTACCTTTACAAAGAAAATCAGATATCCACTTGAATAAATTTGAATTCTGAGTAGTTAAAAAAATATTTAGAAACTAGTTTAGGTATGGGTTCATAATATAAGCTGTAATTTTTTTGGTGTTATTTGTAATAATTTTTCAGTAAATCTTACAATAATTTATTAATATAAAATTGTAGTAAAACGACTATATGACAAAAAAATTCCCCAGTGACATAATTTCCTCCAATAATTGATATGGGTCTTGTTTTATATTTTTATTGAGGTGACGCTCAACCTTACGGCATGTAAAACTTTCGAAGTATTTCACTTTGTTCTTTATTATTTGAACAAAAAAAACTCATTAAATTTGTTTGCAATTTTATTACTTTTACTGAACATATATTATTTCGTGTACTGTTATATTATTTACTCTAGTATCTTCATAATGTTAGAATATATTTTTCAAGTGTGCTGAATTTATCCTCGTTTAATAGTATATCATGATTTTCGGAGAAGTTTTCTATAAGCTATTAATATTATTTCAATATCAATGTACATTACCAGTAATAACATGTGAAAATAAAACGAGCTCCTCACTATTGGTCTCGTAAAAATATTTTAAGTCACTTAGATATATCTGCGAAATATAATTAGAAATAAGTACATCTTCAGGTAAATTTATATTAAATAGTTCTTTGGTAATAGGCGGATCAAAAAACGCGCAGATAGGAATAACATTTCTGGAATAGGGACTACGTATCGAAAGACGCAGTGTGAAGCAGTCCCGTCTTAGGTGGATGGGTGAGTTGGTAAAGGTGGCGAGGAGTTCTTGGATGCAAACGGCACGGCATTGATCATTGTGGGAGTCTAAGGGGGAGTCCCATATTCAGCAGTAGATTTATTTCGGTTGATCGATGCATTGAATATTTATACATTTTGACTATATCTATGGCCCGATGGCGCTTCTCGATATATAAAATGTCTAACAATTTTATGTTTAATATATTTCTATTCGCGCAATGAATCATGATATAATGGATTTAAAAGATACTGAAGATTGCAAAATAGTCTATTTTAATAAAAATGAGTTTCCCCATGTGCATTGTTAAGGCTACGTGGCCTTACAAGTATTGATTGAATAAAGCTTTGTATGATCGTGGAAAATCCCAACGTAATTGTGACAGTGAATGCACAAAGCACGTAAAATCTGCGCGGGTAAGAGCGCGAAACGTTGGAAAATGCAAACTTTAATTTATGCGGTTCACAGATATTATAACTGATTTCTACTATTTACGTTTCGTTACAATCGTTAACTGCAAGTTATTAACTTTTCAGTAATTGTTATGATGCAATATATATTTATTTATATTTTCTTTCCTATTTAGACATTTCAGATCAAAGCACGAAAAAAATAGCAAATGTATTAACATATCCCAATAATATCATTGAGGAGTAATGGAAACTTATAATAACGATAGCTAAAAATTAAAAAATAACCGTGTTTAAAAATCACTCATAATATTTTGTTCACTCTTTGCGTAAAAAGTATTATAGATTTTATAAGCTTAAATATTTAATTTTATTGTCTTACAAACTTTATTAAGATTCCGTGATGAAAGAAGGAATCTTTATAATTTAATTTTGTTTGTCCGTCTATCACAATTTTACCAGTTATAGAGCTTTAGATCAAGGTTCATAAAATTTTACAAGAGGATTTTTCATACGGAGATCTCAAGTAACAGGGAAATTGAATTGATAACTGACGATATTTAATATTTAACAAAAAAATCTTATATAAGTCTCTGCCTATAAGATTACACTAAAGTATACACAACATGTAAATTTGATGGGAAATTTAAAAAAAAATCCAGGCCCACTAATGTTACGAAGACGTAGTTTTTGGAATTTATCGTTGGGGAATGCTAGAAATTAAGATTAGGATGGTACAATACGAGCCGATTCATGCACAGCAAGTTAGTTATAGACATGGTTTTTGATTTGACTCTGATGGCTTAATTTTTGTAACGAGCAAAATTTTGTTGAATTTCTTATGAATGTTTTTAGGGTTAAATTTTAAAATATGTGTATATTTTGGGTTCACCAATATTATCGATTTCGATCTATGTCTTATCGATTTCATATCGATCGATCTTTACTTATCGATTTCAAATATACCGTACAAAATAACCTTTATAAAGATTTCGAGAGGAAAATATGATAAATTATTAGATATGAATGATCAAATATATTTTAAAAATATTTGATTGATTTTCTTTGTGATTACTTTTAATATACGACATAGTTCAAAAACGATTCTAATAATGCGGACTACTATATACACATACGAGATTAGTTTAATAGACAATTACGGGTCTGGTCAAATTTTTCTTTATTAAGACTGTTTTCAAAAATTTTCCAATGAAAAGTTAGTTTTAAGGAAAGTGGCCAACCGACACAAGTGTGTACCTTTGTAGAAAATAGCTTTGTAACTTAATGTTATTTAAACTTATTATTACGGAATATTTTTTAGTGAGGAATCTGTATATTCAAAACTGATAAAGTGAAATTTATTTCAAACCTTTTTTAACAAAAATTTAACCAAATATACTGGATACCTATAATGATGATTCTAAATTTCATAGTTTTTAGATATAAGTAAAGTAAAAGACGTACCAGATAATGTTTATATTTTAAAAAAATAATGTTGTGTACATGTTTACGAAAACATCGTAGTACGTATTAAAATAATAGTAAACAGGCTTTATTTAGTCTATAAGTTGAACTTTGAATCCATCGTACTTAAATAATTCTTACCAATTCTTAGTCAATAAATATAACGTTTCTCTAGAAATATAGTTTTGCACTAAAAAATGTCAAGACAAGGTGAAATAAATTTATACGAATATCCTACGCAATTAAAACAAGGTGAAGTTAATTTATGTGAACAACTTACTAAATCACTCCCTCAAAGGCTTATTCATCTACTTTTGTATATAAATATTACACAAATGTCAAGGCTACATTCATCGAGACCACTTTCAAATTCGATTACATATTACTATGGTGTGACCCTCTTTTAAATTTTCATAAATCTAGTTTATTCAAATCTTTTTCAGTATTACACGTATTCTTTTCTTATTCAGATTCTATCTTAATTCTTATTACATAGACATTTAAGACGATCAAATAATGTTAATATTATATATCATTACAATTTGTCCAATAATTTCTTTGTTATAAAAAAAACACTTTCTTAAAAATAATGATGTGAAAGAAAAAGAAAACTATTCACAATATCTGTAAAATAATACAAAAAGTGAGCGTTAAAATAAATATATCATTTTTAAATAAGTAAACACGCAAAAATAAATTCTTAACAAAAATACGTTCACGTTATTGTTTGTGCTCTACTTACACATTTCTGTTTCCAAATTCTCAATTAATGAAAAACATAAGCTCGACAAACATTAGACAACATTACATACATAACACATGTCGACCTCTTTGAGTATCTCCTGCCTACCGTTTCCGCTCAGATAATGAGATTAGAGTGAGTTCCCCGGCTCTTGCATCTTAGCTTGCGGCACATGTGGGTTGAGGTTGCTTACTGTTATCGAAGGACTCATCTGATCAAATATTAATAAAAATTATTAGCTTCCTTACTCACTATTCGTATGGTGTATATATCCAAGGAAAGTCGAAGTCCCTCATTTAATATATCGCTTAATATAAAGCAAACTGAATAGTGGAGAAAGATAGACGCTGATGAAGCATGAAATTTTTATGGAATAAGAAGACGGGCGAAAATGAGATTGGCGTTAAAGACATGAAATATTTTTTTTAAAAACGCAAAAAAAAATAATTAAAAGACTGAAAATCGAAGAAAATAAAATTACAAAATACGTTTTTGACCATATATTTTATAATTTTAATATATCCAGATGTGTTAATAGGAATAAAATTTTCAATTAAAAATATAACAAAATACATACTAAAATTTCCAAAATTATTATAAGGTAATATTTTTTTCAATAGCCATTTCCAAAATTAAGCAAATTAGACTCATAACTCACATTGACATTAGTTCTGAGTTGTCAAAAGCCATTTTCGCTCTAATCGAGTTTTACATGGCTTTTTAATGATTATCCCTGGAAAATCCTTACGAATTTCATAAATTGATATATTATATCTATGTATGGATGATGCAAAAAAATCTACGTTTCGTTTAATCATAGCTAGATAGAGTTCCTCAAAAACAACATTAATAAATTAATTAATTCATTTATTTAATAATTATTAGGAAGCATGAGCAATCATTCAAGTGTTGCTTTTGTCTCAAATGTATACGAATAAAATGTTAAGGCATGAAGAGATAATCGCAACGTGCGAAGTTGATGTATGTGGTGTGTATTTTGCAAAACCTTATTTATTTAAAAAAAACGTTATATATTTTCACAATGTTGCATTACGGAGAAGATATGTCAAAAATAATAAAGAAGGAAAAAGATACAAACTATTATGTAAATAATCTGACTTTTCATAAAAAGCACGATTTCTCATCTGTCTGATTGGCAAATAAAAAAAATTTTCACATTATATTTTTTAATTTTTCATTTTATCCAACACTATACGGACTTCTGCCTTTAATATATTACTGTTTTATCCTAGACTTTTTATAGTAGAAATGTTTTTTAGTACAAATGAAATAAATACGTATAAAAAAGAACTGTAGATGTTTTTGACTGACTTTATAAAATGAAAAAAACATTTTATAATCCGCAAACTTGTATTCTTCCTGGCTGCAATTCAATGTTTATTCCTATCCTTCATTTTATGCGATGTATTTCTTTTCCCACATTTTCTATTAATATTGTCGTCTCTCCCAGTTTCTTAAGTTCAGTAACCTATCATTCGTCTTAGGAAAATTGTAGATGGATAAAAATATTTTAAATAACTTTTTATGTATTCAATAAACGAAAGATTTATGCAGATATAATATTTATATGTTTAAGGTTTTGCACGAGGGAATAAAAAGAAACCCTCATCGCATTGTTTTATTATCCGTCTGTCCTTCTGCATGTCAGCCAAGACCCTCAATTTAAGGAACCGTCAGAGGTATTAATTAAAATCGAATATTTATATATATGACATTATATTTCTATCTCCATTCAGTAGAAATTTAAGGCTTTCAGTTATCACATATTAATCCTGACTCCGTCATGAAATTTACTACCTCTTTTAAACTGGAATTAGCGGATTAGGTACATAGGAAGACCTCATAGCAAAATAAAGTAAAAAATCCGAAAATTATTAATTGTTAATTCGCTGCAGGTTTGTTCCCTAATAATCAAAATATTTTCTTTTTCCGAATTTCCGTTTTTTATTTAATTGTAAACCATTTACTAAACTTTGTAATAATAAGACACTTATCCATCATTTTATTCACATACCTAAATAATACAAGAAAAACCTTTGGGTATAGTGTTAAGAAGGAAGTCGTTAAATAGAAGAAATAAAGTTATGTAACAACGTAACGTTCTGTAACAAAGTTTAACGTAAATTTTAATGTCGTAATAAAAACACTATCTAAATCGTATACTAATGGACTGTAAATGAAATATGGGAGTGTTTCTAATATTCTGTAGTTATTCATGAATGTAATAATTTGTTAATTTTAAAATTTAAAATAATTCGTAAGAGAGTATGCGGCAAGTACGAATATACTGCAGATAGATGAATAATGTTGTTACTGAGAAAATTGATGAATAGTAATATTTGGAAAGTTTATTATCAAGAAACAAGACAATTTAAGAGTAACAAAATCTCTTTCTCCCTCTCCATCACCCCCTCCCCCTCTCTGTCTTGCTGTTTTTATTAGAAATTGTAAGTCGATTAAAAACCAGTAGTAAGTAAATCAGTAGATATAACAATTATTTACAAAATAAGCTAGTTATGACCTTTTGCATATTATCTAAACATTGACAATCTATCCCGTTGCGGATGTCTTCATATCTAATTCGTTTTCGTAAAATTTTATGAGCAGTACTAAAAGCGACGTTACATTTCAGTATAATCACCATACACCCTATATGGTACAATATGCGGAATTTTCCGTCTATATTCCAACCTTTTCATTTGTAAATTTATTTGTACTGATATTGAAACTAATTATGTACGAGTAGATTCTCAAATGTTAAATCTTCCGTGCTAAATGTTAGATTATTTTCTTAGAGAGGACTGGCTTTTTTTCATTTTTTTACACTTTTCATTTTTATATTTTACGTACATGCTGGCTTCTCCTTTGATTTATTCCCAAGTAGGTATTTCGAAAAAGTTATTTACTTATATGTAAGATTAATACACGCACGTCACCTATTGTAAAAATGAACATTATAATATGGGATTATACATTGAAATATCAAATTTCCTCTTTAGTTCGTCGATTGCGATAAAATAGACCAATCGAATTCTATTACGTAGGTATGAAAATAAAAACAAAATTTTATACAAATTTTCTTTTAACGTCATGTTTTTATTTAGAAATGGCCAAATTTTTGGTCTTATTGTTAATTTTTCTAAAGCTATTATTTCAAACCACCCTACTGTTTTATTTGCATTTTTCACACATATGATCAAGTTTGTTCCGAATTTTTATTGATATATTTGATTTGTTGCAAAGTCATTTCATATATCATTTAGAAATAATCTCTAATAAAATAAAATATTTGGAGGGACTTTTTGTTACCTATTTCAACAAATAAGCCGTATATAATTATTTTGTTACTATTCACAAATTTTTTATTAAATTTTTAATATTTCATAAGGTTACCTTAAATTTGTAGACGGTTTACGTGGTGATCCAATAATTTTTCTAACGATTTTTATACGGAATAATAACAATACATGTAGAAACAATTCCATTAAATATATATTTCTCCATTTAATAAAAACATAGGATAAAAATATTCATCTAACATATGGTAAAGAGGAAAACGATTCAATTGAAAAGAATTTGAAACTTATTTGAAAAATTCAGTAAATGTAGTTGATATACATAATAAAATCATACAATTGGCCTGTCTGTAAGTTGAAGATATTTAAAAAATAATTGAGGAGCACATGATAAAAGTAATAAAAATATCGTTTTTGAAATTGTTTTCTGTAAGTGGTTCATTTGTTCGCGCATCGCGGAACAACAGCTGTACGGATTTCGATTAAATTGAAATAACCCATTTTTTATAACGATCAATCCACTAAGAGGATAAATGGTAATTTGACTGCAGAATATAAAGCAAACTTACTTAAAAATATTTAATTTCATAATAATTCTAATAGATCATGTTACGTGTATTAATCTTATAGTTAAATTAATAATATTTTCTAAAGTCCCACGCAAACTAAGTAACTAAGTAGCCAGCTGGTAGTATCATAAGTTTAGCCGCAGTCTTTTTGGGACTGTTACTGTCTTTATACCAATTAAAGTTTCAACGAACCTTCAATTTGATTTGGAGAGGAAATAAAAACGTTGACGTCTGCTTTTTGCAATAAAATGGCATATATATATATATATATATATATATATATATATATATATATATATTTGCTTTAGCCTCAACTTTCCTAGATTAATCAATCAGAAGTCGGACTGTCAAAGTTTATAAAGCAAGATTCTTTCGATTCACATTAATCCAAAGTTGAAGTAATTGTGGAACATTACTCAATGTAAATCAAGAAAAAATAACGAGAAAAATGTTAAGCTGTTATTATTTTGGAAATATTGTTTGTATATTTCCATATGAATTAATTCTTGGTATAAGTCTAAGATTTGATTAACTTATTTTCGGGAGTCAAGAGGAAAGGAATATGACTTAAATATAAATAGATTTTAACTAATTTTAAACTATGTTGAAACAAAATTCTCATGAATATATATCGGCGAGTTTCTTAAAAACTGAAATCTTTCCAAGTACCTACTGCAGAACGCGGGGTTTTGTTTTATTATCGACTAGCGCGCCACCTCGAGTTTTGACGATAGAAGTAGTTATGATTCGGAAATTTTACAAATAATCAACTTTAAATACACCTTTTTCAAAAGAAATATTTCTTTAAAACCTGATAAAGTTTCTTAAATTTTTTAAATACTTATTACACCCTAAATGTGGCCTTGAAAATTGACATGCATTTGCTGTATGTATATATTTGTACACGAAACATGCAGCGGGTCCCAAATTTTGACCGATCTTGGTGAGTTTTTGAGGGATTGTAAAACCTGTTCATTTTTATAAGTTGGAAAAAAATTTATTAGTTATTAATAATTTGTTTTTAAAAAGTTCTCAATTTTGGTTTTTTGTGCCGTTTTTTTTAAATTTTTCTTCTAATTATTTATTTAACTAATATTAAAAAAACCTGGGATGTGTACATTTCGTTTTATCAGCGGTTTGAAACTCTAGTAAAATATTGTACGAGAATTGAAAACGAATCATGGAAGGGTTTAATACTCAACTATTTTATTGAAAACGTATATGTGGTTATTATATATTCATTTTATTTTCACTACTCACGTAAACTTATATCTTCAGAAGTATAAACGTTCCGCTGTAAAAAAATTCAAACGTACAGGTCAATGTCAGTTCAATACTTGTTTTAGCATTTGAATGCATATTTTTAACCAATCGTAATTTCCAATAAACTTCAACATACTTAAAATGAAACAAATTATAAACTTAAAAATTGTTGCGTAGAATAAAAAAATACATATTTTTGTCCATTAAAAAGATGTCCGGTTCAGATTGGAGTATTTTATGAAACTGATCCAGACTTGAATTAACAGGAACTTAGGAGACGTGCTTTCTTTTCTTTCGTTTTCTACCTAAGTTAAAAGCGAGACGCTCGGATAAATTGCAGCAAAAACTCTTGAACTTTACTGCTTTTTGGGCAGTAAAGTTCAAGAGTTTTGCTGCAATTTACTTTTATTTCATATTATTTATTAGAATTTAAACATTTTGCATTCCCATTCTTCAAGCATTTGCTTGAAGGTTTTGTAAATATGTTCCTGTGTAATAATTGGAAACTATTTTCTTCCTAAATTTAGGTAAAATAAATTGACTGGCAAACAAATCGTACACATTTTATTTTCATTCATTTTTTTGATTTTCGCAGTGAAAAGAGAGACTGTTATTATCAAAACAAATATTTATTTCGATAATTACATCAAGAAATGCTTGATGAAGATACATTTTGTTTGAGGAAGCTCGGAATTGGCTTTAGAAAACTAATAGATTTCACGTCAAAAGGAAGACTACGTTGCGTCTTTGATATTTCTGTTCGTTTAATGTCGTAAACAAAGTCCTTGTCTCACTAGCCTCGTTATAAAACTTACATTTTTATATAAGTATACTTTGTTTTGAAAGTGAATCCTTTCCTCGATGAAGGTGCTAAATCTGTGCCCTTGTTTTGATAGTAATTTTCCTGTTTTTCATCGCCATTCCGACGATATATATGCAACCTTTATTTGTATACAAGGATTTTGACTATGTAACCTTGGTCACAGATTCGTATTATTATATATATATTTTGTATTATTTATGTCGAGAATCTATTAGTAATTGCACATTTTGCGTACGTGTATTAGTACCTCAATTTATAATACATTAAAATCTAATTTTTAGCGACTATGGGATTGTATTCGACTCAAAGAATATATTAGGTGAATTAAATTAAAAAAGTAAATAGTTGTACAGGGAAAGATGGAATGAAAGTATAGATTTGCGAAAAATAAATCATAGAAATAAATACGAATCAAACTGTAATAGAAACAAAGTCCGAGAAATAGACTCAATTTTCAGAAAGAGAAAGTTGAGTTGCTTTTAACTTTATTTTATTTTTATAATATTCGGAAAATTAAAAAAAAACGCGGTTTAAGTTTTAAAACAGATAAATTGAATAAAATCAATGACTCTTCATTTTGAACGTCATATTTATGTCAATAAATATCCTAATTGGAAAAAACACAGTCAAATGGAACATTACTTTAGAGGTTACAAGTTTTTTTTATTTTTCTTAAGGTAAAGTAAAATACAAATGAAAATATAATAATTATTTTGTTTTCCAGTACTTAGCCGACCTCCGTGAATTAGGAGTGATGGGAGCAAATCTACGGCTAATAGCTGGCATTGAATATGATTATATACATATATATATATATATATATATATATATATATATATATATATATATATATATATATATATATTATACATCATACTTGAAGTTTCTTTTAATTTAATGCAGACAGTTGTGTCTACGTAATACATATATTGAAGAAAAATATTTAACAGCAATATATCAAAATTATAAAACTTTAGTTAGGATAGAATGGGTATAGAAATCTAACCACTAACATAACTAAGAAAGTTTCCTAATTAATAACGTTGTAAATAAACAACAAGACCTTGTTTAATTTTGCATGTATATTTTTTTACGTAGCCACAAGTATGCTAATTTAAATTTATTTGCCTGGTAAACTAATGCTGCGGCAAATATCTGTGGATGTTTATTGCACAATCATGCAAAATGGCTAGACTGATTCTGTTACAGTTAGTATAAATATAAACAAACTTTTAAACCAAGGATATAGCACATCTATGGCATAAAACTTGATGTTAGCAGATGACTCGACATGTATGTGTAATCTATTGCTTATCTACCTTGAAATATTTGGAGCTTGAAATATTTCTCTAAATTCCACCACCTTAATCGAATATCTACTCGTGTAAAGCCCTTACCCACTACTACACCAAAAGCTAGTATAGAAATGAATAAATAGGTACGCCAAAAAAATATAATCATAAAAAGACCTTTCCAATATTATACATGTATTTTATATAATTAACTTAATTTAACCATGATTTATATAAAGACATCTGTAATTATCTTATGCTCAATAACCTTTCAGCTTTTCTAATTTTGTGGATCATTTTCAATTTATTAGGTTTATGCTCACTCACTTTTTAAATATGTTCAGTATATTGTTATTAATCAGGATTTCTTCATAAAGTTATTACAAGCATAATAGGAAAGTTTTCAGAAGTAAGTCTACTTGCAAAAATATTCGTTGAACTCTTCATTTCACAAGTGTGTCCAGTTGAAAAGATTATTATATGTATTGTTCGGAAAGGTTATTTCTAAGTTTCTATAAAATATTTTCCAACATTTTGAGTTGCCTCTCACCAAAAATGTACTGAAAATTTTCTAAAAAGATTTACTCCTTTTTCTCTTTCATTTCCGAAACGGCTGAATATAAAATCATAGAAATAAAAAACTTTGTAGAAACTTAATTAAAGATGATGTAAAATTACGTTTCTGATCCTAGGTTTAATAGATTCTGAAATTTTCTTCATTTTTGTACTAGTGAAAGTTACACTAGGGATATGTTTACGAGTGAAAAATAATGTTAGCATTTGAAATGGTTAAATGGAAATACACATCACTAAGAATCTAACTTTTAAACATATTTAAACGCTCAAACTTTCCAGTTCCGATGATATTTCAATTTTTTTTTCAAGTTTCTATGCACTCGTAGTTATGTTCCTACCAACAGAAATGTATAGCAAACTTTTCTTCACACAGCGAATCGTTGAAAGCCCATCGAGCTTAAAAATTCGTTCAAGTTAAAATTTCACATAAAAGCTTTCGTCGTAATTGAAAACTGCCTTTGTGCCGAAGTATCGACGTCAGTTTTGAATAACTTTACACTAGTGAATGCTTTAAGTGTTGTTCTTTTGTTATAACCAAAACTGAGTTTTGATTTTATTTATTAAGACCCGCGATTCAAATTTGGAGAACTTTTTGGATATTTCAGGAGAATTGAAATTTTGTCGTTTGTGTTCTATTTATTGGAAGGAAGAAATTTCTTAATTCAATTTTTATTACAGTTAATTGTTGCATAAGTCGCTAATTGAGTATAATATAAATAATAATGGCGCTGCCGAATGGTGTTCGTGCAGACAAAAGTTATTTTCTTGAAACCGTATTATAATGGACCACTTATAAGATAGATAATTCTTCCTGTATGTTTTGAAATTCAAATACTACACGTTTTGTGTGTTTATGACAGCGATGTCATGTTGAAATTTAACTAACGTCTTTCTTTTTTTTCTTAATTTCTTTTTATAGAAGCTCGAATTGATTAGTGCACTAAATGTAATTAAAACTACTTTACAAGTCTAACGATAAATATATTTCTTCGTTCTTATATATGTTATGTATAAATGTACGTACGAATACTTATGTACACGTATATATATATATATATATATATATATATATATATATATATATTTATATAAATATATATATATATATATATATATATGTATGTATATATATATATATATATATATATATATATATATATATATATGTATATATACATATCTATTTATATATGTGAGTGTGTGATCTAAAGTGAGCAGCTGAATTACAATCGCCGGAATCTATATTTTATATATATTCTACCCAGGTTTTTCCAGCTTTTCTAAATACCCAATAATAATGTTATTGGTAATGATCACGAGGTAAAATTAAACTTCCAACTTTACGACTTACTGAATAATTTGTATAAGCACACATGTTTCAAAAAAAACATATAATTAAATCCATACAGGTTTTCAGCTCTATATAAACTTCATTTTTAATATTAGTTATACCTAATTTGTTACGTCTATCATAACCAAACCTAACCAGTCGATTCTAGAGTAGATTGTGCTCTACCATATAATCAGCCGGTTAGGTGTACTTATAAAAAATGCGACCAGCAACAATGAATAACCTAAAATGCATTCAAATAATACAACCAAAATTACTAAACAATGTAAAATCTAACTCTCGCTATTATTTTTCTCATCAGATTCTCAATTGATAGATTTAAAGACTTCTATATATGAACTCTTATTGCATATAATGGCACTTTAATAGGATGGAAAATTAAATATTTTTTCAAACCATCATCAGTGAAAATTGTAATAACATATATTTGTCACTGCGAAATGGCATAAAGGTGAGTTCTGCATACATTACTTTTTCATCCTCGTCAAGATTAATATTATTCACACAACAGAAAATTAATTTATGCTACATAAATTCATTTTCTGCGTTGTTAACCACCCTTACCAAGTCGATAAAATAAATACTTCAAAATGTTACTCGTTTCAGAAGCGTTTTAAGGTTAGAAAATATTCTAAATTTGTAGTTGAACAAATATTAAAATTTAAGCTTCAAAGCTGAAAACCTCATTCATTATTTAAAGATTTATCCTTCTGCTCTCAATAAATGGGATGAAAATAAAAATAACAGTATTTAAATGTCATTTATCAGCAAAAATAAACCGATGTATAATTATTATATATCACTTTACTAAAAAACATTCAGTAAAATGCTATGTAAGTATTATATAATTCGTAATTGGAATATATAGCCAATTTGTTAAAAATTTGTATCTGTAGTGGTGGTATGAAGAATAAATACAATAAAAAGAAAATGTCAACAATTGACAAAAAGTTCTGCAGTAGTAAATGAAAAATCTTACTACGAAAGCCGAATTTATGCCACTAAGTAATACCAATGCTCAAAAAATATAGCCACAAACTTTTTTTATCTTTTTAATATAATTTTACGTAGTCACTTGTACGTCAGTATGTATTTTGAATGTTACGCCGTATTTTACGTTACGTTATATACTGGTGAGCGTATCGATATATATTTCATTAAAATTTTATTAAGCAGCACATTCAAAACGTAGTACATTAAAAATGAATATTTAACAAACCCTCTGTTCTTTAAAGAATAACACTTTGACTTTCGAATAAGAACGTGAACGAAACTTTCCAGTACCAAAATCGTTTTGCCACTGTCGAAGGCTAAACATGAAGTTTAACTCCATTTTTAGGCATTTTGTATATTTATTAAATAGCTATGTTTATTTTGTTAGTTAACTTATATATTCTGAGCTATATCTAAGAAAATTGAAAATTAATATTAGTGTTATTTTAAAGTGACTTTTTTTCAGGAAGGAAATATAAATAAAGTTGGAATATTTTCAGAAGTTACTTGCATGGTTACACATCAAGCTTTGGCGTGTTATTTGCATTAAACGTGTTTAAAGACTTGTTTTTCTAACTTGTTCATTTTTGCGTTGTGTCCAGTTAGAAATCAACAAATTAGTGATTTATTGTAACTTAAGTAAAACCTTTTTTTTCTTAATAATAATATTAATAACATACATCATATTCGGCTAGCAGAACAGAGGAATATGGAGAGCGAAAGCAAAAATTCCAACAGCCTATTTACGCGGTTATATTAATTTCTTATAATGTACATATTTATCCATGTATAATATTCAGAAAAATAGTTTTTGTGAAAGCGGATTGCGCTTAGCACAGCATGTAATTTGCTATGCTGCGCTTAATGACGAGGTGCCAGGGGTTAGGGCACTGGCTGCCAGATGTGTTACCCATTGATGAACACGGCAACCATATTAAATACTCGAGAGAGTTGGATATTGTTCATTGCTGGATGTATGCATATTATGGTATGAACACTTAATATAATAATACTATGAAACAAAATATATTTAATACAGGTGAAATAACAATATCTAATTATTATTAGGCATTTTGATAACTAATTTTTCTATTTAAGAGCGCAATTTAAAGGATTTTACGATAATACGATTGTTTTTAAGCCTAATGTGGTGGATTATTATGTAGGAAAAGACAACAAATTTGTTTTTGTATCTTTATTGTTGCGATGTTGATCTTTTCGGCTGCACCCGTGTTGACCGTATTCACTCTAGATGGATTAGCGTCGACATTGATGTTAAGAACGTCCGTTGGCTCTGGAGGAGCGACGTTTGAGGTCGTTTCGCTCACGATTCTCGGCTTTCGGCTACTGATAATCCTCATATATTGATATATGAGGATTATCAGTAGGCTTTGAAGGTTAACGATTTTTATACGCTTTGTGTTTAACGATCGTTGGATACGCCGTATTAAATCTTCAAATGTTTTCATTGTTTTAATGAATTATCTTTACAACTTGCTGCTGTCACACTGCATCATTTTAGGTCACTCGAATGTTTCGATGTATTTTCACATTTTTTTATTTGATGGACATTATCTAATTATTATTAGACTGATACGACAATAGCGACTTATTTTATTAAGACTCTCAAAAAAATAATTAAACATTTGACACAGATTTGGAATTTGTGATGTTTATTAAAATGTTGTCAATCGTTTGACTGCCAAGATCGAAGCGTCGTTTACAAACTTTGTTAGATTTACAAAAAAATCGGTCCATAAAATAAAATTATATTATTGGCTAAAATTTCTTAAACTAAGTGGGGTGGCTACTTCGCCCGCCTTCGGGATGCTCAGTCCTTTGTTATCCCTTTTATTGTACCTAATGAATAGCAAAACTAGCGAAGACAATGCATAATGTTAGACAATACATGTTTGTGGCGGCCTTTCCCATTTCTTTGCAATGCAGTTTTCCGAGAGAGATTTCTAATATATGGGAGGTGTGTGTTGTAAATTTAAAATATTTAACAGAATACAATTCCTAACATGATCAAATAATATACAACATAATTATATCGCAATAGATGACCCTTGAAGAGAAATTATAAGAAGCATTTGATAATTTATATTTAATATTTCATGACGAAATTATGAAAATTAAATATTTTTAACCTATTATTATTAAACTGACCAAAAATCTTATAAAAACTGACCAAAATGGAACACTTATGGCATCACTTTGATGTCCGTCTGTCCATCCGTAGTTCATTGTTATATATGTCTGAAGTTTTGTCGTTGAAATATGGCATATTTGTAGGAAGTGTTGGTCGAATTCAAGATATGAAATAAAAACGTTGCATTTTTTCATGTTTCGTTTCGAGTTTCGAGATTATCGAATAAGTTTCAAACGAAAGATAGATATATCTAATTTGCTTTTTCTACTATTTTCAATACTTTTTCTAAAAGAACACTTAAAAATCGCAAAAAATACTGCAAAATTGACACCCATCGGAGATGATATCAAAATTAAGCGAAAATTTCGATGCTTTTTTTATCTCTTACATTTTTTCCATATAAAAGAAAAGATAGACGACAGATTTTGCTCTGCGCTAACGTTTTCATGCAAATACTGTAGAACAAAATTTAAATTAACACTACATTTGGAAAGATTTCGTTTTTTTTAGGTACTGAAAAATATTTCAAAATGCGTATACTTGAGGCCAACAGTTAATATGTCCATAAATTATTTAACAAAAAATGAGACAATTATCGTTGTTTGTATTTTTATTCTATCTTTGTATCTTTCTGATATCAGCAGTTAATGAAATATAAAGATATTTTAATTGAAAGTGCATTTCTACGATATAAAATAAAATAAAAAAGGAAATTTTACGGGCTAAATGCGAATTACATCCGACTTTACGTGTATGTATACATGTATACACGTATGTATATGCTCTTTCAAATGATTATAAAATCTGAATAAAGTTTCCGATTAACTACCCACTTTTTTATTATAGTATTCGATGGAATGGACGTAACGATATGTTTCCGAGTTCGGAAGATACATGAATTAATAAAAAATTACTTCATTACAGAAAAATGAGACACAAACGCAAAAAATATTTTAAACCGTTTTGAAATTGAAACTCATGCCAATAAAAATGGAGAAGACTATTCCATTCTCGACCTTATTGGAAATAAAATCGGGCTGACGTTATTCATATCAGAGGCCGGGTAAATAGTAAGCTAAATTAGTAGTAGAATGAACATCTAAGGAGGTACCAGGAAGACAGGTTAAGTTGACGGTTAGTAGAATGGAGACCCTGAACCGGAAGACGAAGTACTACTAGGTCAATGATCGAATGAATAGCCAGGCGGTGACTGACAAACGTCGGAAAAGTGAGATAACAGACAGAAAAAGGCGTGAAAATTAAAAAGAAGTTCATATCCAATGCTGTGTCCAGTGAGCTAATGGTAACATGATAAATTATTGTTACTTCCTTTTTTGGATTCCAAAAATAAACAGAACGTTTAGATAATTCCTTTAATATAATTAAATCTGAACAATTTGAATTTTATTAATTTTCAAGAAATGTTACAACAGTGTCATTTACAACAATATTGACCATGTCAGTAGATGGAAATATAATTCTATTTGTAAATATATCTTAGCAATGAGGTCATATGTTTCTGTACATATTCTTTATATTTATAATGCGGTTTTATCTGCTCTTGCAACATAAAACTTCGAAATTAGGATAGGCGCTTCTATTTATTACTCCTCTCGCATATACCTCAATTATCATTCAGTATCCGTTTTAATAATGGGATTTATATGTAGAGCTCAAGGAAAAACGTATTTCCTTTTTCTGTTGAACTAAATATTGAATGTACCACATAATACTTACTGGCAGTCCTGCGAGTAAGTATTATGTGAAAATAGAAAAGGGAAAAATTTTTATTAAAAAAACAAACCCAAAGTAAAACAAATAAAATATTAGAAATTATTTTTTTAACTTTCTATTTCTTTTGTGGAATCAATCTAATTAGATCGAAGAGAAAATTAGTTTTCAGATATTTTGCATTTTATTTTAGGTAATATTACATTGCTGCAAATTTACCCCCATGTTAATTTCATAACATTTTCCTTTATTAAATACTAGAAGAAAAACAAAAAAATATCATGTTATCGAAAATAAATATGACAGGCAATTCTTTATACATAATAGTAAAGATTTGGATCATTCAAATGAGTAAAAAATTGAAACAAATTAAATGAGTAACTTTTGTAAATGTCTAATGTATGACTGAAAACCTTCCAATAAAAAACCGAGAAGTAAATTTGGAACCCCATTGAAATTTCCTTAGTAAATATGATAATATCAGTGACACAGAATGACTTGAATTTTTGCGAGCCAGGAACCAAAACCGCTAGAATAAATATACCTTATTATCCAACGTAATGCAATAACTTCCGTCTGACCCAAATTTGAGGTGGATATTCTATTGGGAGACCCATATTAAACGAGAAATCCCTAAAAAGTTTCCTTCAAAATATTGGATTTGCTTTTACCCGGTCTCCTCGACTTTTCTCCTCCTCGACCTTGACATAAATTACGTCACGTTCAAAAACATGTATACTGCCAACGTGATGTTAAAGTGAAATATGAATATTATAGCTTACGAAAAATATTTTCTAGGAAAATTATAGTAAAGAAATTCTTTTCTAATATTTGTCATGATTCAACGGCTGTGAAAAATATAATAGGTAATATATTTAGGTTTGGTAAAATTAATATTTTTGAACAGATTAATAGAAATGTTATATTTACAAGTACCGAAATGCATGCGGAATCCTTGTGGTGTGAGTTTTATTCTTGCTTGATAGATTTATTTATGCCATTCAAATGAAATTTTTCGGGAATAAATAGTCGGATAAAGGAAGACATTACTCCTTGGCTGAAAAATAGTTGATGGTTGCTAAAGTAAAATTTGAAAGCTGACTTTTTCAGAAAATTTAAAATAACATTCATGTTTATTTGTCATCTACTTTGTACACACTATACTTGCGGACATGATTCAACGCCACTCGAGGGAATAACCCGCGAACAGCAAGAGGTATTTTAGGTTTTATTTCAACGACAATTTATTCTTTTATGGCCAACAAATAGCGCTTTCCGTTGTCCGACATCTATTCCTGGACATCGTGTATATACAAATATATATATATATATATATATATATATATATATGTATTTATATATATATATATATATATATATATATATATACATATTTATACATATACATTTCTTGTTATTTAGTTTTATTTTTCATGAAAATGTGTCAATTTTGTGCCATCACGTAATCTTAAAACAAAATTGAAATATAGCTGAAGTTGATAATAAAATTATACAAATTGTAGAAATAAGTTATTCTTAGAGTTTTCCACAATTAAATCGTCGGCAAAAAGTGTACCAATATTTAGAAAATTCTTAAAATGACTCAAACCTTCGTCAAAAATATTTCCCTATTTCCAATTACTGACCGGATAACGCTTTACAAGTGCTTACACAAGGCAATTTGCTATATCTTTTATGGTTATAACTGTATACACTTCATTTAGTTTAATAACTTCTCTACCTCTGGTCTAGTTTAACATTTCCATTATTTGTTTATTTTATTTAATAATACGTTTGGTTCATTGGTTTTACGTTTTAAATAATACAAATATTCATGTTCTAAAATAATTATAAGCAAATAATTTCTCAATATTCAGTGTGACCTAATTTTATTTTCTTTACGGTTTTTTTTAAATTTGGTATCAAATTCACTTGTTCAAATAAAATAATTAAATTATTTTATTTCACAGCTTTTGAAATAAAAATTACCCACAATTTTTAATTGTCGTGAAGCCAAAACATTATATTCTTTGTAAGAAAATCTAAGAATCCAATCCAATTTGCACTTTCAGTGCATATATATGTATATATATATATATATATATATATATATATATATATATATATATCCATCCCCGTATTTTGTATTTTTTTAAACATTTTTAAGCTTGAACGTAGAGCATTAAAACGTTTGTAAAAATTGTTAATAAAAAACATGTTTTATAATGCAAGTCGTCATACGTGGTTATTCAAAAAAAGTACCAGCAAATAGTTAAGCGAAGCGTCTAAAGCATTAACATATATCTTTCAACGCTTTAAATTACTATCGTGAAGTTAAGTTTTCGTGATATACAGATTGACAGACTGATTAAGACAGCGTTGCCTTCCAGTACACCAATTTAATGCATTAATTTGCATAGGTGAATTTAATTTACGGTTACCTTGAATCTGGCAGTGCAGAGCTTTTATTGGCAAGGTCTATTCGAAGAAATACGAATGCGGTTCAACGTGGACTTAGGTACATACGTTTATTGTTAAGTCCGGTGTTTTTTCTTGAGCTTTTCATATTATAAGCAATTGTAAGGAAAATAATATAATATCTGCCTAACTAATCATTGAACATAATTACATTGTAATTTCATTTTTTACAGGATCTCATGTTAGTATATATGTGACAAAGTGATAACATTAGAAATGCTCAATCTACCTACTCGCTTTCTGGAAAGTAAACACCCTCATTATTAGTTTTACCAGGAAAGGAATTTATAGAGTACTATAAATAATATTGTAATAATGAAAGATACTAACAGGTATCAGAATTCATAAACTTTGTCACATATATACTAACATGAGATCCTGTAAAAAATGAAATTACAATGTAATTATGTTCAATGATTAGTTAGGCAGATATTATATTATTTTCCTTACAAAATTGGATTACAAATCCCAAAATGCAACAATTTTCTAATTTTTTTATTCAAAATAGAGAATTTGCTAGAAATCAAATAAAAGACGCAAAAAATAGAAATAGTGTTTTTTAACAAGGTAAATAATTAACTTGACTTGTTTGGTAGCATAATTGTAATTTTTTTTTTCAAAAGAAAATATCCTGCTCGTATTAAATTAAATAAGAATACTTATTATAATTTATAATGACTGGATACACCACGTGAACTACGAGTACGTGGTTTACCCAATTGTTAGCAATGGCGATCAATATTTAACAATATTATTATTTCTCACAATAGTTGTGAACCTAACAAAATTTTGTTCAAGTTTTTGCTGTTATATTTATATTTTATAAACAAAACATATTTCAGCTTTATTTGCAATTTTACAATAATACACAAATCTAAATTTTATTTATATCGGCTTACCATGAATCCAAACGAACAGACAGATAGACATTACTGCTCGATTTTTCCATACCGCATCGAAACAATACGTAAATGATTATCTTTTTTATTCTAAGCTGTGTAAGGTTTAAATCAGGTTAAATGGTATTTATTAGATATTTGTGCATATAAATCTTCTTATCTTCATTAATTTGTATAAATATTAATTTTTATTGAAAAAGGTTGCCACGGTCATATTTGTACAGTATATTTAACCTAGTTATAATAATTTTATAAGCTAAATACGTATTACTGTTTTAATGAAATACGTACGAAGATCATCCCCGATTACCATTTCCGCCGAACATAACTTTGAATTTTAGAATTCCGCATGAAGTTTCTCGCCACACACACACATATATATATATATATATATATATATATATATATATATATATATACTAATCATCAACACCACAAAGTGGGGGAGCCATATTAATCGGGTAAATAGTATTTTTACGTTAAGGTGTATATATATATATATATATATATATATATATATATATATATATTTGTAATATATATAATTCATTTTCTTACATCAAATAAAACGTGTAAAATAAGAGTAGAACTCACACTACAAGGATTGCAAACACCATTGGTCATATGTAAACTAACAGTTTTGTTAAATATTTTTCTAGTGTTTATAACTTATTCTACTCCATTGAATGATTTAAAAAAAATATTCTATCAAATAACACATGAGAGAAACAAAATGTAAACATTTTTGGCGACATCTTTGGAATTATATTATACAATACTAAAAAACAGTTTTGGAATTCTTGACAATTTGCAAGTTTATACAAATCCACAATTAAAATACTTTTTTGCCACCTAAATAATTTATATACTAACATTTGTGCTACATGTATATTTCGAACAAATACTGTGTGTAATATTTTAAGTATAGTTTATATAAAATTGATAATAAATAGATAAATTAAAATAAGCTAGTCATACAGACTTAGAAACTAAAGCCTGAAGATATAACCATTGGTAATCAATTATTCGTAGTTAGTTTGTATTAAAACATGTTTTTCAAAAAAATTAAATTTGTAATTACTTTTAAAATGCAAAATGGTTTAAAAATTTTCATAACAACTTATATCAAGGACATAATGGTGATAAAAATCGAATAAACTACAATTACACGTTTCTATATATTATTGATAGTCATAAAAAATGTTGGATACACATATGTACTCATACATGTTTATGTTTGGATATTTCCTAACAAACCTTTTGTCTATTTATGTGCATTTTATTAATTGGTCTCTTTGTTTAAATTTCACGTAAAAACTATTAAATCTATTTGAATTAAAATTTAACTGAGAAAATTATTAAGATCTGTAGTAAGACCTAAAACACATTTTTGATCAAATGTTCCCTCAAGATCACGGAATTCGATTATTGACACTCAGGTGGTGAGACCGAACGGGCGCGTTTAAAATTGATGAATTGAACTTGTCGAGAATATTACAACTATTATATATATATATATACTTTAAAGCCCAAGCTGAATATTGCTTTAGTTCAAACTTTATTAAAACTAATATTTAAGTTATTTTAGGTTAGATTTAAAAACGTGTTGCTTGAATTTGAGAGTGGAAGGGAAAAGGAAAAATCATCATCATCATCATCATCATCATCACCATCATCATCATCATCATCATATATATTGATACGCTAAGGTTAAGATGTTACACTCCCTTTTTAGAAAAAACCTCACAACTAATCCCCATAAATTATATATCATTTTATAGATAATTGCTTGCTCTACCGGCATCCACAACTAAAAAATTTATTATTGCTATTGTTTTTGCAAATTAATTAATTATTAAAATTATATACACAAAACAGCAATGCTGCCATCTAACGGCTCAACGTCAATATGATTGACGGTCGGTAAAATGTTTGTTTAATTTCAAATCCACTCACGTATAAATAAAGTGGCGCTTTAGCTCAATGCTTTTGATACTTGCGCCTCTATATGTCAATTTTAGTAAAATATTTGTTTGATCTGTCATCTGAGCTTCATAATGGAATAAATAATGCGAAGACTTCGCACGGGTCACGCTAGTAGAACTTATTACTACATCATAACGGTACCATGGAGGGTTTAGATACGTGACATAATGAAATAGCGCCAAACTTAAGGGAGAGAACATGAGTTGGAATTCCTGGTGAAACAAGGATGTAAAAAATATTCAAGACAATGGAGAACATTTGTGACGCCTGTGTGCACGACATCTATCGCAAAGTGCGAATCTATGGACTTGGCGCGTATATTCATACTTTGTGAACTAAGCCAGTCAGTAATGCTGATTATATCTTTTAGAACGTCGCAAAAGTTATTCGGAATATTTATTTTCTAATCCCATTCCAAAACATTTTCATCGCTATAATTGAATAATAAGTTAGTAAACACCTACAATAATATAACGGAAGAAGGAGCTAAGTAAATCTGTTTAAAATCGTGGCTTTATGCCTTTATATGTACCGTATAGTTTTTTGTAAATGATTTAACCTATATTCCCAAAAAAATCATTTCTTTTTTATAGTTATACGTATATTAGGTACATATTATTTTGCAGAGTCAAAATCATATCTTACGAAGTCTTCGAAGTAGCCTTCTATTATAGTCTATGGAGAAGAATAACTGGTTTAACCAACTCATAGATATGCGTCTGCGTTTTGAGACTGACAAGTGCCGGGGATGAGGGACAGGGCGTCGACTACTTCTAAATCTATTACTTTGTCTGGCCTCATCGTGCAGCAAGTACGTAATGTTGATCATTCCTAAAGCACACTTCTTTCTCTCACTTTTTTACAAAAGTTATGGTGCACTTGGAGAATGAAGTTAGAGACCCGGACGCATCTCGTATTTTCTTTGTGTTTTGATGGCACATTGTTTCAAACATAATAGAGATTCAGGTCCAGAATTTATAGAATGATAAGCTGTTATACTTCCTATGCCTACAACGTTTTCTTTTTCACTTTTAATAACGATTACTTGTCGAAGTACAAAATATATATATATAAAACAATCTATACATAAACTGGAGTTTTTCCTGATAGTGCGCGTGGTCTCTAAGAATTTCTTTTTAGGGCATCATGTGTAAAATTAACCACCCTTGATAATTAACAAAAACGTCACCGGGTTGCATTTTATCTCTGGCTGTGATTCCTCTGCCAGCAAATTTATCTCTGAATATTTAAATTATACTATGAAGCTTCAGAAATAGGAAATGTTACAAAATTTCAGCTACAATGCTGCAGTCCATAAAGTCACTGAAATATCTAACTGCAAATGGAATATCTGCTTGTTCCACGTCTATCGCCTAACAGAAGGAATACTTAAACATTTCTCTGATTCACACCTGATATTTTTCCTCTATAATAAAGAAGTATTTCATAACATAAATGATCATTTTCATCTCATTTCAAAAACCACTATGTGCATAGATTGGTTACGCAAAAATCGTCATGTGGTTTATCTTGTAGAGTGATAACACGGCTTATCTTGCCATGAACGGATGGATAATCAAGGAACATTATTTCATGTGCTTGCTATAGAATTTGCAATGACTTCTTCATTTTTATCGTTCCAAAGTATTTCACGATTCTGAAGCATTTCAAGAAACTTTTAGCTTTTTTTTCGCGCATCTAAATTAATCATCGAGTAGCAAAACACCCAGTTTGATAAACCTTAAATTGACTTACCAGAAATGAAAATGTCGTCTTTAAAGATATTCAAAAAGTTTTCATAATTTTTGGGAATCGTACACTTTTATGCATTGTTTTATTTTTCGGAGAAATGCTTTCATAAATCGGCTGCCGTAGAAATTTTGTACTAAAACAATACATCAGTAATAAGATATGTATAGAACCTAGCTATTTTTTTTTTGTTTTTTGTAGGAAAAAATGTTTACTTGTAATAGCGTTTTTAGTAAACAGAATATTTCATATTGTGACCCGGTTAGTGGTGTAAGGATTATATTGTCTCTCACTTTAGTTCTTCCACGTTTGATCTTTACATCTTTTTAATTTTTTTCTCCAGCGGGATAAATTTAGTTCTATTTTTGAGAATTTTTTCTTTATTTGTGTGGTCTATATTTATGAACTTGTTTAATTGCAGGAATACAGTCGAAATTTAAAATTTATTGTACGATTAAGAAAATGGCGAAGAATGTTTTTCTAAAATTTATTCATATCATTATTAGGATACATCACATTACCATTAGTAAATTTCCATTCCCCTTTTATTATCTGCAGTACATTCACTAAGAAAATTTTCTAAGGCATAAGTTTTATTAAACTTACCTCCCTTAGTTGCGTTGCTAAATCAATAAATGTAAATTGATTTAATAATAATTTGAATTAAATCCTACACTAAGAAATTTAAGATTAATTTTTTATTTTTCATTAAAAATAAAAAATTTATCTCTACTTAAAATTTTCATAATCTCGTTTTTCATTAAGTTCTTCTCATAACTTAATATAACACCAAAAATATTTTAAGAAAAATGCCTAGAAAAGTTAAGAGTTGCAGAAAAATGAATTATTTACAAAAATATTTTGTGCAACATTTTTGTCGGTCTCTCGGTTACGGAGTTAAATAAAAAAATTAAAATAGTCTTGTTCTAAAAACGACAACCAAGTGACAATGGCTTCAATTCTCAAAACTCAGTTTTACACGCACGAGCTACCTCTTTACAAAACCAAGAAAATGCTACTTACGCAAAATGTACGCTTACACATTTTTAATGCCGCACTGAGTAGTTTTATTTTTTTAACTCTTCCTGATATTCCACGACGTATTACGATATTCCATGACGTATCTACGTCCTGATATTCCACGACGTATTTACGTACTATTCGTTATTTTCATATCAAAAGCGATCAACAAATCACTACTTGATCTCTTTTAACAAAACAGTTTCACGCCAAGAACACTATGAGAAAGAAACTGACGTCATTGAGCGTCAGTTTCTTTCTAACAAATATCGAAACTGTTTACGTTTATCGCCCAGTGTTGTATTACGTTTTTCGCCGTTTGGTCTTTACCCCTAATATATCTGTTACCTGTACGACGTGTTACTCACCTTCGGCATAAAGTTGAATAATTTGTCGAAACTAATAAACCAACAGTTCCATAATATGTTTTGGTAACACGGGTAAAGATATTTTTAAATCTTTTCTCATTAAGTGAGAAAGTCGAAAAAACGCAAAAAAATGGATTTAGATGTATTTTTTCCGTAAGGTCTTAGTGAAGAATAATGGTTTCGCTACTAGCATATCTTTATTTAAATGTAAAGTTTTGTATATGACGGTGCAGAACACTATTTACGACTGACATACCGGTTAATATTTTCAATGCGGACCGAGTATATTTACATACCCCGTGAGTTAAATGTGCCAAATTTGAAATACTGTTGTTTTGTAAAAACAACGCATTTAACTTCCCAAGCGCGCAATTATGATAAGTGACCACTTATGTGCACAATATTGTTACAAGTGCATTCTAAGTGTTAGCTCTCAGAAAGGGCGTCTAGGATTCATGTGTACAAAAAAATTATTTAAAAATTATTTTCACTACTGAAAAAAGACTTCGCATTGAAATGAAATAGGAAACGATTATAATTTCGTCAAGTCTGCCCGTCCTTACGTTACGTCCTTTTGTAGTAATCTCAGAATTGTTATTGTTTAGATTTGCATGAAACTTTTACGGTAAGTAGATATTTCTTGTATTAAAACGGCTCACTGTACATCTTGATTCGAAAGAAGAAGTTTTTTCGCCAATTGCATTGAGGATTTCGTCTGCGGATACATCTTTAAAAATGTTAACCTATGGAATAGAATGAGATTCAATATACAATTTCTAGATTAAATAGACAAACACCGGTAAAGGTAATTCCTATAATTTCGTTGGATCGGTTTATATTAAGAATCAATCACAAAATTATAGATTTGTCAAAAAATTATTTAAATATTTGTTTTATTTTTTAAGTATATTTTATTTAATTAGGAATATCTCTTTAAAGATCACGTGTGTTTAAATACCTTTTTACTGCCTAATGAGTAAAAAAAAACCTTTCATGGTATAAAGCAAAATTTTACACTTTACGCTTTCTCCCTTTTTAATGGTTCTGTATCAATGTATTTACGGATATTTTCACAATACAGCGATGATTTCTAATTAAGACCAAAATCACATTCTATCTCCAACGTATGGTTTTGGTATTTCAAAAGCAAAATTTTAAACATGTGTAGGCAGATCTTAGTAGGATATCAAAAAGACTGACGATGTAGGTATGAAAATATAAAAGGCGTCAACTTTCAAAAGGAAAATAACTGTTATTTTATACAAAATATGTTTGCAAATAATATTACTAATCAGTTTATTAACGTTTGAATATTGGTTTGTCCTATTTCGTATATTTGTTAGATTATCATTTTATTTTTGTCTTCATGTCAAAGTTTGAATATGAATTATTTTAAATTTCTACCCCTTTAAATTATTTAAGTGAGACATATAATTTAATTTAATCAGTCAAGACGTTCCCAGGAGCAACAGTGAAAGCTCTCATTACAATCCATGGACATATTTTGTCCACGGAATCCATGAACTTATTTTTAAATATGAACAACATTTTGGTCAATTTTCGTAGGATATTATTTGTAAGGATAGAACTCAGTGATATCAATTTTTAACAAAAGTTTTATCTCATTTCTTTTATGAAAATTAATAGTGTAAGGCAAAGATCTCTTGGTCTCTTTCTGAAGAACCAACTTTCAATATGTATTATTACAATAATGTAGTATGTACTACAAGCTATACCTAGCGGTAAAACAACATCAATTAGATTGCATAAATGACATTACAGGTCGAACCAACTCATTTCAACCCATATATTAGATGTTAAATGAGATTACTATTATGCTAATAGTATTTTCTTTATATTAATATGGAATCACCAAGACATCACTGACTTCACGATTATGATTTTAAAAAGTAAAAAATGAACTGTTTTTTCTTTAACTAAGAAATATTTTCAATAGCCTCTTTAGGTTATTGAAAATTTCTAAGAAGGAATAGAAAAGTCAAAAACCTTAATTTTTTTTATTTAACTATAAATTAATTTAGACGTAGAAATAAATGATATTAAATTGAGTTTACTCACATTTGTTCTTAAATATTAATATGTTATTTTTCACAATCAATTGTTAGTTTTTTTATGTGACCTTAATTTTGTGTTAAATTTTGTAACTCAAATCGTATGTGAAAGAAACTCAAAATAATTTTAAATAAGAGATGGATTTTTTTATTTCATTGTCAATTTCATGATTCGTACTAATATAGTGCTTATTACTTAATACAAAATAAACATTAATTTTTGACCATTATTTTACACCGTTGATATAATTTTAAGTTTAGAAAGGGCCCCCCTAAATTAAAAAACATTGACGAATCTTGTGCAAAGAAATTTTGAGATTGGTCATACTTTTATAGATTTTTCCTTTCATCAGGTAGTATCGACCAGTGCGTAATATAATCATGTCACAATTTGATCCTTTTCTACCCAATTCTTGTCAAAAAATACTTTAAAAACCCTTCCACCTAGGTCTGTCATTTCATATAGGAATCCTTACTAGGATGATTATAATACTAATTATTAAACATACACTAATATAAAAACTAAACGAAATTGTTTTTTATCGATTATTAACCCTAGACAAAGGACGATAATGATATTCTAAGCACCTTCCCTTATCCATCAAATATCTACTCACTAATAGATAAATACGACAAATTCATACTTAATAACGAAGTGACGCTAATAGCGTAGGTTCATTAAGAAAAATAGATACTTTTTCGCTTGAAGCCACAATAAGTACATAATAAATCGATCATAGGCTACTCTACCCTTTTAATTTACTTAATTGCATTTCATCACTCTGTATGTAAAATAGGTTGCAAACTTTTATTTTAATTGATATTTAAAACTCGAAACTTTAATTTTAGTTGGCATGCATTTAATAGGATTTTTCTTTTTATAAAATCGAAATATTATAAATCAATAGCAAGTCCTACATTTGAAAATTTGTCATCTATTTGTTCTTTTCTTTCATCATGACGTTGACAACGGCGTTCACATTTTTCACTATAATTAGTTCGATAAACTTATTCGGTATTCCTATTGAAATTGCATAAACGAAACAAGCAAAGCAGTATTCCTTTGATTGGTCGCTCCTGTAATTGAGATACACTGTGTTTCTGGGTATTAATTGTTACCTAATTTTTTTTTTATTTTATAATATCAGGGTAATTGGAAATGTATCTCGATTCGCAAATTGTGAAAGCCTCTGAACTTCCATTACGATGCAGTTTTGCCATAATTACAAAACTGGATTCCATTTGGACAAAGAAAGTTTAAGTTTTCGGATAGAACGACAATTTTTTTGTGAATGAAGTACGAAGAGTTTTATACTCACATGCTGAGAGTTTGTGGAGCGTTAATCATATTACAATGACTAAGTTCTTATTTTAACAAAAATGTTGCTCAATATTTTTTTGTTATTATACGTTTCAACAACATTTACTAGAATCTTGCGTTAGTATATTTCTCTGCAATATAACTGAAATATTACGATTGTATACTCGACTGGAGTGAAAAATAAATAACTTACTGCTTAAGAAATCCTTTTTTTTACATGTTATCAAAACATATTACAGAAAAGAATATTACCATTTATCTTAGCTCCCAGAGAAGCAATACAATTAAAGTTATTTATGTAACACAACAGTCATTTAATAGTTCGAGTAGAGTATCAAACCGAGGTAGGAATATAAAGATATAATAAAAGTTAGATGGAATATAATTCATTTAACAAATCGGAATAAAACAACAAAGAAATTATTTCCTCACAAAGCTTAAGAAGTAGACATTTTCCAAATATACAAGAAACAACACTCAAAAAAGCCAAAAATGTTATTTGAACTCTGCAATCCACTCGGCGCCAACTCTAAAAATCTATATGACGACGTTGATTTTTACGACTGAAAGGTTGTTATTAGATGATAAAATTTAAATTATATGTAATTATGTACCCAATTTTTTTAAATAAATTGAACCGACGGGCAAATTACTATCTTTAATATTATTAACAAATGCACTAACTTTTCTTAATACCGTACATTTGTAGGGCCTTAGCTTAAATTTTAAAAATTGATTCAACGATATACATATATTTAAATAAATTTTATGAAATAAAACTTTAAAATGTTTAGTAATATTTACGAATAAGCGGAAAATTGTAGCATTTCAAAGATACCTTTATTTAAAACATACTGGTAAACTCTATCCTGACCTAAACATTATTCGACGTTAGTTCGCCTGAATAATGAAAGACGAGGAGGCGAAAAGAAAATGAAACCTTTTCGGTTGATGTTGGTGAACTCGAAGGCATTTGGGAAAAATATTTTGTCAAAGAAAGTCAAGACGAGGCTTCGTTATGCTATAGATGTAAACGCAATTAACACACGTTGATACCAAGTTACTAATTTTGGCCCTGTTTATCGAATGGGGACTTTATTTTTTATTTACTGTATTCAACTACCTTGGTTAATTGAATATAGATACATATCACTCATTAAAACTGTCTTTCACAAATCTCACCAAGGTCAAGACTACCAAGGTACAATCAGAGTTTCACCAAAGTTTTCATCAGAGTTTCACATAGACTCAATTTAAATATTAAATATTAAAATTAAATACGCTTTGAATTTATGATTGAAAAAAACTATTCGTTAATATCTTACAATGCCGGGAGAATTAGTTCCCTTTCGGAAATTAATTATTATTCAATGAAATAAATAATTAATTTCCGAAAGGGAACTGTAATGCTGTGGTCCTCAATTTAAATATTAACTAACATATGCAACATTTGATATATTACATGAGATGGAAATTTATATCCTGGAACAACATCTATTGTGCTATGAATTTGTATATGAGTGTATATTGCCCAAAATTATTGCCTCAAATGCTAGCTTTCTACATGCTAACGTTGATAATAAATAAAATGTCGCTTTTCGTCTATTGATAATAGTAAAAATATTCAATGTTACTTTTGTCACGTGACTCAGAAAAATATTCCATCACTTTTCTTGTGATATTTTCAAAATCAATCTAGTTTACATAATTATACTGGTACGTATGACCGGTGAAATTTGCCCCAAATTTTCTGCGATTTTTTAAAGAAAGTCAAACAGAAACTGTCCCTCGAACACATTATTAAAAAATTAAGAATTTAATCTCAATTATTAACTAAATTATTCTAGTTTTAAGTGAAATGTTTTGACTACTGAAAATAGCAACAACGAACGAGCAATATATGTGTACAAACAACGTGTGAGTGTCAGGACTGATCTGTAAAACTATTATATTATGAAAAGTAAAGCACTTTTCTAGACGATAATTTTTGGGGCAAAACCCACTTTTAAAATAGTACGTTACCAAAATCCGGGCTTATGTAAAAGAAGGAATGAATTATTAGAAGTTCGAAAATTTCGATAAAGAAATAAAAACTACATCTCTCTCCGTCTAAGATATAATATTATCATAAATTATCACGTAAATTATCGTGCATGGCCAAATGTTATTATTTCGTACAGAAGTAATAACGATTTATGGCATTTCTTTAATTATTAAAAACCAAAAACCTACAATTATTACACATTGACATATTTAAATATTTTCCAAAATTGCACGCATTTTTCAATGTCACGCCTATTACATTCTAGTATTTAAATTATGTATCACAATTTATTTTATTTTGTATATATTTCAATATCTAACATTCAAAATTAAAATTTCCCTATATGTTTTTTAATTAGTTCCATTGCTCGAGTGACAGAGTATTGGTAATATGATAAATGGTAGTTGCTCTGTGAAATTTAGTTATCGAGGTAATAGCGAATAAGAACACTTTTTTTTTATAGTTTCATCACTGTCATTCCATTTAAATTATTTTTTGTATGCATTGTCCGTTTTTTTGTATATTTCCCCATGACTTGTTACCGTATTCCAAAAACATCAAAATCAGTTGAACCGAAATTTATATAATAGTTTCGTGATAAACACACGCGCAACGCAACACTTCTTCAGAATAAAGAAGAGTTCGTAAGTAAGGGTATTGATTGTAGTCTCATATCTTATTCAGTCTCAAATAGTAATATGAGGTTATAGTCGAACCTTAGGGTCTGAATTATCGACGTCCGATATTAACGAATAGTTTTTTTTCAATCATAAATTCAAAGCGTATTTAATTTTTAAGTACATGTTCTTCATTAAACTCACAACATATAAATCTTATAACAGATATAAAGACACAAGCATATGACATTACATCAAATTCACTTGATATTAAGTTCTTTACACATACAACCAAAATTCACGTGAAATTGACAACCTGAATCATTACAATAGCACATGTCAGTATTAACCCCAGGAAACTAAGCAGGAGGGACATCCGTATGTTATACATGTGGAATACGGTGAATTTCCCTGTCTTGTTCCAAAAGAGGAGTTCCTGTACTGATTCCAGTTGTCTCCTACTTTTAGTGGCTGCAAAAAAATTAAGAACTTTTTACATTTTTTGTATTAAAGAATTATTTAATGATTTGACTCCTTCTTACGCTGTAACTATTTTTTCTAATGATTTTATTATATAGATAATAAGCCGTCGTCTTTTTTAATTTTATTTTTAGTTCCCTGCAGTGCAGTATATATATATATATATATATATATATATATATATATATATGTATATATATATATATATATTATGTACAACATATTTTTCATCTATGTAATGAATAATTGGCTATAGCATAAGAGAGTGCAGTATGGTTACGTATACGAAGACGGTTTAAAAGTTCCCGGCCTTACACAGAAGTAATTACAATATTTTTGTCTTATCAACCCTTTAGTAGACAATGTTTCATAATTAGTGGATTTTTTAATATGTTGAGAATTGAACAAGGAGTCGGCATAATGTAAATGTTAAGGAAATAATTACTACGGAAGTAGATCGATGAAGATATTGTAATGACTCTGGAAAACCTGCACCGCCGTACCCAATATTTAAAAATTGGTAAGCCGAATTTAGAAGTGGCCGCGTGAAATTAAAGATGACTATATGGTAAATGATAAATTAAAGGTGATAAATTAAAGATACTGGCTGGCTATCAACGGGGACTATTGAAGAAAACGTTGGAAAAGTCCATGATGTGGTCATGAGAGATCAGAGATGTAAAATTAATTAAGTATTCGAAATTACGCGCATATGGTACCTACAAGTAAACTCAAATTAGTTTTTTGAAATTCGAAAGGAGTCATTATGACTGATTACCAAGTGGAATCAATATAAATTCTATTTACGTCTACATGATTTTATGTTGATTGCTTAATAAAATAAAACAAGATAATATTGTGTTGATAGCATGATGAAGTATTGACAAAAATGATTATGGTGATTACACGATGGAAGAAAAAGAAGAAATGTCAGGATTGTTAAGAAAAAGGCTCTATTTTATTAGATGCGTTTTCATACCTAGAAAAAATGACTGAAATCCACAATTTTGAGCTAAAATTAGAACCATGAACAGAAATTAAAATAAAATGAAGAAGTCAAAGCAGTTGTCAATGCTTGTGTTGAGGGCCTTGAAGAACAATTTGTAAGTGTTCACCTTTGGAAATTAAATGGAAGAAGTATTTTTGAGGATTGTAATTTACAAATATCTGTATATACGCTACTATATTGTGTTTGCTTCTCTTACTTTTTGTCGTAAACGGATTTCGAGGTTTACTTCGTGAAATTTCTTTTTACTTTCTATTCACACTAGTCAAATCTGTTTCTTACTGAACCGAAGAACCCTGTATTGTGTGTGTGTGTATATGTATATATATATATATATATATATATATATATATATATATATATATATGTATGTATGTATGTACACATATAAACATACTCATAAACTTACATATCTAAAAAATAAACATCTTTGAATAAAATCAACTTTGTATTACTAGAAATTTTTTTTGAACATCTAAAGTACGCCTTGTTGATTCATTGATCTATAGAACGGTTAAAATCCATTTTGAAAGTCTAGCTCTATTTATATCTGTATAGTCTACTATTGTGATAAGGTAAATATATAAGTATAAAAGGCATAAATATAATAATGCTTTTAGAAAGAAATTTTAGAAGCAAGAAGTAGTATTACTATGGATAAGTTGAAGATAAATTAGATGATTTATAAAACATGAACGTGTGCTTTCGGTGAAAACCAAAGCGAATATATGATTTTTTAAAATATTCAGGTAGAAGTTAAATAAAAAAGAACGTATATATATATATATATATATATATATTTATATATTTATATATATATATAAATATATATATATATATATATATATATATATATATATATATATATATATATGTCTAACATAAATGTTATATACTTACGCACAAATAAATACATATATGTTTAAAAATTACGTAAACTAAATACGTACGTAGGTCGTCCATAATTACAAATCCTGCGAAGTGGGATATTACTTTTTTTACTTCTGCATAAAGTTTCTCCGCGACAACACAAACTGCAATCACCGACACCACAAAGTGGAAAAACCATAATAATAGACCAAATGTAATTAAAGCATCTGAGTTCTGGAATGAAAGAATATTTTTGAATTTTTTTATAAATATTTGCAAAAAATTTTTTTTCAGAAATCGTACTGGTTCATGAATTTTTTAAAACTAAAACGTTTACGAACTTAATTATATTATATACGTACGAGTGGGTGTTACGCTCCAATATAATTTTTTTAGAAAATGTAGGAGAAAAAATTTGTGTTTCTTTATACTTACATTTACTTTTACACGCTCGAGGAAATATTGAAGAGCAGATAATATATTTAAAAATGTCAAAAATGTGTTAAAAAATAGCTGAAAAGTAATTTAGTTTCGTTATTTCAAAATAAAATTAAATTAAATAATTATATGAGAAAATCTTTGCGTGAATTCCATACCTGAACCTCAAACGTGTGATTTAACAACTGGCATAGATCCGTAAATTTTAGGAATAAATTTGATAAATGGAAAATAGTTTTTCTTTTAAAGGGTAAAACATAATGCTGGCAATTCGGATCTACGTTTGGAAAATTAGAATTTGTCGAATATTTGTTTAGTGATGCGAATTTGGACTGAGGATTAGCATTAATAAAAAATGAATTAATCAACTTTATGCGTTTCTTTACGCTGTCAACAAATACAAAAAATAACAGCATTTCTAAGTCAAAATGCATATTAAAAGCGGTACCGTAAACAAAATTTAAAAAGTGTATTATTTCTAAGGGGCCAGTATTAAAATAACAATAAAGACAACTCATAGCCGAATGATAGGTAAGTATCGCAAAAACTAAAACGTTATTTCGTAACTTATCACGATGGAACAAATTTTCAAGATGAGGAGTCTCAAATTCGACGTCCACTTTGTTTATCAGACGCAACAGATTATCATATATATTCCTCTTCCACAGTACGTTCGAGCCCATCAAGAATACGCTGTAACCGATCTTTACACAATCGTAAAAAGATTCTAAGTGCCTGTAATTATAATACATTGTGTTATAGACAGTTACTATAATTAATATAATGCAAATCCTAATACAGCAGAGTATTTTGGATAGCATCGTTGTATTTCTCCCGGCACCGAGCAAATATTTGGAAAATATAATATACCACAGCGTATTTTCAAAATATAGAATAGCGATTTTCACATCATCTACTTTAGTCGAAAGCATTGCTGGTTATCCCAGTCGTATTCACGTGAGAGACATTCGAAAGCACATAAGCCTAGATAGCAAATAACCAGTTTTCATACAATCAATATTAATTAAGTTAGGTAGCTAGAATAAATTATATTCGTAATAGCTAAGACCTTCAATAATCAATCATGAAAAATATTTGATGCTTCGTCGTTACGTGTTATTTTTAAAACACATAATTGATTTCAGAATTCAAAATTGTTTTCAAACATTTGTAAAAATTATAATAGCTTTATTGTTCCTTGAAATGTCCCCTGATTCATCATAGATACTTCCTGTCTCGTAAAGACTTGTGATTCCTGGACCATCTTTCTGATATAGTCGAAATTTAAGGCTGTCAGAAATTAAACAAAACTTTTTGAATTAATAAAAAATTAATGGCATTATTATGATCAATAAAAATGTAAGTTGACTTAGTTGATTAAATTAATGAATGAAATTTCTATTATGTTTGAAAATATAAGATTAAAGTTCTGAAATTTTAAAAATTTGGGTTGTAATAAGTTTAAATGTTATTTGATTACACGGGACTTTCGGAAAATACAATACATTTAATTTTTTTTCACTTAACTTTTTCACATAACAAATTTTATGAAGTATATTCTTAGTGCTAAAAAGTATGTTCATTGCCTCACTTTGTTTGGCTTAATCCCTGTTCTGACACTATACGGTTTGGTTTGTTTAACTCAGAAAGAATTCTGTGGTTCGTACGTGCAACAAAGGAGGATCTTAGCGGACAATCGGTAACAATTTGAAAAGTATATTTTATTCAAGCATTATTTCAATAGTGTGTATAATATCTTCGTACGTTATTTTAATGTTGTCCTTAGAATTTTGAAGTTCAACTCAAAAAATTATTCGGCACATTGTTTTATTTATTTCGTTATGTACTTTTATGTCCTTAATAAAAAAAAAATAATTATATATAATAAAAATATATATTTAATAAAAAAAAAAAAATATATATATATATATATATATATATATATATGTACACACATATATATTTATGTGTGTGTATGTATATGCATGTATATACATGAGATATTTGGTACAGAATAATGAACGAAGTTTTGGTTTTACAATGATAATGAATGGCTTTATTTATGTTTGTGCCAAACCCTGAAAAACAAATAAGAATAATTAGCGTCTTAGCGTTTTTAGAAAATTTGTATAACGAAAACATTAAATAATATTAATTGGAGTGAAAATTCCAAAATCATATGTTTTTCATATGTCTCGTTACATAATATACAAATACTTAATAAATAATGGAAATACTAATTTGACAAAATGCGTTCCTTTTCTTTTTAAACTTTATTTTTCTAACATTTTTGACTGTTACATTCTGAAATCAATACAAATGAAACATTAGGCAAAAACCGATTTAATTTAATTAAATGTTAGTATGTTCGAGAAACATAATCGAGGATATACGAAGGTCACATTGTAATGTTTATTAGATTTATTTGAATGTAGAAATTAAGATATAATATTGATCAAATATTGAACAAATAAAATCAGACAGAAAGATAGGACAGGAAAGATAGAATAGGAAAAAATTAGAGAAGATAGGATTAAATTTTATAAATTATTTTTGAAATTATAATTTTTTTAACCTTGATGAAATTATTCATGAAATAACGATTGAAAAAATTATTTCACGGCTTGATGTGAATAAGAGTTGCCTTATATTTAACACAATCGACGGTCTACGTATATTCCGGAAATCTAAAACATGTTAGAAATTATATTTGAATTGAAATTTACATGAGAACGATTTAAGAATGATACAAAATACTAGACAAAGAAAATTGTGTTACGTTCCTGAATGCAAATATAATTTTTGTATTAAGAAACAATAGTATTGCTCACACGTTTTGAAATTGATTAAAGTACAAAATCATTTGTTACCAAATATTTACAAGATTTATTTTATTGATTACAAAAGAAAAGCTTAACTTGAGGATGACATTTTCTTGATGGTGTAGCTAAACTCGCAAAATTATTATAAAATCGTCAGGGAGAGATGCTATACAAATAACAACTCAAAATATTGCGTGATAATACTTTGTTTGGAGGTTTTTTAAAAATGATGATATATTTTCAATAAATTCAATAAATTCATAAATTTGATAATCCAATAACGGTGTCATTTTATTTAAAATATAAAATTGTAATTATTATTCGATGAAGCCTATATCCATACATAATGGTTAGGAGTGATATATTTAAATAAATTATTAGGGTATTTGTGTGGGTTCATAATCGTTATATTGAGGAATTCCCTCGATATATCGATTATGGAGCGGGCTGTTACAACGTCTGTTACTACGTGTTAAAGCAACAAGAACAATCAAAACGCTTTTTTTAGACGACAGCCGAGGAGACGAGAAAAATTTGTAGAAGAGAGGGAGCGGGAGAAGATGAATCTCATCCCAAATCGTGATTTATTATTTCATGTTTACTTTCCTTAAATATTTTCATCTTAAAATTCTTTAATTTTTCTAACATTTATGATTTGGAAAAATGGAAGTGATCTAAAGCCAAATTGACCTCAAAATAAAATCAAGTTTTTGAATTTAAATGGCAGATTAAATTAATATCAGTTTGTAATTATCACATTTTTGGTTACTTTAGAATATTTAAAATAATCCATGCAGATATTTTTATTATCTATGTGCACGTTCAGAAAACTTACAACTTTAAAGTCCCTATTAATAAACCCTGTTCCTTCCGTTACGAACACTCCCTCTATGTTTAAGCTGCTAAGTTATGGAATTTATTGGACCTCGTTACTAGATGCGTTCAGTTTATAAACGCTTTTAAAAATCGACTGAAACACTTCACACATCGCCTTTTCCTCCACCTCACACATCGCCTTTTCCTCCACCTCGTGGAGGGTAGCACGACAAATACAAGAATTTATTTTAAATATGTTAATACTTAAAAATGTGGTACATACATCTGTAGTTTGTGTATTGTGCAATTTGCAAAAAGTTTCTTTGCAAATTGCACAATAATTTAAAATTTTTGGCAGTCTATCTTGGAATTAATTGAAATCCTTGATTATTATTAACTGGATGAGATTGTTCTTATACCATTAAGTGCATTGTGCGTAGTTTACACGCATATTTAACGTTAAAGACGTAATAAATAAATATTATTTAATAATTCTGGTATATCTCATTTGCTATTGTTTTCTCAATTTGTGTTACAAGGTACAAAATAGTTTAATAATATATGGAGCAATAGTTTACACGAAAAAGTATTTTTCGGTCAAAACAGGTTAAAAGTATATATTATACATTGAACTTATTGAATGTATAAATTATTTTGTAATACAAATTTGTGTAAGTGATTCCAAGTAGCTTTTCGGATGAATTGTTACTCGATAGTAAAATAACTTGTTGTTCAGTTTTAAAATTAATTCCCATTAAAATGTTAGTAAACTCTTTTAGTACAATGAATATGGAACTATACCATCATTAGTCCCTCTCCACTGAGCCACTTTTTCTTTTACAATAAATAACTTATTTATAGATAAAAGTGAATTCAGAGGTTAAACACCAAAGAATTTTTATATTTCCCTATTTCTATTTCTATACTACCTAGATATACTTATATTAATAGTCAACAAACTAGAGCAACTCTACAACATATAGACAAGTCCCTTTATTTTCAACCCCAAGAAATATGACCACTTTTCATTATGATTCGAAAGGGTGAAAATTCGAAAGCTAAATTATCTACATCATCTTTATTTTATTACATATTTGTAATTAGCAGTTATGCCCAGATTATTGCGTCCTTAACCAACAATATTTTCTACGGAGAGACGGTGATACTTGGTAGGGCGCAACGCTGCCTCGTTTCTATATGAACAATATAAGAGTAACGAAAACTCTATACATCACAGGGTTTATTTAGGGTCCCCATTAAAACAAAAACCTTTGTTTCATCGTTGTATCCGATGTCTTTCAATTCATGAAAATTAGAGACTTTTTTGCACGTACCATCAAGTATTAATCAATAAATGGATTTTCAAAATTAAATTGGTGTTCAATATTTTAATCAACCCCATTTGCAAAATATTAAGTAGAAAATAATTACAGCACAACAACTTTTCCACTTTTCCAACAGCATTTCCAAAAAATCGGACACATTTTAATATACTTCCATCACCCATTTCAAGATATATAGTCGGGTGTGGAACATTATGTCGTATATGTTCAGGTACGCACTCAGCCGGTTTTATTTTATAATCTCTTTTACAAATTTTAAAATCCAAACCTGTGAAGTTCTGATGAATAATCAGGCACGAATTACTCAATTTGAATATTCTCTAATTCAATGGTACAAAGTCTTTACAGGTTTTACATCTTTCTTTATCTGAAAATTACGTAAATGTGAATACCAAACTAAGCCGCGATTTAATAGATTCACGGTTGACCGAGGTAAATAAACTCGAACCTGACATTATTCCTGAAAAACGCAAATTTCTAGCTATAAAAAATGTAAGAAACCATAAACAAATAAAATAGCAACTAAATTTTGAAGTAAAATTTTAAAATTTTTATTCGCTTTTCTTGAAATATTAAGTCTGGATTTTTTCAATTTAAATTGTAAATGTGATTTGTTTGACTAATTCTAAATTTACTTATTGTTATATATTTGCGTTGTAAAATTTATTTTATTTGAAAGTAATTTAAACAGAAAATTAGGTACATATTTGTAATCACGTAAAATTTCAACTATCGGGGTAGTTCGCCCTTCATTTCGTTCACTTCTTTTTGAAAAAGATCTTGCAAGTAAATTTTGTGGATTAAGACATCTTTATAGTATCTCTGGATAGAAGTCTGGAAATTCTTCCTATTGTTCTTCATTATGTTGTGCTGATGCATCTTTCATTTTATTGTCCTCATTTTGACATATAAAATATCCTTACCTGAAGTGATCTACTTAAGATATGTTTTCACTATTTAAGCTACAATATCCTCATAAGATGAAAACATGTTTCCCACGGTTATGTAAATTGCTATTCTCTTCAAGAAATAATTAATTTTTTTAAGAAGTAATACGTCACGCTAGTATTTATAACGCACGCTAGTATTTTATATAGCTAGTATTTTGTATTTTTTCACGCTAGTATTTTATTTTAAATTAAACTACGCAATGTAGTATTATTTCTACTTTCTTTAAGTTCTTTACCATGACCCGAGGTTTCAATGTATTACAACATCTCTGTTAATAGCCCGCCTGAAGATGTTGTAATACAACGAAACCTAGGTCGTGGTAAAGAACTCAAAGAAATAGAAATAATACTACATCACGTACCTTCATTTAATTGTAAATATAATATATTAAGGATTATTTTTTTGCATACTGGAATGAAATTATTTTCGTTGAACCTGGCACGAAATGTTCTTGATTTCTGCTGTAGCCCGGGTAGGCTGTATGCAAGACGTTTTGGAGTGTTTAAGAATGAGGTTATCTTGGCTAATTCCGGACATTTATTTGTAAAGCTGAATAAAATATTATGACGTTTTCTTTACTCTATAGTGTGTGCTTATAAGCTTAGATAAAATGTAAATACTTAATTTCAACATTTGGTGAACACCTGAAACAGAATATGTAACGATTACATTTCCTATTGCTTTAATGTGAAACTATCACCTTATATAAGTAAATGATGAATTCATTCATTGAAAAAGATAATGGAACTAAACAAAACAAGCTTTTATATATCGCCACATTCAACTACCAATGCCTGAATTTTGAGATCCAAGGAAAACCTCAAAAATTTAACAAACCTACTTCAAAGTGAACATCAAAAAGTACTAATAATGTGAAATCTCTGACAAATGAATGGAAGCTATTGACTTCGAAATTATGGAAGCAAACTTACTGAGAAATTTTCTTTTTATTGAGCATCCATGAAAAATTGTGGAGCCGATTCCACTATTATTTTTTTTGTTTATCAACACATCATTTAACACAGGGAGGACACAGTTCTTGTGAAAAACAACTAAACACTGTACCATAAATAGTAGCAAGTGGAATATTCAGATCGATTTGAAAAATTATAACAGGAATTTTTTTAATAATAGCATGTTGCACAGTTTGGAAGGTCTAGTAACATAGGCCTAAAGAATATTTTGTGACATTTTAGATTGTACATCTTCATATTTATATATATATATATATATATATATATATATATATATATATATATATATGTATATATATATGCATATATGTGTGTATATATATACATATACATATATATATATATATATATATATATATATATATATATATATATATACATATTTATAAATATATATACATATATATATTTTTTTTTTTATAAATATTTTTTATTAAAACAATTGACATACAACATGCTCTGGTCTATTTTATTCTTTAAATACTAGTTCGGTGTCGGAAAAAATTATAAAATTTGAATCAGGGTAGATTGCTGCATTGGACATTATTTTAACTTAATTAAGGCTGCAATCCATTATAAAACGAATTTTGAATATTAGAACTTACGATTGTTAAACAATTTTGTAATGATTGTTTGCGGAATATACTTGATCTGCTTTAACATATTTTGAAAGAAAAATGCGTATAATAATCTATTGCCTCAAAATTAGCGAACTGGATGACAGATTTGAGGCCACTCATCTAAAAAATTATTCAAGCAAAAGTTACGAAACTACATTTCAATTCTTGCGCTTCTCATATAGCGTTTGTTTAGTTTTAGTTCATTTTATTTTCATTTCATTTGTCGCTCTGAAAACGCCATATTGTAAATTTTCTTTGCAATGGCATAAAAAATGCCCATATGTAATTAGAAATATTATTATTTTTTACCCTTACGTCTTTAACGTTACATATACGTATAACACTATGCACTTATTGATAAAAGAGCAATATCATCTAGTTAATATTAATCAAGAATTTCAATCAATTCCAAGGCCAAAAATTGTAATTACTATGTAATTAGCAACGAAATTATTAAATAGATGTATAAAAATAAAATTCTAAGTATTAATATTTGCTATAGAAAATTTTTGTGTTTGACATATAGTGTGTAAAAGGTGATGTGTAAAGTTAACCGAAAAAGAATGAAATAAAATTAGGAGAGGTACGATTATTTCGGTTGACTTTTGAAAGCGTTTATAAACTAAGGGCATCTGATAACCAGGTCTAATAAATTCCATAACTTAGCAGCCTAAACATAGAGGTAATGTTCGTAACAGAAGGAACAGGGTTTATTATTAGGGAGTTTATGTACGTTTTCTGAACGTGCACCCAGATAATGAGAAGGTCTGCATGGATTATTTAAAATGTTCTGAAGTAACCAAAGAATGTGATAATTACAAACTTATATTAAATTAAGCTCCCACCTAAATTCAAAAAACATAATTGTATTTTGAGACAAAATTTAATTTTTTCCGAATTATGAATGATATTATAATGAGAGAATTATATAAGAATATATATTTTAGAAAAATAAATATATAAAATATAATTTATAAGAAACAAAATAATATGATATGCATGAAATAATAAATCAAACCGGTTCCGAAATGACTTCTTAATGCTTTTCATCAGTCTCAGTTGCCATACACGTACCTCGTAATTTTTAAATATACCACTCCACTTAATTGCCTTTTACACGTAGTAACAGACGTTGTCAAAGTCCACTTGTCAATCGTTATATTTAGAGAATACTTCCCGCACAACAACATAATAATTTAAATTAAATAGATCACCCGTAAACACCTAACCATTATATATGGATATAAGCATCGTCAAATTAGTAAAAACAATTTATATATTAAATAAAATGACACAATCATTGAATCATCACAACTTTCTTCATCTAGCATTTTGTATTTTTCTCAAATCGTTCTTATGTAATTCCAATGTGACTTCTAACAAACTGCAGATGCCCAGGATATAGACAGACCGTCGGTGGTCTCATCTATAGGGCAATTCTTATTTACATGTTGTTCTCGAACATGCTAACAATCAATTTAATTGAACCAGTTGTTGCCTAATGTTTCATACTTTCAATACCAATTTTAGAATACAACAATCAAAAAATTATTGGAAAAATAAAGTTTAGTATGAAAATGATCGCATTTTGGCAATGTAATTGTTATATTTATGTATTAAGTATATATATATATATATATATATATATATATATATATATATATATATGTATATATATATATATATATATATATATATATATATTATGTAATATTATGAGGCATATATATAATTTTAACCCGATTGAAGATATTGATTAAAACATTTTTCGTGAACGTATACTCAACATTTCAATCAATATTTTCGTTATACGAAATTTCTAAAGACGATAATTATATTTGTTTGTTTTTTTAGGGTTTGGCACAAATATTTGAATATTTGACACGATAAATTGTTATCACTCTAAAAGCACATTTCGTATTTCAAAAAGCAAATGTCTCATGTACATACATGCATACACACACACACACAAATAGGTATGTATATATATATATATATATATATATATATATATGTATGTATGTGTATGTATATATATATATATATATATATATTTAAAGTACATAACGATTTAAATAAAACAATGTCCCGAATTAATTTGTCAGTTGAAATTCAAAATTCTAACGGCGGCATTAAAATAATGCTTGACCACAATGTACTTTGCAAATTGTTACAGAATGTCCGCTATGATGCTCCTTTGTTGCGTGTACCACAGAATTGTTGCGTGAACCACAGAATTCTTTCTGAGCTAAACGATCCAAGTCGTTTAGTTTACATAAACTCATTTTCACACTTTTACGTGTGTAGTTTTGAAAAATGCTGTCAAAGGAGATTTTAGGTAATAAATGATTATATTTTACTGTACATACATCTTAATTTTATATCATTTCAAAGAGTTGTGTTTAATTTCTTACAGCTTTAAATTTTGGTCTACATCAAAAAGCTGGTCCAGGAATCACAAGTATTTTCGAGATAGGAAACATCTAGGATAAATCGGGATAAATACTAAGGAATGATAAAACTATTATAATTTTTACAAATGTTTGAAAACAGTTTTGCATTCTGATATCAATCATTTGTTTTAAAAATAGCACATAAACACGAAGAACAAAATAATCGTTTACGATTGATTAATGATGGGTATAACCATTACGAATATAATTTATTCTAACTAATTTAATTAACATTGATTGTACGTAAACTAGTTATTTGTTGTCTAGGCTCACATGCTTTCGAATACTTCTCACATGAACACGACTGCGATAACCAGTAATGTCTTCAACTAAAGTAGTTGATGTGAAAACCGCTAATTTATATTTTGAAAATACACTATGGTATATTTTGTTCTCCAAAAATTTGATCAATGCTGGGAGAAATATAACAATTTTATCCAAAATACTCTGCTGTATCAGGATTTGCTTTATATTAATTATAGTAACTGTCTATAACAAAATGTATTATAATTATAGGCACATAGAATTTTTTTACGATTGTGTAAAGATCGGTTACAGCGTATTCTTGATGGGCTTGAACGTGCTGTGGAAGAGGAATATATATGAATCTGTTGTGTCAGATTAGCGAAGTGGGCGTGAAATTTGAGACTCCTCATCTTGATACTTTGTTCCGTCGTGATAAGCTACAAAATAATGTTTTGGTGTTGCAATAATTACCTATCATTCGACTACGATTTGTCTTTATTATTATTATACCGACCACTTAGAAACAATACAGGTTTTAAATTATCTTTACAGTGCCGTTTTTAATATGCATTTTGACTTAGAAATGTTATTTTTTGCACTTGTTGACAGCGTATAGAAACGCATAAAGTTGATTAATTCATTTTTTATTAGTGTTAATCCTCAGTCCAAACTCGCATCACTAAACAGATGTTCGACAAATTCTAATTCTTCAAATAAAAATCCGAATTGCCCCCATTATATTTTACCCCTTAAAGGGAAAACTATTTTTCATTTATCAGATTTATTCATAAAATTTACGGATCTATGCCAGTTGTTAAATCACACATTTGAGGTTCAGGTATGAAATTTTCATGCAAAAGTTTTCTTATATAATTATTTTGTTGGATTTTATTTTGAAATGATGAAACAAAATTTTATTTCAGCTATTTTTTAACACATTTCTTACATTTTTAAATATATTATCTGCTCTTGAATATGTCCTTGAGAATATAAAAATAAATGTGAGTACAAAGAAACATACATTTTTTCTTATGCACTTTGTATAAAAATGATATTGAAGCGTGACACCTACACGTACGTATATAATATATAGTTAAGTTCGTAAACGTTGGTGAAAGTTTTAGTTCTAAAAAATTCATGGATTAGTACGATTTTTGTCAAAAGAATTTTTTGTAAATATTTATATAAAAAGTGGAAAAAATATTCTTTTATTCCAGAACTCAGATGCTTTAATTACATTTGGTCCGTTTTTTTGGTTCTTTCACTTTGTGGTGTCGATGATTGGAGTATGTGTCGTTGCTGAGAAACTTTACGCAGAAGTAAGAGACATAATATCTCACTTTGCAGGATTTATAATTGGAGATGACCTATGTACGTATTTAGTTTATGTAATTTTTAAACACATATTTATTTCAGTAAGAAACTGATTTGACCAATGTGAAAAGAAATTAAAAAGGAAAATGCACGAACTAAATGTCGAAATCCATTTATGACAAAAAGTAAGAGAAGCAAGCACAATATAGTGGCGCATATACAGATGTTTGTAAATTTATTTTTATTTCTCGACATACTTGCAACCTTCATCGACATACCACGTCCACCACTACTAAAAAATTGTATTCAAGATTCGAAATAATCGTTGTCCGCTGCATTGACTTCTTTGTTTCATTTTAATTTCTGATCATCTAAACGTTTTCCTCTCTTATTTAATTAGAAAAAAGGTAAAAGTTAGGAGATTAAGTTAATAACAAATCAAGTGAACAAGAGTTTATGGCTCTAATTGGAACTTAAAACAGTGGATTTAATTTTTTATAGTTATGAATAAAATAGAGTTATTTTCTTAACAATCTTGAGATTTTTGGTTTTACTTTCATCGTGTAATTACCATCACAATTTTTCTCAATACTTCATCGTGCTATCAACATAATATTTGCTTGTTTCATATTATTATGCAATCAACATAAAATCGTGTAGACGTAAATAGAGTTTATGTTCAAAATTAAATGAAACTACGTGATGTAGTATTATTTCTACTTTCTTTAATTTCTTTACCACGACCTATGTTTCGTTGTATTACAACATCTTCAGGTGGGATATTAGAAAAGATAAATATCCCACCTGAAGATGTTGTAATACAACGAAACCTAGGTTGTGGTAAAGAAATTAAACAAAGTAGAAATAATACTACATCACGTAGTTTCATTTAATTGTGAATAATGAATTTCTACAAAATTGACGCCAAATATATTCAATATCAAGAATTTATATTGATACCACTTGGTAATCAGTCATAATGACTACCTTGGAATTTCAGAAAACTGATTGTTTGTATTTTATTTAATTAAAAAATCACTTTGGCTTTCTATGACGGTCTTCTCTATTTTTTTATTACCGTGTGTAACTAAGTTTTACTAGTAGTCGCAAATCTGTTAAAACTTTCTTGTGAATTAACTTCAAACTACTTCAAATACTCGCGCGAAATCGTGAGTCGGCTGTATTTTCATTCCACTGAAGGGAGCTTCGATACCTATTTCTTAGATGCCTTATGAAATCCCAATTCATTTTTAATAATGTTTCGAGTTTACTTGTAAGATATGCCCATAATCTCGAATACTTCCATGTGTGGTCTCCCATGGCCAAATCACGAACTTTCTCAATGTTTTCTTCAATAGTCCTAATCGCTGGCCATCCAGTATCAAGTATGGTTATCTTTAATTCCATGCAATCACTTCTAAATTCGGCTGACTACTCTTTAAATAATTTTCATTTATATTATAACGGCTCGTTGTTCAATTTCTAAAAAAAATCCACTAGTTATGAAACCTTGCCTAGTGATAACTAAAGGATTGGCAATACAACAATATTGTAATTATTTTTGTGTAAGGCCGCGAACTTTTTAATCTTCATATATGTAACCATAGTGCACTCTCCTAAGCTACAGCCAAATATTCATTACAAAGGAGAAAAGTGTGTTGTACCGAAATGGATGTATAATATATATATATATATATATATATATATATATATATACATATATATATATATATATATAATATTAATATATATTTTTTTTTACATACATATATGTATATTGTATTTCGGGGAACTAAAAATAGATGTTTAGCAATATATTTGTTTGCGGGTATATCAAGTTAGAACGACTGTAAATAATTTGGTTAGATTTCTATATTAAAGGGTTTAGGGTCAAAGGAATATAGGGGCACTATAATCTTGACATGGTGTTGATGAACTAATAAGTGGCATCTATTTTTCTGGCCATTGTACATATCATATAAAAACTGCGAAATTAATATAAATGAATATTTTAATATTGTATTGCCTTAAGTCTTGAAATAAAGTTAATTTAGGCTATGTTCATAATTTACAAATTGGATATTGAAAAGCTGGTAACAACCAATACATATTTAACATACAACAAACCACGACCCAGTAGCAACCTCGACATAGATTACCGTAAAAAACAAGTTCACATACAACGCGCATTATTTATTAATTAGTTTCATTCATTTACTGCCTCTTATCTATTCAACAAAATCATTAAAAAAATAGCTACAGTGTAGGATCTAAGGTGTTAAATGAATAAACAATTCTTTAATAACAAATACAAAAGCTCTTTATTTTTTTGCAGCCACTAAAAGTAGGAGACAATTGGAATCAGTACAAGAACTACTCTATTGGAACTAGACAGGAAAAATTACTGTATTCCACATGTATAACATACGGGTGTCCCTCCTACTTAGTTTCTTAGGCTTTACAGTGACATATGCTATTGTAATGATTCAGGTTGTTAATTTCGCGTGAGTTTTGATTATATATTTGAAGAGTTTATTTTATCAAGTGAGTTTGATGTAATGTAGTTTGTGCCTTTATATCTGCTATATAATTTATATATTGTACGTTTAATGATAAACATGTATTTAAAAATTAAATAAACTTTAAATTTACGATTGAAAAAAATTATACGTTCATGTCTTGTAATGCTCCCATTCAATTAAATACATAATTAATTTCCCAATGGGAATTGTGATGTTGTCCTCAATGTGGTCCTCGATTTAAATCTCAACAAACATATGCACTATTTGATATATTACATGAGTTGGAATTTATGTCCTAACATCTATTGTGCTATGAATTTATATATGAGTATGTATTGCCTAAAATGATCACCTCAAATGCTAGCTTTCCACAAGCTAACGTTGTTAATAAATAAAATGTCGCTTCTTGTCTGTTTACAATGGTAAAGAGATGATGACAGTGACGATATCTCCAATATCAACTCTGAACGCATAGATGGCGAGTGTGCTGTGAGTAGCAAAACAAATTCATGTAAATATTATCACCCAAATTACTGTTGAGTTATATAAAATTATTTAATATTACCATTGTAAAGTCATTTAGAAAAATATTCAATCACTTTTGTTGTAATATTTTCAAAATCAATCTAGTTCGTATAACGAGACGGATATGTAACATTTGCCACAAATGTTTGCGATTTTTTTACAGAAAACCAGATATATAATTGTTTCTCTAACACTTTTTAAAAATTAAAAAATTAATCTGAATTATGAATTAAATTATTTAAGTTTTAACACACGGTTCAAATCTTTGTTCTTGGCAATTTGAAATTAAATGTTATGACAACTGAAAATAGCAACAGCCAACGAGCAACATTTATCTTATTCCTGACAAAATTAAGTGAAATATTGTGACAACTGAAATTAGCAACAGCTAACGAGCAAGTGTATGTTCAAAAGAAATGTACGTATCAGGACAGATCTATAAAACTTATAAAAAATATCATCCAGTAAAACACTTTCATAGATAGTAATTTTATGCAATATTGTCAATCCATTTACATAATTTTTTATGCATTGTCCGTTTTCTTGTATATTTCCCCATAACTTTTTATCGTGTTTCAAAAACATCAAAATCAATTAAGCAATATTTCACCTAATATTTTCGTAATAAACATACGCGCAAAGCAACACTTCATCACAATAAAGAGTTCGTAAATATGGCCATTGACTGTAATCCGATAACTTATTACTTCACGTGTAGTAATATGTGGTTATAGCCGAACTTGGTTCGGGTCAAATTTCTTTGATGAGTTATTTTTAGAAAAAAAATTGATTTCAACAATTAGAATCAGTTAATAGTTTCTGTCGCAGTGGCCCATGGACCAAATTTTATGTTAATTCTTTGTGACGATGGTAACCTTGGTGATGTTTCGATGATATTTTGATGATCTTGACTTAGTGAGCGTTGTCAAAGAGGATTGTAGAAGGATATAATATAAGTTCTGTATGAATTAACCAAGGTGTTGAAATCAGAAAATAAAAAATAAAGAAAGCCTCCATTTGATAAATTAGGCCAAAATTGGTAACTTGATATCAATGTATGTTAATTGCGTTTACATCATTTGCTTTCGAAAAAGCCTTTCCTTTTGCCCTGCTTTAACCAAATACTTCTCACAAACGCCTCCAAGTTCAACAACATCAACGCTGAACGGTTTCATTTTCCTTTTGCCACCTCGTCTTCCATTTTGCTTTCAGATCTTCAGCTTGTTCATCAAGGAGGTCAGGAATTTCCGTCTCTCTATCTGAAATTAATCGTAGCTTTTGTTTTTGTAAAATTAATTTTATTTTTTACGAAATATTAAATGTATGTCAGTGGTATAAATACAGAGGAAAAATGACAATATTTTGTTAAAATTGTCAGAAAATATGTTGTAATTTTGATGAAGGAATAGAAATTATTTTTCTTTTTCCTTTGACACATTAACGCTTAAATTAGTCACTTTGATAACCTCTTTTCCGGAATCTTTTCAAAAAAGTTTTTGTGCAGACACAAACATTTTCTAAAATCGCAATAATATTTTAACTATTAATTTTTTTGAAACAAAATATGTTTTCTAAAACAATTAACATATGATAATTCCTTTTAAAAGTAACTTTCTAAGATTTATTCAATTTCAAACACCTTATTGCAATAAATGAAGGACGAAATACTTTGTCAAATATTTTTGCAGAGAATAAGAATAATTCAATATACAGATAATTAATATGACAGATAATTTAATAATTTCCGATAGTAATGTTCCCATAGAAAAATGTTGATTTTATCGAAAATAATTTTCAAGAAAGTGTGTAGGAAAGAAAATAAATTCTATTCGAGCTTATTTTAGAAATATAGGCTGACGTGACTTAAATAAATAAATGTTCGAAGCTCCTTATTTTGATGATTTTGAATATATTGGGTTACAAATATTTAAGACCTAATTTGATGTGAATTGTAAATATAATATAAAAAGTAGTAATATAAATTCAACAAACTTTTAACATTCACGTCATAAATATTCATGGTTAATCTTTTATAATCTCCTCCTCACTAAGCCAACTAACTAACCGGACACGAGTCTTATGATATTTGCAATAAAAAAAACATCAATGCTTTCTTACTTCCTTAAGTTTCGTATTTATTGCAATATTTGCATTATTGTTTGTAGTATTACAACTAACGTCGAATAGTTTTTAAACCAGGGTACCGTTTAGCAGTGTTTGTAACAGATGCATCTTTGAAATGCTACAGTTTTCTGTTATTCCTATGTATTACCTGAATATTTTGACGGTTTACTAAGTTTTATTTAATAAAATTTGTCTAAATAAATCCCAGTCATTTAATGAGTTTTTAAAGTTTAAGCTAGGAATAAACATTCGTACGTTATTAAACAAAGTTAATGCATTTATTAACTTTATTAAAATTAGTAATTTACCCGCGCATTCAATTTTATGTAAAAAAAATCGGTATATATTGGAACACATACTTGTGTATAATTTAGAATTTATTATCTAATAACGACCTTCCAGTCGTAGAAATCAATGTCTTAGTATGAATTTTTGGAATTGGTGGCGAGTGAAATGCTGAGTTCAAATGAAATTTTCGGGTTTTTTTTTTGTTGTTTTTTTTGTATATTTGGAAAATTCCCACGCCTTAAGATTTTAAATGAAATAAATTTTTGCTGATACTCCTCTCTCGGTTTACATTACTCCACCCTAACTATTTGATGATTGTAGTGTACGTAAATAATTTCAAACGTATTGCCTCTCCGGGAGCAGAGATATATGGGAATATACTTTTCTGTAGTATGTTTTTCATAATATGTAAAAAAATTAGTTTTTAAGCGGTAAGTTATTTATTCGATAACGAATTGTATCCCTAATCTCGTGACACGGGAATTTTTAATATTAATAATATGCGATAATTAGCCATATAAATATAGAATTTTTTGAGATTTTCTTGTCATTTAAAATTATATGGAAAAGAATTATGACGATTTAGTTTAATTCAAAAATATTCCTTTTGTTTAATTTTGCAACAGAAAATGAGCCACAAATATGTATGATAATTAGCATTAGACATCATTGAAATCTTTCGCAGATTTTCACGTAGTCTATGAAGCCCCGATAAATTATTTTAATGTAGTAATAATCGGGTAAATATTTAAATCTGAAATGCACCCGTCATACTTTGACTCCCTTGATTTAAGTCAATATCTTTTCATTATCATTGGTTTTCTGAAAAGATATTACATCCTCTCCTGAGAAGATATAGATCGGGACCGAAAAGTCATAGAATGGTGAGAGTTCCGCTTCGATCAGAGGAAGCCATTTTGCTGCAAATTTTAAGTGCCTCTTTATGAAATAATTATTATAAATGTTATTTTAAATTAATGTAAACCCATAAGTCTATTTAAACTATTGTAGTTATATTGCAGAGAAATATGAAAATTCTTGGACGCAAGATTTTAGTAAATCTTGTCGAAATGTATATAATAACACAAAAATATCTGTCTAAATTTTTACTGCAATAAGAATTTAGTTATTATCATAACAACATAAAAGCTTTAAATATTCTCAGCATGTTAGTATAAAACTTATCATTCTGTCCAAAAACTTGTACTATGTCTTATTCAAATACAATCCTTTTTCCCAATTTTGTAATTATCACAGACTTTCATTATCCGCGAAAATATATACATTTTTAATTATACTAGTGTTAAAAAATTAAAATGATTTAAATAAATATTAATATCTAGGATAAACAGTGCATTTTAATTACAGGAGCTACCAATCATAGGAAGACTGCTTCGCATTTAACTCTTCCGATTATTCGATTTTAATAAGAATACCGAATAATTTTATTTAACTAATTGAAAAATGTAAATGTCGATATTGAAGTCAAGATAAAAAGAAAAGAACAAATAGACGACACATTTTCAAACGTAAAACTTGATATTTATTTAAAATATTTCGACTTTATAAAAAGAAAAAGCTTATCATATGCGTGCCAACTAAAATTAAACTATTGAACTTTGAATACCAATTAAAATGAAAGCTTTTACAGCCTATTTTACCTAAAGAGTTATGAAATGCAATTAGTTAAATCAAATAGGAGAGTAGTCTAGGATTGATTTATTACTTATGATAACTTCAAGTGATAAATGTCGTTTAATTTTGTTAATGAACCTGCACCTTTAAACGCTTCGTGTTTTTTATATTTTGCTATAAGTGAATAGATATTTGATTGATAAGGGGAGGTACTTAGAATATTATTATTGCCCCACCCTTTGTTTGGGGCTAATGATCGATGAAAAATTATATCGTTTGGTGTTTATATTATTGTATGTTTTGTAGTTAGATTTATTTTCATCAAAGTACTATCCATTTGAAATGGCGGACCTGGGTGAATTGGTTTTTATCGTTTTTTTGAAAAGAATTGAAAGAAAAGAGTCCAATTTTGAAATGATTATACTTAGCACTGATCAATACTTAACCTAATAAAAGGAAAAATCTATAAATTTATGCTCAATCCCAAAATTGCTACGCAAAATATCGTCAAAACAATATTTTTTACTTTTCCTCTTTTCTGAACGTGTAATTATATGTCCAATATTAAATAATGATCAAAAATCAATGATCGTTTTGTATTAAATCATAAGCAGTATGTTAGTTTAAATTTTCAAATTGATTATGAAATAAAGAAACTCCATATTTTATTCAAAATTTTCTTGAGTTTCTTTCAGGTGCAATTGGAAATATTAAATTGAATACAAAAGTAAGTTATTGTAGAAAACGCTAACAAAGGATTGTAAAAAATAATTTATTACTGTTTAAAGACAAATATCAATTAACTCAATTAATGTTATTTATTTTTATATTTAAATTAAAAAAAAAATATTAAAGCTATCTCAAGTTTCTATTTCTTCTTGAAAATTCCAATAATCTAAAATTATCGAAAATATTCCTCAGTTAAAGAGAAAACAATTATTTTATTAAAATTGTTAAATTTACTGAAAAAATCTAAATAAAGTTTAATTAAGTAATAAGAAAATAAATGAATATGCTGACAATTCATTTTGACTTATTAATTTTGTGTATTTAATAAATAATAAAGAAATCATGAACATAAGTGAATTTGCCGAAATTTTTTTGTAATTCATAATTGTTTTGTTACTTAGTAAATTATATGGCAATTTATAATTTATAATGCAAATAAATACATACCTAATTGGAAACGATCTGGCAGATGATTGGTTTACAGACAGCGAGCAGAATAAAAAATAAATTAAGATTAAATAATATTTACTCGTGCTTACAATTGAGGTTATACAGATGACCACGTACAAAGCTTGCTGCTCAAATGTCGATACTTGCACGGACACACATACATACAACCGTATATAATAGAAAGAGATATGTAGAAAGAGAAGAAAAGATCACCTGGAGGGCGTTTTCCTTACGTGACGATTTCTGCCAGTTCGCTCTATTGTAAGCCGCTTAAAAGAACTTCGTACCAAAAAAACCGTAAGAAATATAGGTTGGATTTAAATTTATCCTATTCTTACACAATACATGTACAAAATTTCGTTTGTAATTTATTCAGTCCTCCGAAAAATAAAACAATACATAAAAGTGTACTGTGCCCAAAAATTATGGACAATTTTCGAACATGCCTTAAAATCAACACTTTTACTTCTGATAAGTCAATTTGGAGTTTCTCAAACTAAGTGTTTCACCCCATGATGACAAATTCAGTATCCATGAAGATCATTAAAATCTTGTTGAAATGCTTGAGAATCGGCGAATACTTCGGAACAATTTAAATTAAGAATTCGTTGTGGATTCTGTCAGCAAGCACATGAAAGAATGTACCTTGATCATCCATCTCGTTCATGGCCTACCGCGGAGTACTCTAAAAGGCAAAGGACGTGAGATCTTTGTGTTACCAATCGATGCTGAATGAATAGTGGTTTTTGGAATGAGACGAAAATTGTTATTTTAAGATATATTTCGCTATTATCAGGAAGAACAACATCAGGTGAGTTTTAGCATAATTTTTAAAATTATTCATTCTGTCCGGTCTTTTTTCACTGTGAACGATGATTTTAAAACACTCTGCATGGTATAATTCAGTAAAAAGACACCAGCCAGAATAATTCTAATTATGAGTCGAACTAACAAACCGCAAGGCAACTAACATATTGGCATGGCGAGAAATATATTAATCATTTAAACTTATCATTACCGTGAAGTAAAAAATCACAAAGCTCGTAAGGAAAGAGTTTGTACGTTAATAGCGAAGTCCAAAAATTCCGACAGCCACTTAACATAGCAGAGGCCGCTACTTTCGTATATGTATGTCTTTTCTGTGTGAAGCAGCGGTGGAATAATGCAATACACGGAGAACTAGCAGATATCCAGTTTTTATTTCGACATTTCAATGACTTTACACACTGCAGCATTGTAGCTGAAATTTTGCAACATTTCGTCCTTCTGAAGCCTCATGGTAATATTTGAACATTAAGAAATAAATTTTCAGGCAGAGTAATCACGGTCAGAGATATAATCCAACTAGGTGTGGTTTTTGTTTATTATTAAGAATGGTTCACCATATACATGAATGCGTTAAAAGTAAATTCTTAGAGATCACGCTGATAGTGCTATCAGGAAAAAAGTTATGTATAGATTGTTTCATATTTATTGAGGATATTCGAAGCTAATATAAGTTAAGAGAAATATTCTATCCTGTGACCAAGCTATGATTTTGAAACCGATGTTACTCGTTCTTCCCTTCACGATATCACTTCGAACCTGTCCGAATTCCTAATTCAGCCAGCAATCGTTGTTAAAAGTAAAATGGAAATACTTGTAAACATAGGAAGTGTAACGGCTAATGGTAATCGTACCAGAATTCTATAAATCCTGAACGTGAATCGCTATTACATTTAGAATATTGTGCCACAAAAACACGAAGAACATACGAGAAGTGTTTCGGTCTTTAATTTCATTCCCTACGTGCACCATAACTTTTACGAGAGAATGAGAGAAAGAAGCACGCGGGAGAAATCTCAAGGTTACACACGTGCTGCACAATGAGACCAGATAGAGCAATCGATTTACAAGTAGTCGACACTATCTTACCCTGTCTCTCATCTTCGACGCCTGCATGTTTTAAAACGCTGACGCCTGACTCCATAAGACGACTAAACCAGTTATTTGGAATATCTTCTCCATAGTATACCTTATAATAGAAATAAGGCCATTCTGGAACACTTTGTTCTTATCATATAAAAGGATATGTTTTAATTATACGTATAATTATAAAAAAAAGAAACGATTTTTTTTGCGAGTAAAATTAAATAATTTCCAAAAAAAACTTTTAAGTTAAGTCAGGAAAATCATAGATTAAACCAAAATACTAAAAAAATATTGTCGGGAAACAAATATCGTTAGCGGTATACTCCACTTCATAACGACGTCAACTACAAGTACAACCGATTCAGTCAAACCTTTGGTTTTTTTGAACAAGTTTCTGTTGCTAGTATTACTACGAACTATACACGATCAATCTATTTCATGAAGTGTTGCTCACGATATCTTAACGATAACGATATTTCTGAGATGCAACCTGGTAATTTTACTTCTTACATAAACCCAATATCATCAAATCCATAGACTGATTCATTACTATCGTTATGATGTAATATTCCATATAAAAATACCTTCTCTACTTACAACATACCGAAATACCATAGGGGCTATCCCAATATGAATTATTTTATTTATAAATGCGTTACCTTTGAGTATGTGTGTGTTTTTCCATCCATTACGTACTCAATTAAGATATAATAAAAGAATGAGGTTAATTTCGATTGACTAGGTTACACTCACTCACATGGCATCAGTATGATGCAAGCTGAGGGTTGCATTTAAAGCAACGGATTACAGTTTATGCAGTATGTTCCTTTAAAGCCTTCATTATACTTTACCCAAATATATCAGACTATGCAGCTTTTCTCTTTAGAAAGAAATCAGTTAAGACCTGTCAAGGTAGAATTATTTCTCTGCATTATTTTATCTCCAAGTTTTGTAATAAGGTATTATACAATACGTTGAAGCTAACACTACTTAACATAAATACGTAGTTTGTCTTTTGTTCGTAGACTGACAGTATAAGATTTTTAATGTCGAAATCAGAACGAAAAACTGTTCCTTAAAATATTTAACAAAAATACAAGTAAGCTTTGTTTATATTAGACAGGAACGTGATTATTTGAAAAAGTGATATATAATTAAATAAAAACTACAAAGCAGTAATACAAATCTTTTGAACGATTAATGTCACGCAGGTAATACCTATCATCATATGCAGACTGACTGGCCGATAAAAAAAGCTTAACCGTCCGTATGTCAAAGAAAATAACATCACTCGTTCGCTTTATTGCGAATTTATACGAACTAATTTAGTTTTTAGGTTGCAAAACTACATGACGCGGGGAAAAAACGTACACAGATTGGAACTGATTTTGCAGGGATATTAACTTCTTCAAATGTGGGGAAAATTATTAATTACGATTGTTTGGGTTTCTCAATTGTTTTACCGAAATTGTTTATAAAATAAAAAACAAAAATGTTTTAAACAAATCTTCTTATTTACTTATACTAGCAACACGATAGTTTATATAATAATAATAAAATTTATATATGCAGAGCAATATATAAATTTTCTTGGTATTATATTAATCGGTAATCAGTCATTTTTAAAATAAATGATAATTAAAAAATAATGTGCCTAATTAAGGTAACTTCAATTCATATTTTATACATAACAGTAACAAGGAGTAATAAAAATTATCTCATATTTAAAATTACCTGTCATGTCAAATGTCAATGTATTCTTCCATACCTTTCATGATACTATATTTCAATTACTATTTCTTATTTCTATATCTTTAGGCCAATTTGGACCAAAATCAACAATTATTAAGAAAAGACAAAGCCAGAAATGTTATATAATGAAGTATTTCATTGTCACTGTCTCCCTTTAAAGAGATGTAATGTTATATTCATGCGTCCTTTTTTTAATACCTAAGTTACGGAATTTATAAAACATACTCCAATATGTATAATATAATTAATTTCAAAATAGCCATTGCCAATTTATTGTATAAAATCGAAATGGAACAGTTTGGATCAAATTTTTAAACGAGCTGCGGATAAGCCGTGTGAAAAATGTAAGATGTGTGATCTTTATTCCCGGACACTGATAGTATGCTGCCCTGCTTATACGGACAAGATCCTTTCGCCGATACATAGAAAATTTACGTTCGCTCTCTTTGCTTTGAATTGATGAGCTGTAAACGTGTCATAATTCGTTATTTCTTTATCAAGTCTTCGTATAGCCCGGGTGGGAAACTAAAAGAAAAACGATAATTTTGTTTGTAGCAGTTTTAATATTTATAATTTTAAATAGATGAATGAAAAGGAATTTCGTGAAATTATAAGGAATCCCTGCCTGAAAAAATGTCTGCCAATTTTTTTTATGGAATAAACTTTAGGTGACAATACTCCATCTCTTCTACAGTGTCGTATAAGTTAGCTGAATACACACAATAATAGTGAAAGTTACGAACACAAATTTCAGCAGCTCGTACCTGAATAGTTTTTCATTAGAAATACTAGTTTTTCATTAGCCCTTGATTCATCAGGACCAGGAACTGCAGCGAATGTCCTCTTCCTTAAGTTTGGCGCTATTTCACCTTGTCACGTATCTAAACTGTGCAATGACACAAGGCTTCAGGTGAAAACTCTGTAAAAACAAGTAGTCGATGCTAAGATTATCACACGCACCAATCAAGGAGAAATCATCATCATTCCCCCGAATTTCTCTGATTCTTTTAGATTATTTCGTTGAGATGAAAGTATGTATATATATATATATATATATATATATATATATATATATGTATGTATAGGGGTATTTATTATAGTAATAGAAATGCCAATAAAATTGTTACTACCATCGTCATCGAAGACAGAAACCCTATCTAGCTCAATCTGAACCAAGCTGGCACTTTTTAATCCAATGTAACGTCTAGCTTAAAAACATATTAATGTAAATTTTATTAAAATAAATGGAAAATAAATGTCTCTTAGCTATCCTGACCTTATTACTCTCACTCGCCTTAAATTTCGAAAGTATTAGCTAGCACAACATGGAAATTTTCAAATATAATTTTCTTCAAAATTACGCATCTATTCAAAAGAAAATGGAACCGTTATAATGTAGCAATAACGTTTACTTTCCCTTCTCCCCTCCACTCTTCAATTCAAGTAACACGTTTTTAAATCCAATACAAAATAATTTAAATATTAGCTTTAATAATGTTTGACTCTCGAAAGCAATATTTAGTTTGGACTTTAAACTCTATAGCTGTAATACACATGATAATTCAATTCATCACTTTTAAACATGCCAAAAGAGACAAACTGGTAAAAACATGTAAACAAACAGAAGGTTCGTTAGGAAATATTCATATATAAATTTGTAAATATGTGTTATTATTTTCATGGTTCTCAATAGCATAATGAAACGCGTAAATTTTGTTTATTTAATTTTCATCACGGTGAACCTTCAATCCAAATTTGTGTCATTAATTTGAAAATATGCTCTAATTACTATAAATATTTTAAAACCATTTTTTGCTTACATGTGTAATTTTTTTAATTTCAAAATATGTTTTAGTTCAATCTCAGAATGATCGATTAAAGATGGTTATGTCTTCTGACTTTAATTTTAAGTTTTTATAACCTTAACTCATTATGATTTATCTGATGACCATCGATTTTACGTAAACTTATTAGTTTTCTATTGCCTCCACTTGCTCGTTTTCAGTTTGAGTCCGACCTGAATATAGCTTTTCTTCTTCTTCGTAATTCCTAAATTGCCGTCACGTTTAATGTTTGCGAGTAACAGGCAATTCACGATTTTGACAATATGCGTTGTTTTATCAAGAATAAGATTTTCCACGTAGCACTCTATAGATTTTCTTTGTGAATCGTTTTTCTGTATTAGCTAAATTATTAAAAGTTTCATAAAATAATTTTTGAATCAATTCATTAACATTGCTAACAGGAATTATTTAATTTCATTGTGTACAAGCAAGTTTGTATCGTTGATTCTAAGAGTTTTAAGAAAGTATATCATATTTTCCCTCATAATTTGCTGCTAATAATGTATATCAATATCACCATTAGTCGCTAGAATAAACATATTAATTATATTATTTTTAGCAGAATTTTCCTAGTATAATTAAATAAATTTTAACACAACATCTTGATAAAATATTCTAGTTATTAAGACATATGTAGACAAATAAAAAAATATAGAAGGATATAAACTACGAAACATAATAATGATTTTTTGTTATCGAATACGAATTCGAAAAAAAAAACATATTCTATTGAACGAAACATTAATTAAGGACCCTTTTTTTTAATAGGAGGTAAACTCACTGTTCACAGAAATTTAACTCAAAAAAACACTTTATTAACCCTATAACAGCTGCAACGATTGATGTGATATATATATCTATATATATATATATATATATATATATATATATATATATATATATATATATGTATATATATATATATATATATATGTATATATATATATATATATATATATATATATATATATATATATATATATATGTTTTACAGTAATAATATAACTTTAAATTTAATGTGTACAATTCAACTTTACTAACATTTATTCCTCCTGAAGCCCAAATTTATGGTTTCATCTGTAGTACAACATTATCAGTGAACCGCGAACAGCATGTTTATGATTATCATTAAATGTACGAGCTTCCTTCTAACTTGAATTATGTATGACAAAACCTTGAAACAATTGATTCAGCACTGCATTTCCGATAACACAATTCAAGTTATTATCGAAAATACAAGCAAAGTTTATATATTAAGGGAGCGGGACTTGCCTCCAGATTTTGGGCTTTCGAGATACCAACGTTGCCATATTTATGGCACACCCCCAACACTCCATACTAGCGAACAGATTTAATTGCCTACACTATTACACGCGTACTCGCCTATCCGTATAAGTTTGTGTGTGCGTAAATTAATGTAGGGCTGTCAGCAGCGTGCAGGTAAAGAATATTTACTATTACTACATATCGCTCTCGATCATTACGAGCAATCGCGTCGATCAAGTGAGTCGATGCTAATACGTCAGCAACACAGCTGTTTCTCTTTCCAACCAATAGCGTCGATCGAATACCGAACAGTATCTTTAGCTCCTTTGTAATAGCGCGTGTGTCTTTATTATTACTTAGTTGTAAAAAGGTAATTAAGTTAATCAATATTTGCCACTATACATAAAATTGTGTGAAAGTGGTTGATATAATATAAACATAGAATTTCCAAAAAGATACGTAGTATGCATTTTAAAAACTAAATAAAATCTCAATATAGTTTTTTCATTTATAAATGTGATACACTGAAATATTGTCTTCGTTGTACTTTTGATCTGCTTAGATTTGCTGTATGCGAAAGGTCTCTTAATAAGCAAAGTAAGAAGCCTTTGGCCGACACTACAAGGAAATATTTTAATAACACATCACGTTCAAACAAAACAATGAGAGTTAAGAACAATTTGAAATTTAAAACTGCTCAGTGAATGTTTGTGGACATAAAATTGTATGTATATATATATATATATATATATTTGTGTGTATATATATATATATATATATATATATATATATATATATATATATATATATATATACTAACTAAATGAGTTGGTAATGTACAACGAAATTATTTATGGGAACATATAGTTGTCTTACCTTCTTTTATCGGAAGATAAATAAAAAAAACTCCTATCCTTATTTATTTTGTTGCTTCCTAAACACCCGTACACAATACAATAACGGGCTATTTTATTAAATTATAATGAATTAAAAGTGTAGTTGATTTAATGCTACCGGTAAAAATATTTGATATCTCTGGATAAAATATGTACTTGGTATGCAAAATACAAAATATTTTGTATTGTTAATAATTGTATGGAATGACCTACAGGACGTTCGGATAATGATTATGGTAGGGCTGCATATTGTACGTAGGCTTTCTCTCTCTGTCAAATCTAAAACGTATAAGAAATTAGGAACAAATCGAATATTTAAATACTCATAAGTCGTAATACTTTTGCATGACATATATTCATTACGTTAAGTATTGCTTCGCACTTCGCACTTCACAGCTCGCGGACAAATATTTACTGAATATGACGAGAATATTTTAAAACTAGAATTTTAAATACGGCGATCTTTTCGTGTAAAGAATTTCTGTATTTCTGTTGGGATATTTAACAACTTAATTGGTTTTTTAAATACACTTTCTAAGTTATTATCTTGGACGTATCATTTACTTATTAGCCCCAAGCCTGGAACAGTGAATATTTATGGTATCATCTTTAATGACACTGCATTTTATAAAAAATATATTTTTTATAAATTATGACAATTTCTATCAATTTTCGCTTTAAAAAATAAAAGATATGAGCATTGAACCTTTAATAACATATGGCAATTAAAACTTATTGCACATCTCATGTGATCGTAAGTCTATATATATTTTTGTAATAGAGTCCTCTTACATTGGAATTACGTCGCCCATACTCGTCGAGTATTTTGTCACCGATATATTACCATAATACTAGTGCTCGTCGTACTCAATATTTCAAAACATCGCCCTAGTCTATTATAAATAGCTATCAGGTACGGCAGAATTATGTAAGTCAAATTCAACAAAAATTAGCAAAATCGAATAAAACCGCGTTCACGCAGAGAGCGGCAACCTAGGAATGCTTACTCGTGGTCGTACCCGGCATCTGCGGGTGACGTTAAATTGGCGTGGGGAGGTGAGTGTCGCTTCTTTAGTAGCAGTAATAATTAGTATTCTTTGTTTATGGTCATGTGTAGTCGCGGTCATGAGTAGTGCAAATCATTTAACTACGGAGTAAAAAAGCCGAGTTTTTTTAATCAGGAATTGTGTTATTCATCGGATTATAGATAAACAAAAAAACAAACTCAAAAAAAACAAATAAACACACGCATGCACGCACACGCACACTCACGCGTACGCACACATACACTCACACATGCACACGAACACACACACGCACACGCACACACACACACGCACATACACACGCACACGTACACGCAAGCTCAAACACACACAAACATACGCGCACACGCACACACACACATACGAGCGCAATCACACAAACACACACACACGAACATAGGAACACAAGCACTTACGTACACACGCACATCGGCACACACGCACACATGCGTACACGCACATACACGCACACGCACGCATACATGCACGCACGCACATACACGCATGCACACACACTCACTCTATCTCTCTCTCAACGCCGTTTTACCCTTATTATATACTTACAAATCGAGGTTTGGATTGCCAAAGAAGTTTCACTTCTCTCACACGTACTGAGTTACAGTGTACGATAATTTTTTTTTATGACAACAGTTGAATAATATAAGGGATTGATTAGCGACCGAAATTTTAATAGAAATTTTTTTTCAACCCACATGCAAAAATTTCATTAATATATTATACATATTTCGACAGAATTAAGGGAAAAAATGTGTGGTAAGTGATCTTGCACCACATAATAAACGCGAATAAGAGTTCCAACTAACCGAACATTTTGTTTTTCCTAACATATATAGCTTTACTTAATAATTACCACCCGAGTGGGATTACATTTTCTATTGATATTTAAACTGGCTCCTTTATTCTAAGTTAATAAACTACTTCCATTTTTATGTATACCATATCTAAGACGATCAATTGGTATAAAATTCCTGTGATATTCTAGTCGATAACTGGTTTCCGACGCGGTACTTCTTCAAAATACTTATAGCGATATAGATTATTTGACAATAACATGCTAAAAAAACATTACTTACCATTGGTATACATATGTTTAGAGGTAAGATTTAAAAAATATGTGACATAACATCGCAAATCTATGTGCTTCGGAGGCAAAAGTTCTCTACATAACTTGTAATAATACTTCTCTCCTCAATTATCAGCGACCATCGTGTAAGTCCCTGATCAAGATTTATGGACGACCGGAATTAACCTCGTGAGAGGTTCAAGTTTATAGGTCTCGTACGATCGTAAGTTATGCACTCAAGTAAGCGTTTGCTTGGTTTCTAGTCGCCGTTGCATGACTTTAATCATTTATTATTTGAAAGTTACAAAATATTTTTTGTTTTTTGCCGATAATTTTCAAAGGTCGGAACTTATGATACTTGATTGTGAAGTTACACAAATGTAAATCAGGGTGCAAAAAAAAGATTTTAATGGCTGTTTTTTAAATTCCTACAGTAAATTGGAATTTTATAAATGATAAATTGACAATAATTTAATGTCACGAATAGAGTTATTTTCTGTAATTTTGCGTTTATAGATTATATATTTATTTTCTTAAAAATTCAGTTAATTAAACCTGTTACGGTTTGTTCCATGCTTGCCTTTAAAATGGAAACACGGCAATAATACAAAATAATTTTTTTTTTAAATGTTGCTTTATTTCTTTGGTTTCGACAATATTATCTCCATGACCAATTAATTTTAATTATCTTTATAGGCCTCTTATTTGCAACTGGGATTTCATTTATATTTAAATTCACATACATATTTAAATTTAAAAGACAATCCAAACGTTACAATAGTTTTATTTTTTTCCGTCTTATTAATCGCATGCTTCCATTATTATTACAGAGCATATGTCGATAAAACCAAATTTATTTATGTAACCTTCATATAATTGCACACTTCGCACATACATCTCCTCTAATATAGCACAGCGCAACAGCACGGTGTTTTAATGTCAGAGTAATTATAACTCAGATAAATATATAAATATAATTAAATAGCCGAATATTAGAATAATTTAATATAATTTCTTCAAATGATTCTCTTTATTTTATCAGAATAGAATTCTGCTGAATTTCACATTCACACGCACACACGCGCACACTCGCGCACACACGTACACACATGCGCACACACAAATTCATACACACACAATCGATGCACGTATGGTATAGAGACCGAATTTTCTAAGCTATGGAATGTAATCGATTAAATTACTCAGTAAGTTTAAAAATTACTACTTTACAACAAATTTACTACTTTCATAAGAATTTCATAAAATTACTGTTACACCGTCAGATAAGTATTCAAATTGTCTTTCTTGCTATATTTTGCCTCGCTCTTATATTTCCTTGGTCAGACTTTGGGTTTGAAAAGCTCTCATCAAATTTTTAATGAAAATACTTTTCTGTATTTTGATTCTCTTTCTCACATTTTGCATATCAATAAATAACTAAAGCTCAAATAAATCTAAATCTCATCTAAAATGGCCATGCAAATACTGATTTGTCATTAAAACTAGCAGTATCCATACTTTAATATAATTCTTAGTAATAACCAAAGTGTTACTTAAACTTTGAAATTACCATGATATCCTATAACAAATATGAAAAGAAAGTAACATAACCCTGACTTTCGTCGCTTAAGAATGGACATTCAAATGTCGAGTTTTCATATACGGATAAGTTCTTTATATGATTCTCTTTATTTTAATATTACATTTGGAATAAAATAGTTTGATTAATTTTAATCGATACCGCGTGTACTGTAAACATAACATCATCATTTCATTTTCCAAAACTAAAGGAAACTACGTGATGTAGTGTTATCTCTACTTTATTTAAATTCTTCATCACGACCTAGGTTTCATTGTATGACAACATCTTCAGGCAATTTGTAAAGATCTTTACAAATTGCCCTCCTGAAGATGTTGTCATACAACGAAACCTAGGTCTTGGCAAAAAATTTAAATAAAGTAGAAATAATACTACATGACGTAGTTTTATTTAGTTTTAAAAAATTAAATTATAATTAAATTCCACAAAATTAACGCCAAATGTATTCAATATAACATCGTCTTTTATGCTATTTCACAATCGAATTTATTAATATTCTCATAACTAAATTGATTTTCACTTATTCACAAACCAATTCCGCTCTAACCCCATGAGTGTCTTTTTGTTTCTTTGCCCAATAAAAAGAAAATAATTATAATTAGGTCGTCGTTTTAGCGTTGTTTCTAGGTTTTGAAATTCTAATTCAATGTACCTTCAAATTGCAGTTGGATCGTTATCAGACATACTGGTTGTAACATGTTTGATGTAAATTATATGTATCACAGCTGCAGTGGAGAGGTTAGCCACAATTTGCTTCTTCCTGAAAAGGAGCTGAAGAAATTGAAATATTACAAATTTACGATTTTGACTAATCGAAAATTTATTATTAATTCTTATTGTTTCATGCCAATCATTATGCTAATTTTTCATCATAGTATTATGTCCACGTTTACATTACTTGCTTAAAGCATTTGCAGCTTTTGGTAGACATTTTGAACCTTGAAGTTACGTGGTGTATAAAAAACAAATTATATTTAAAAGGACAAAGTTAATAAGTGATAAATTTATGGAAAATTTAAAAGTTCCAAGTGTGGTAACAAACTAAAAATACGACATTGGTGTGTCGAATGCAAAAAAATGAGAAGTTCTTAAGAAAGCTATGTTGAAAATTGTAGACTGTTAAAGTCATTTTGTATTTAAAGCATTTGTTTTGAATTTAAAAACCAAAAAAAAAACTGAAAACGATGTAATTATCTTACAGTTTTAATAAATTTTACTTTCGGTTCAATTTCAACTCTGCTCTGATAAATGTGTAAAACATAAACATGGAATACTACGATATAAGCTTTAGGGTAAGCTTATAAAAAAGTAAAGTAAGTAAGGTAAGCTAGTAAACAAAGGTCCAGCGGCGCCAATACGGCTTCGCAAATTTAATGCTGAATATACATTAAAACCAGCTTCAATGTTGAGTTCATGCTGTTGTGACGTATAAGTGAAATTTTTTTTAGTTTATTATTATATATTTTTTTGTTTCCATGATTATACAAGAGTTACTATCCCGAAGTTTTGCTAGCTAATTGCGGGTCTGGAGTTCCGAGGAATTTACAATGGTTGCACCTATGTATCAACCTTACGTCGCTACTGAAGGTATATCTATGTTAATGGACATCTTGTTCACAATGTTCGTACATTTTTTTACGTTTCATGTGTAAGGAAGTGTTAATTGCGTGTCTAATGAGCTATGTGTTGCTGTATCTGATTTTGACAGCGAGAATAGACCTAAAGTAATTACTAAAAATTAATTATATTTAATTAGTCGTGTCTGCAAGCCTTTCACCGTCCGCCTGTAATCGAATTCCTTAACTCAGCAACCAAATGGAGCATGCATTCACGAGGATTCCGTATATATTTAGGTATATATAAGCACAAATATAAATATTGGTAGAAATAAGTATACAGAAGGGTAAATATTCTTTCTATTAAAAACTATTTATATATGCCAATATTTTGTAGTAGTAATTTTATATTATGCTCTTTACCTTTCAAAGGCGTAAAAGATCGTGAAATTCTCAAAATATACAATACAAATGATATTGTCTTCGTTATAGTTTTCTTGTAATCTTTTAGGCAGATTCGATCAATTCTGTTTTCGGCAACTGGGAAAGATGTATTTTTTTAGAAAAATGTATTTTTAGAAGATGTATTAAAGGAAGTATGAATGCATTATCTTAAAGACTACGCCGTTGAAAAATACAAAAATAATTGTAGTGTTCGTTATAAGCAGCGTATAATACTTTTTTTCATCATTAAATTTGTCCCCCCAAATATTACTATATGTATATTTTTAAACATTGTGCTGTAGAAAATAAAAATGTGTGCAGACAGGGAAGAACGGACAAAAGAACAAACATAGCGAAACTATAATCCCAATTTTACTATTTGGTAACGAAATTTTAATAAAATAAAAAAACACACGCAGTCAAAAGTTCAACATCGTCGATGATCGAGTGTTGGTCCCAGAAAGAATTGGAATTACACTTCCTAAATTAATGACCACGTTCCCTTTTTGTGGTACTAATATTTTTAATTTAAAAACAATAGCTAAAATATAATAAATATTTTGTATATTTCAATCTTTTATCACTAATGTATGATTACTGCTTGCACCACTTTAATCGTATCCATGACAAGTGCTAGTCCTACGTGGTTTATTCTGCAACCTCAATTTGAAAGAATTTTTATTGCTATTTTTCAGTCGCTTCTCCCATTATTTTGTTTGAGCCATGCTCCGAGGTCTCCCCCGCGTAGTGTAATCTTAATTATCAGACTAATCAAGTTTCATGGTGGAAACACAAGAAGTGACAATTGTCTCTCCTTACTTCCATTTCCTTGACCTTCGACTAATAGAAGAATTATTCCCCGACTTCTGTGATAGTTTTAATAATGTTTTACACGCGTTTAATTGCAACTATGTTTTACACCGTTTGGTTATAAAAGACTAGTGCGACTATACGCTGAAGAGACTATTTTTATCCAAGGAACTGAAAAGCAACATTGGAAGTTTTAAGGAAAAGTTATTAGTATTCAAATATACTCATATCATATGGTAGTTTAGTTGGGAATAAAAAATCATAAGTTGAAAGAATTGATATTTAAATTTATTCACATTCGTTCTTTTCAGTTTATTCACAGCTAAGAAATCAATTGTTCAGTTTACTACAATTAAGAAATCAATTGTGCAAACTCTTCATTTGTCCATAGTTAAGAAATGAATTTTAGGACAATTGTAATTACTCTTATCATCAATATGGATACAGAAAAAAATTAATGGCCGCGAGGGAAGGGAAAAATGAAGAAAGTAAATAAAAAGAAAAGAAAGTAAATGATAATTAGGGTCAAGCTAAACAAAAGCTTTAGGCTTTTGTTTTATTACAATCTTAATTTATTTTATATTTTAAAGTTCATTTACTTTTATGCCAGAACAAGAAACAGAAAGTTATTTTCCTTACGCATCCGAAATTTGTTTGATAAAATCCTATTTAAAGGTGCAAAATATTTTTAATTGACCCTTTATAAATATTCACCATATTATTAGATTGCCTTGTTATACCTTAAGCAGGCGTAAAAATATATTTTTTCAATTAAACTCTAATAATTAAAATAATTTCTGTACTTCTCCAATAATTTTCCAATTAATTTTTACCAATACTCATACTTTAAACGCAATTGTTGAAACATTTTAGCATACTCCTTAAAAGTAAACCACTTAAATTGTGAACAAATTAAACTTAGAAAATATTCAATGCTTAAATTGCCCTTTCCAAAATCTCCACACAAATATGTTAAAGGGTTAACTATTTTAAAATATGCAAGTTAGTATAATATATACCTAATTCATGTTTTTGCGTCAAACTGTTTCTTAGAAAATCAAGAATGATTGGCAGGTGAGTGATCAAAAATTAAAATGTTTTATTTTTAATAGCATATCATATAGAGTGCGATTATAAGTAACATAATTAAGAAACGTAGAAAGAAAAAATTAAATAATGAGGTATTTTGTCAAGAAGAGATAACTTTTGTCAATCTACTTGGTGTAAACTTGAATATTACAAAAGGAAAAAAATTGTTTTTACCGTCTTTAAATAAGACTTTTACAGGAAGATAAACGGCAGTCGACCCCCTACGGCAGTCGAGATACTATAAATTATTATAAACTTCTCAAATAAATATGGCGAAATGCGTAATAATTAGCTTAAGTGAAGTACGGAAATGCAAAAAAATCTTTACATATACCCAGTCGCATTTAGTACGTACATTAATTTTTTCCGTCTTTCTGTATGGCGCTTAGTAATCGATGCTCAAAACAGCCCATCAGAAGAATGGAGACGGTTAAAATGTCCTGCTGTAGGAAGACGTCCAATATATCAAAGAATGAACACGGAATCTACTTTTTTATCCTGAATGTGTTTGGAACCCAAAATAAGTTGTTTGATTGCAGACCGGAGACCCTTTGAATACTTTGGTTACTTTGCATCAAAATTTGCTGACAGTATTAAGAAGCATATCATTACCGGATATATTCAAGGACAGATACCGTGGAGGAGTTGCTCCAGATGCTAGATGAGTCAGAATTGTGAAAGGCTTGGTATTCCGTTACGTCTGGGGCTAAATATCATCGGGAACTGAAAATTATGGAGAAAAATAAAAAGAAATAGTGCTATGAAAAGATATCCGCATTCCTTTGCAGTGATGGATCGAATAAAGAAAGCTAAGAAATGATATTTCTCACATTATATCGAAACATTTATTTATTATATTATAAATAAATTAGCAAACTAATTAATTTATAATATACGAAATCCATTTCATCATCTAATTTATCCAGTTTCAAACTGAATAAAGCCAGTTTCCTTGGTTACAAACTGGGTGAACTGGATTTACTGATATCATAGAATGTAGTTTTAATGAAGTTTCCTAATAAGGATTAGCAAATAATGTCAAATAAATCAGGGATCATTGACATAATCAGCACCAATTATATTGTTGATCACCGCATGTAACACCAACGGTTCATAAAGTACGGATAAGCTTTGGTCATGTGTTTTTGAACACTTTCATATTTATGGTGTACCAAGCACCATAAATATTTCCGTTTGAATTGCTGTATTTTCGTTTCTATTCAATTAAATCCAGCATACATTTCGTTTACTATTTTTGTTAAGATGTTTCCAATTTTAAAATCATACTTACCTTTTCTCAAAAATCGTAAACTTACCTTCAGTACTGCCGTTAACTTTGAGACTGATGGGTATTTGCGACTCTGTTTGAATAACGAAGTTTATCTAGGCAATTGTCAGTTATAGTTATCCAGAGTCCATGGCGTCATAATAATTTGTAGACCGACGTGTTTTAGGGTTTATTATAAAAAAAGGAAAAACATATAATGTTCACGTGTATCTCCGGCAGCCTGTCACAACGTGTATCTCCGGCAGCCTGTCACAATGATTTTTCTCAGATGAAATTTAAATAGATAATAAAGCACATTAAACCATATATATTTCGATAAATAAGATTTTAAAATATTCATTTCATAATTTTAGGTAGTATATTTTCAGATATATATATATATATATATATATATATATATACATATATATACACATATGTATATATATATATATATATATATATATATATATATACATCCTTGATTTCCGTAACTTTTGAAACAAAATCAGCAAAACAACACAAAAGTTGCCGTAGAAATATAAGGATAGTTCTATATGATATGATTTTTGAGATATTCACAATAATATATGTGTTCCCCTATTTAATTATCTTAGGCCTTATGATGTATTTCTTGTTCTAAGGTATCGCTGTTGGTGATGACTTTGAATAAATAAAGTAATTTCACTTCGTGCAGTATATTATCCCTAATGCATAAGCCCATGACTCACTTGGCTACTTTCTCGGTAATTTGACAAGATGTTTCAAGATATTTTAACAATTTTCTTATGATTTAGTAATTACAAGCGTATAAACATTATTGAAATGAGTAGAGTTTTTTACGGTTTTTTGGTAGGAGTGCAAAAACACAACATACTGACAGACGGACAAAAAGGATAAAAAATAGTCCTTACCTCATTTCTTTCGTGAGTCTCAAACAATGCGAAAATACCCTTAATATCCGTTGAGTCGTTTTTATATGAAAAACTATCAAACGAACAGACAGAGATACAGATATTCTAAAAACATTCTTTTTGTAGCTTATTTCTAATAGCTGCACCTTTTCTTCAAAAAACTTGAGAAGTACCAATCTGGCTCGCATATAAATAAAAATCCTCGTTTGAAGTGAAAACACTTTATTTATCTTAACTACTGTGGAAATTCATAAATCATAAATCATGCCCAATATTATTATGAATGAGGCATATGTGTGCGTATATATATATATGTTTATATATATATAAATATATATATATATATATATATACACACACATATATATATATATATATATATATATATATATATATATATATAAGATAATTCATCATCCAGTCACAAAGAACTGTTTTATCTCTCTAATTATTAATCAGTACATGTCGATATTTTATCGTACCGTTAAGACCTGTACGTTATTTCGACACAGCCATTTGCGGAAATTACATGCGCGTTACGTAAGCTTAACCGCACGCCAATATATAGTCAAGGACAGCGTCCTTGATTATGTATAGACGTGCTTTTTGCTTTTTGTATGCGGATAGTCGGAAGTAATCTGAGGATATATTCATGATACCGCGTGTGGACGAAAAACGCAAACATTAAAGGCCTTCTCTGTTATCTGAAAGGTAAAATGGTCACAATAATTAATCAATTAATTCATCTGTTAGAAATTTACGCTTTCATTCAAGGATGGACCATTGTGGTGTGCGTGGCTTTGTGATAGATACAATGCTTACTTCATGCAAACGTACTAACTAATTTATTTAATAGAAAAATCTATACTTATTTAATTACGATGCTTTTCCAAGTGTGTGTTTAAATGAATGTTATTTTAAATTATCTCATCAAGCATCTTCCTCACTTTATTCATAAGTTTTGATGGACGAAAATTGAGTGATAAAATATAGTAAAAATATAGATGAACTCCATATTTATCGTTCTAAAGAACATTAAGGTAATTACCTATGTAATCAAATAAAACTATATTGTATTGTTTTGAAGTGTCCATGTAACGCGCAACACTGCCGAAAACATTTATGCTAATTATCTCAAAGTAATTAATATATAAATATAAAAATACGCTTCGCTACGCCTCTGAGAATTAGAAAATATGAAACAAGCGTATTTTTCATCACGTGAATTTAGAAAGTCGTTACAAAATTTTGTCAACAAAAATATTCCCTTCAAAATCAGACAATTATTTCTTATGTATAGCTGTTAAATATAATTTACATTTCCGGTTTTAAATTGTGGGAAATTAATTGTTACAAGTCTTAAAAAACCTGAATGATAAATTATACAATTATACATTCAATTTTGCAATATTACTTAACAAGGAGCAATTAGTTAACAACTTAGCAAGGAGGAAGAAAGTCCGCTAAAACACTTGCCAAATCTAATATAATGAATTATTTAAATGTTTTTTAGAATGGCGATGGGAAATATGTATAATAACAAAACTTTACTAGATATTTTTGATAGCATTTGAAATCCTTGGAAGGCCTCTTTACTTATATCCAATTTCAAAGAAATTCCACCGAAAAACCTTTTCCACCCCAAGTTCGATGTATGGGGAATTGCTCCGAAAAAATAATAAAAACATGTTTTTTCTTTATTTCTGTGCGTAACGGATCTGTTAGAAAGAAACATTCCATAAAGCACTCGTTGTCTTCCATTTTTAAAATTTTGAAATCACGTTAGACTTTTTAAAACATATAAAAATATCTGGTAATTAAGATTAATATTTTAAGCCGGTTTTACTTAAGTGATAAAATCATAATTCGGGATCAAACCGATTTTAATTAGTGTAAAAATTCTATTTAGTAATTTCGCTTCTTTGCTGAATTAAAAATCTGTGCCCGATAAATAGATAGACGATGTAGGTCTTATTTGTACCCCTTGTGTATTAAATTTTATATTTTATACTGAATTTGCAATTAATGAAATGTTTTTTCTTCGTTTTCTTGCCTACGTTAAAAGTATATTTGAAATGTACCATTATCATCATCAGCCAGAAGATGTAAACTGCTGAACTTAAGCTGAACATTTATTCATACAAAGATCGATCCCGTGACGCTTGCATGCAAGGGCTATCTACAATCTTTATCAGGTCACCTGTCGGACTAGTGGGGAGACGTTGAACTCTGCGTCTTCCGGTACGCGGTTGCCAGTTGAAAATGTGTTTCCTCTAGCAGTCCTCCGTTCAATGCGCTATATGACCTGTCAATTAATTGCTAATTCATCCTATTAATCTTTCGACCCTTGACGGTTACCTTAATTTACATACAAATGGGGTCATCATAGATAATATTTCGTAGGTAAACCTCGAGCATAGCCCATTCCCTATCTCGTTAAGTGGCTGCATTTTTTGAAGAAAAAAACGTATCTTGAAAAGGTTTTTTTTACATATTTAGCAATATATACTGCACCATCATCATCACTTCACTGACTACTGAAGAACGGGTATTAATTGCAAATAATTAAGGAAGCATTTTAGGTTAATATTCGGTCAAATATTTTCATACGACTGCGATTGAACAGATAATAAAAATAACAATGTGAAGACAATTTTGGCTCTAACAAAACTATCTGTAACAAAATATATTATATTATTCATAGACTTTTAAAACGTTGAATATTCTTTCCATAATAAAGCGTAGCCAGCAAGTAAACCACTCCTCGAATAGTTTCAAATGGCATTACGTTACGAGAGAAATTAATTTGTTAGTGCCACTTTCAAGAATAAGCTATAGATAATCCGAATTCACTTTATATAAGAATTATGTGTACGATATTTACGTAACAGCGGTGTTTAGTACTGACGCGTTATGTTATTAAGCTTTAAAATCATGAAGAATTTTTTTATGTATATCTTATGTTACCCATTTTTGAAAAGTGCTTACACAATTTCTTCAATATTATCTATGTAAATTAATATATTTAGTTACTTGGATACTTTCCAGCTGCTTAGCTTTCATGTATATGTATTAGGTTGTCAATTTATAAACGCGCCCCTTTTTTCGACGAATTTTTGGAATGTTGACGAAGCTTCTAGAATATTTCTTGTAGGGTATATAAAGAGTACGGCATTCAAACTTTTGTTTAGTTTGCAACTGAGTAATCGGCGAAGAAAGGATAAATTTAAAATTGAAGTATTTCAAAGTAAACTTAGAGTATTCTTTTTTCATAAATTTCGTTTAGGGCAAAAGACCAGCAAAGCGTCACGCAAAACATACACAATGATAGATGAAGGTATACCCTCTTAGGACACAGCTAAGAACTGGTTCCAAAGATTCGAAGAACGGAATTTTGACCTGTTTTGATAAACCTCATCCAAAGCGACCTCCTACAATTGATTTCGAAAAATTTAAAAGCCATGTTGAAGCAGATCCCAAATTACTTTCGCGTAGTTTAACAGAGCTTCTTTGATGCTCTGATACTGCAATTGAAAAGAAACTTAATGCTTTGGGAAAGAAGTGGAAATATTCCCTTTGGCTACCACATGAGCAAATAACCTTCTAACTTCACAAAAGAACTAATGTGAGTTTGAAACTACTGAGTTCCAATCGTACCAACAAAAGGCTAAATTATCTGGTTACAGAAGATGAAAAGTGTGTAGCTTATGTCAATTTTTAGCATGAACGCCATTGACTTAAAAGTGGAGAAAAAGAAGTACCTAGACCTGGAATATAATAACTGACAAAAGATACTTCTGAGTATCTTTTGTCAGTTATTATATTTTGGTCTAGGTACATCTTTTTCTTCACTTGAAGTGGGGTATGAATGGAGTTTTTAATTGGAAATTCTTTCAAGTTAATAGTACAATTACACCTAAGATTTATTGTGAAAAATTGAGGAAATCAAAGCTAAACTTCTTTTAAATCAAAGCAATGTTTATTTTTTACATAACAGTACTATTGATAATATTGTCATATCGTATAAGATACGCGTGAACATCTACTTATGCTTGCATGGAACATACTACTTCAGCCACCGTACTCTTCAGATCTTTCACCATCTAATTACCATCTGTTTTGCTCTCTGTCTAATATTTACGTATTAGAAAATTTAAAGACGGAAGTCAAATCAAAATCGAATTTCACCGGTGTTTCAGTCAATGGCCTAAAGATTTCTACAAGAAAAGAACTTTAGTTCTGCCTATATGTTGGCGACAAGTACCGACTTGGATTGGTTGTATTAAAAATAGGTTGACAAGTTCGCATACAGAAATTGCGGTTTTGTAATTTGTCACCTTATTATATTAGTGAGTTTATAGCGCCCATTCTACTCTAAACAACGTTGGAAAAGCAATTAATAATACTTGCGAAGTTATTATGGTTAAATTGCACTAATTAATCATAAAGACACAGGTGACCAGTTTTTAAGGTTCCGTAGCCAAATGGCTAAAAGTGAACCATTATAATTTCTGTCCGTCTGTCTATCTGTCCGTCTGTTAGTATGTCATAGTTATTTGAATCTGAGACTATTGGGACAATATATATGCAATTTGGACGGTAGATGGGTTCTCTTAATCGCTATACAATGAAAGAGTAGAATTATGAAAAAAAAAATATGTTAGTGGTGTCATTTCACACATGTACTCGTAACGGAGGGATGAATAATATATCCAGTGTGCATAGGGTGTTATGAAAAAGTTCTTAAAAATAATACAGAGATTGTAAAATTATTTAAGTCAATAATTGATCAGACGTGCGCTTCTAGAATCTTAAATTTTGTCCTCTCCCCCCCCCCCCTCTTCAATTAACGTGTGTGAAGTTCTAAAAAATTAAGGCAATAGAAATTGAAATGAACTTTCAACAAAAACTAGTTTGAATGAGATGTATTGTATAGTTTTAGTTTCAGAACATTTAGGATATTTTTGGTCCCGATCATAACAATAACTTTGTTTTTAGCGTCATTGAGAAATACAAACTTATAAGTTTAATATTGTTTGCTTCCACGGAATCTGTCGTGCCTGAGTCCGACTCAGACTTGCCAGTTTTTTATTTCTTTTTGGCTCATTAAAGCTTAATAAAAGTGCTATATAGATTCATATATAACTTTGCATGTTTTGTAAGTATGTATGGAATCCTTATAATGCGGGTTTCACTCATTCTAAATAAGTTTATTTAATTTAAATAATTTCGTTTAATATTCCGAAATTAACTTTAATCATATCCTATACGAAATAAAAAAAAATAATGACAACTAAAACTGTTTCACCCTTTTTTCGTGTTTAAAACTGTCTTAAACTCAAATCAGACAACTTTTTAAACAAACGTAATAGCATTGCAGAGTCAAAATATAAAATTATATTCTTTTTCTTACCGAATATCGTTTAATAAGTAATAATATATTTAATGCTTTTATTTTGCTGGAAGCTTTTATATTTATTGATATTATATAAAACTTATTTAATAATTTGTTTCCTAAAATTTAGGGAGCGCGAGTGATGGATAGAAATCCCCCCTCCAGCTACTCAGCTTTCCAGTTAATGTCAATAAAGTAAGCCTAGCTTGTTTATAACAGTATCACTTATTCTCTCAGTCGGAATGAAGCGAATATTCATATTTCAGCAATATTTACTTTGATAAAATTTGCGTACATTTAATATTAGACTCTTACATGAATATTTCAGAGTAACAGTATAAATTTTACAGTTATTAAAATATCCGCGTTTTTATTACATGACTTTATTCCCCTTTTGAAATAATAATATACACAGAAGTATAATTTAATGTATTTTCGTTTACTCACTTTCATACTCGTAAAGATACAAAATAAGTGAACAAAATAATTGACCAGATAGATGAAAGTAACATTCATTTATATATATATATATATATATATACACACACACACACACACACACACATATATATATATATATATATATATATATATATATATATATATATATATATATACAGTAAAAACGATCATAATTAACACAGTATTTTACCACATTTACACTACGATCGTTCACCATTAAATAAAATCCTTGGTCTCTAATTAACGAATAAAATAATTAATTTTTGTGACAGATATACTCTCCAGCCAGTGGCGAGTGCTTTGAATGCGTTTTTGGCATACACGTAGGAATAAGGAACATATGTTCAGATCGATATATACCGGCTATCGGCACGAAAAAAGGATAACGCCGCTGAATTATACGTGGGCGCACGGTTCGGTTTACGTAACACACGTGAACTTCAGTAAATTTCAGTCTGTGTCTATATAACGTGGTCCTATATAGTGTTACGAAATATGGATATGTACCGATTAATGACTATAGAGATAGAAACTGTTTTTTTTAAGTGGTTGATGGATTGATTGATTTTTTACATTGTGATTCAAGTATGTCCATTGTACTACGTTCGATTATATGGTGTGTTTCATTTCTTTTGGTCTGTGTTGTCACATAAATTAGGCCTGGTCAGAAAAAAAGGGAACTCCTTTTGAATCGACGTATGAAATTCTGAAAGGTAATTCCTTAGTCCCACCCATACATATATACTAGTTTAACCCCATCTCTTGGTCGATATATGGTGTCTACATGTATAATACCCAAAAAAAAAATTTTAATATTAACCATATAGACACACAATATACTGCCTGTTAGATTTGGAAAGAAAACAGGGCGAACACTGACCGTACAGTAATTTGGGATCTGCGGGAACGTGATGAATGATATTCATGCATATAGTATATATATATATATATATATATATATATATATATATGTGTGTGTGTGTGTGTATTTATATATATGTATATATATATATATATATATATATATATATATATATATATATATATATATATATATATACATATCCCCAAGCTTAGATGTGATTCATGCTTATCCACAAACGACTCCTGGATACAAACGCAATGCTTTCATAATTTTGATGAAAACACGAAACATTAAAGTAAAAAAAATAAATGTTAATACCGTTAAATATTTTAAAACAATAAAGATATCATTCCATATTTTTATTAATTACTGTCAAACATTGACTCAAATGTGTCCGAGAACCACCCCCTTCCGCTCCCCCATTTAATTTTTTCTGTTATTCTTCTTTTACGCGTTGACAATTTCCACTGTGAAAGTTTAAAAAATAATTGTTTTTCATTTATTTTAAAGATAATGTTACCTTTCTTCAGGGAATACTTCAGGGTTTCGTAAAGGTACTCGTTACAGCCACCATCCCTTTTATGAAAATTTAAAATAAAGAATCGTTTAAAAGTACTTCTGTAATCTCCACCGTTTGCCTCGTAAGCGCCTAATGACGTACCCTTTTGATATGTATCCAACGTGCCATCAACGATATAGTGCAGGCAAAATCTTTCAGACCTAGATATATTTAAGGCTTTTCGCTTTTTAAGGTAAACTGTTTACTCATCAGCGAGTTCTGACTTTTATAGCCATCGTAAATTTACATTTATTTGGTTTACTAGCTTTTAATTGCGGTTTTATTAGCGAGAAATTAAATTTACGTAGGTCCACTGAGTATCTAACATTAAACATATTGCAAATTGTGGTTCATCTGGATTAGGAAAAAAAATTTAGCTTATAGTTAATCTTGTCTCATTCTCCTTCTTGTGCGTTTAATGATTGATTTTATTAAGCTCCACTTTTACGAGTATTAAATTATGTAAAAATTTGTTTCTACCTTAAATTTTAATTGCGATATGTACATGAATCTAATTAAAAAAACACAAATTTTCTAACCTAGGAATTGAAATTTTTTGAAACATCAATTATAGCAAGGTAACCTGCGAAACTGTTGGATAATAGAATTGGAAAACGATTGTCTAGCCAGCGTACAAAGTAATTGTGATTATAAATACGTGAATAAGAGGAAAACTCACACAAAAAGTATTTGTATTTAAAGTTATTTGTTTTTTGCATAGCGATATAAGTATTATTTTATATGCTCACAGTGAAAGCAGCTTTGACTTTTCCATTAGATATAGGTTTGTCGCTTCATGGTTATAGGGAAAACGAGATAAAGCAATAATTTAATATTTATATATGTATGGGAAGGTAAAAGAAAAATTTTTCAGTATTCACTGTTGAACAGCCCGATTCTCGTGAAAATATGTTTTATTAATCTTTAACAAGATCCATACGTGAACTAAATGTGGTATCCGATTAATTTGTTAAGTTATTAGGTAATACATAAAAGAACTTTTGCATTTATGATATTATGCTAATAAAATTTTTGCTAGTAAAATTAATTCTAATATAGTTAGCAAATTTGGTCTTGAAGCAATTCAGCAAAAAATTAAATAAAATATATCGCCTTAGAGATGGTTTTCTTCATTTATTCGACATAATTGTTTATATAACAACTCAAAACACGTCTATTCTAAGGTCAGAAAAGACAAGCAGCTTGTTAACTTATCTTCAAGTGGTAAAATGTTTCCCCTACCTAAGTTATCTCGCAATGTGCATTGCGTAAATTGCTAGTTGAGGTTTATGAAGGTGAGAAATTAATCTCGGATCAGCTTCCATTTATAGCCTCTTGCACGATCATAAATTGTTTACTGCCAAGCATGGCTGAATTTTTTACATGTTCCGTTATTTAACCTTGGAATTTTGGGTCGTGGAGTATTTTTAGGTGTTTCTAAAATGTTTACAGTTCAGGATAATTGTAAGGTCAGGAATATGACGAAATAGTAACTTATTAAATTTTCAACAACTCTGACTCTCCGTTTAATTTAATAAAAATTTAATGATTACGACTTAGCCTGTGCAAATGAAATAACTCTGAAGACAATTTTCATGTGACAATTTTATATGCGAGTTCTTAATGCGCCTCTGGAGCATGAAAACCGCTTTCTGTTCACAATTAGATAATTATCTCTAAAAGATTCGTAAAAGTAAATTTACCCAGCATGTAACTAAGTTATTGGTGCTTTATTTCATATATATGTGCCGTGATATTTGGTATGTGAGAGTTAATTCGGGGATGAAATGAAATAAACAAGTAAAAGGGAGACCGGGAAAATAATAACATTAAGGTAAATGAAAATGAGCGCCAAGTTTTATTTTAGCCGGGTGCGGTGGTAATGGTGAGAATTTTAATTAAGTTGACCTTCGGTTTACGTAATTGTGCTTTTAGTCATTTGAGATGCTTAATGTGCACTCGGAGTGTTCCTTTTATTAAACTATACATTTAAATGTCATTATTTATTTACATATTCATATTTTCATTTTTGCTACTTGATTACAGAAGCCATGAAAAGTAGTTACGGCATTTGAATACTGACATTCTGCTACTTGGGATATTTTAATGGCGCCGATTCCAACTTCGTGATGTTTTCGATACAAAAGGAGCATACAAATACATTCATCGGAAGCACACTCTGACTTTCAACAGGATCTTTAGTATCAAATATATTTCAAGGTTTCGCTACATAAAAATAACGTTTGCGTCTAGGTATGGCGATGTTAAAACGATACAAACTGCATAAAGTAAATATATTAAATTTGTACGGTTTTTTAAGTACACTTGCATTCTCGATCTTAGTACGAATCTAAGAACTAAATGAATTTATTTTCGATCCCGGAACATGGCAAAATTAATTTCGGTGTACAAAAATTTAAAGATTCCAAAACATAAGGGTTGGTGTATTAAAATTTAGAGATCTCGAAACATAAGGGACGCTTTAGTAGTAACTTATTCTTGATATCATATGAAGATGGACAAAAATACAGTTCTAGCTTTATCAGATGAAAAGCTAAACAATTAATTAATGGTATGCATATCATTAAGTAGTTGTTATACACTATTGAAACAGAATCTACGAAATTGTGAATTATTGAATGAGAAAGAAATATTTAATATTTCGCAATAGAAAAATGTCAAATCATATAATGAATGTTTGTTATTTATGCAAGATTTGACGTTAAATAATACATATAATGAGTACTTATCCAATAATAAGTACAATAACGATTATTCTTACAATAATAGGTACTCATAAGGGATCCAAAATATTTACTGATTTATGAGGATTTATCGCAAACCTGAAGGGCAAACATGCATGTGACAAACTTGCTATCATAAAAACAATTAGCATTTTTCACAGTAAAAAATGTGATAATTCAGAATCACTAATAACATGGTTTTCAGGTAGAATACTTAACGAGAAAAACCTCTCAACTATAAGTCAAACTCTCACTACGAGGTTTCCGAACAATTAGTCATTTTGGGGTTCTAGGTATTATGGGTTAGGATTCTATAATCCGTGTTTTTTTTACAGTTTTAGGTTGAGTAGTCCCGAAAAATAAGAGGGGTGATAACATATTCTTTTGGATTATTTCAATACATTTCTGAAAAAATATTACGTAAAATAATGAAAAAAATTGGAGATCCTTACAACTAATCATTTCAAATGATACCAGCCCTCTACATAACATTTTTTCGAGAACTTCATAATTCCTCACTAAAATGTCAAAATAAATGTTTTTAATATTATGTATTGATAAAGATGCGTGGTATTATAATTTATGAGACAAACGCCTGTGACAGACGAACACACGAGTTAATTTATAAAAGTTTTATTTCATCTTTTGAGGCACAGAACACTAAAAAAGGTTGCACGACGGCTACAAATTTTGGTACAATATATACAGTATGAATCTCTTATGCCTCTTTGACCTTGCCTATTCGTATTTAGTTCATTGGGCCACAGAAATACTATCAACCGCCTGAAAATCTACTGCAATAACGATGAAGGTATTTGTATGTAGGTAATATATGTTTGAATATGAATATATAAATATGAGTATATATTAATGTAATTTAATATTTACATGTCCATATATATTGATGAAATATAATCTATATATTTCATGAATGTATATTTGTATAATTTCATATTTACGTGTCTATATACAAATTCAAGATTCATTTACGAAATTTCTTTTCTTCTGAACGAATAAAAGATATTTTTATATGGATTTTCGGACAAGTTGTATTATGGCTTCCAAATCATAATATTTTTAATTCCGGTGTTAATTATACTATTGAACACTCCACTTTAGTATATCCAGGGCAGGTTGAGGAAGTAGTGAATCTACAGAATTATGTTTTAAAAACGCCCATGCAATAACTTAATTTTATTTGTTTTTACAAAATTTCAGTCTTATCGTTAACAATAATAAAATCATCTTCCTTTCTTACTTTCAACCATTTAACTGAAAATATTGTTAGTTTTTTAACACATTTAATATCGTAATTAACGTAAAATAGCAATTAAAGTGAATATTATGAAAAAATTTAATTCCTCAAAAAAAATTTAAGTAACTTCTTTTTAACATATACATATGCACAAACGCTAAGGCCGATAGTTACAAGAACTTAAACCAGATAAAATAACCAAAGTACAAAATTCAATTATATTGATTAATGTCAAAATAATGGATAACGATAATCATTTTTTGACTGTTTCATTTACCCTCGTAGTAACTTCACCCTCTTGATAATAATTTTAAAGCAATTTGTAATAAAACTAAAATCAAATGAAATTTTCAAGAAACATATTTCAAATTACATAGGTCAAACAAAATAATAAAAATTATTTTTAATTAGTTCTAAACAAAGAGAGGTATCAAAAAATATCGCTTTGTTTAAATCCATTGTAAAATAGTTTTCTTTGGCAAAATATCGAACTTGTCACACTTCTGAAATAATTCCTTCTCTTAACTTGTTTACGTTTAAAACTGTTATTTCATTCATCCACAAAAAAAAACATATAAATTAAAGTACATATTAAAATAAAACTAAAAATTAAAGTGGCACATCTAAGAACATATTTTTTATTTATTTTTCGTTTCAAGAAATTATTGAAGTTTTGAAATTTATTACTTTTTAAAGGAATGGTCTAATCGTAATTATCAACAAAAATCATGCGCCTGAACAAAAAATAGATCACGAAATAACTAGTTAATTTATACTCCCTCCAGCTTACAACAGAGCTCTGATTCTTCCCTTGTGTTGACATGGGGGACGTGTCATAGGGAAGTCGTTACTGTTTACTCACCCGCAAATGTTTTGTGTGGATGCGTGGTTAGACTTACACGGCACTCGTGTAATTTGAACATAATTTCCGCTCGCATCGACGTAGCCTAGGGGCGAATAATTCGTGATGAAATTTCGACATGAACAAACAATTACTAGGGGACAAAAGATTTCTTCTTAAAATGTATCGTCAATTTTGTTTCATATCTTTACATTACAACGTAAGTTTGTTTGTCTGTGTTTAGTTACTGATATCAAAGTAATTGAGGGATGAAGTTTTCATGGACTTTTCTTCGTTTAAGAAAATGTTTTAAAAGATTTTAAAAATATTATGTGCAATTTCCATTTCTACAAATGATAATAATGACAACAATAATGTTTTGAATATTGAATGTCAATTAATAAAAATAAATTATAATAATATTATAAGAGCACAAAAAAGTTAAATTTAAAAATACGTTAATAGTATTTTTCTATGATTCATAATAATGGAAAAAATAATAATAGTAATGGTAAAGTATTTATTTATCAGCTAATTATTCGTTCACTGTATAATAGCTATTTCTATGAGAATATCCTTGAAATAAATATCTTACAAAATTTTAATATTTGCAGGCAATTTAATAAAAAATAAATATTGCTAATATTTTTGGCAAACATAATACATTCATATACTTAAGCACTAGGTATGGTCATGTACTTTATGTTTCGAAATGCTTCCTTACATGAATTTTAGACTTTCTAAATATCAAATTGTACATTTCCGTAGAATATAAATTCTATTTGAATCTGTAACACTAAACCTAAAAAGTAACCCATAAATCGTGATACTGTGGAAATAAGCAAAATAAATCATTTTTGCGGCGTTCATCCCATACATTTTCATTATTTTCTTTGAGGTCTGATATATATATATAAAGGTATATATATATATATATATATATATATATATATATATATATATATGTGGTTATTCCTAAGAATTTTAGTTTATTAATTTTATTTTATTAATTATATTTTTCAGGAGATCTTCAATCAAGTCGTTTCCCTTTTTTATACTTGATTTTAAAGCAAAATTAATAACATTTGCCTTATTAATATTTAATAATAAATTATTGTCTTCGAACTACTTATATAACTTGCTGAGGACTGTTTTAATGTCATTAAAAGGTTTCTCTATCTTTGATTATGTGCGGTTCAGATATAAACTCTTTAATTTTACGATTTTGGACCTTTTTGACAAACGTGATTTAGTTCAAGTTCTCTCCCACCTTTAAATCGTAATATTCTAGCTTGCTTAACGCTACACTGTGATCCATGCAGCTAAACGTTTTTGACAAATTATCAAAGAGCCCTAAAGTTTTCCATGATTTATTCAGTGCTCATAAATGCTTGCACTTACTGTAGTAATTGAAGCTGTTGTGAATTTTGCTCTCTGGAAACCAATTTCTTGCACTTGATTATGTAAGTTTTTGACGGATAATCCATCAGTCTTTTCATTATAAATTTTTCAAAAACTATTTAAATACTGACGGAATATAGATAGGAAGATAATTTTCCACTTCACTCTTTGAGCCTTTCTTGAAAGTGAATCCGGAAAAAATTAGTACATATACAAGCATTGAAAACTGGCGTTACTAAGCTTGCTCAGTTAATTTGTTAGTTTAGGGACAAATGCCATAGATTGACTGCTGATTACGATTTTATATTTTTAAATATATTATTTATTTGGATGGAATATTTATTCTACTTTTTTTGAGTTCTTTACCACGACCTAGGGTTCGTTGTATTACAACATCTTCAGATGGGCTATTAGAAAAGATACTGATACTTTATTAAATATTTGACTATACTAACGTAAGCTTCAAAATTATAATTATTGCCTCTTTCTTATTAACCATAAAGGAAGAATAACTTTTTCTGTAATATTTTGATTCCATCATATTTTGATTTGGTCATTAAAGTATTCTTTATGTCTCAATTGAATTGGTTAAAATAATAAACTTATATGTATCAAAAATCTTTTGCCCTAGTGTGACCTTAAGATGCTCGATATTACACTTTGTTACGTGCCTTTCTGTAGTCTACGTGCTTCGTAAATTTAACTTATCCGCATCTAGTTTGTATTTTTCTGTACTGATCAACCTCAAAGGACTTAATCAAACTCATATCACATATGTTAATATGTGAGAAAATAAGAGTTTGATTAAGTACATTATCAACGCATGTTGCAAACGGACTTGTCACCCTGTTATATTCACAGAGTTGTATAAAATTGAATGCTAGTAATATTGATAGTGTATAATATAAATATTAAACAACGGCCAAAATAAACACGCTCTACAAAACTATAATATAATAAATGGTATATAAAAAACACAACAAAGCAAAGCTCACTTCTTATTTGAAATACTTGAATTATAGGTTATGTTTACAGTTCAGCAGGCATTATTGCAAATTTTGCACCATCGTTGCCTTCCATTTTGATATTTCACATATGGAATCCTCCAAGTGGCAACTTTGTGTCAACAATTTGAAATATATTTTAGTTAGTCACATCAATTGATATTTTTCTAGGTCGATGGTTTAAAGTCCACTTTTTTAGTTGAAAGCAGATATGTTTTACAATTACAAACAATTTTGGATAGACGAATATATTAAATTTAAGTTTTAAAAAAAATCATCAGCCATAGTCATGGATACAGATTACAGTTAATATATATAGCACATCGCTTCCGTGCGCCTGAAAAATGAATATTTTCCTAATATTAGTCTTGTCCATTTTATGCACATTAATAATATGAATTTCTGAAGTTATACAATTATGATACTGAAATAATTATGTTGTTATAAACACGTTAAGTTTCCGCTATACAACATTATCGACATTAATAATTAAACGGTCATCATTGCCACATTATATTATTATACCTTTTAATAGCATATTTTAATATAAAATATTTTTTTATTTTACCTGAAATGTAGGTATGTACTATATATGAATCTCGAATATATAAACTGACATTTTAGTAACCTACATACGCATTACATTTGTTTATATACAAACTTTATTTGCATGGCATATAGCAAGAAAATCGGACCAAAATTATGTAAAATGGGAGGAAACTTATTGCTGGATGCTAAGATTAACATCATTTTTAATTAGTCCAAGTTTATAAAATTGTATGTATTGGAAAAGGGTTTTTCCTTTTTCCAAGTAAACATTTTTAGGCTGATTACATTTTACGCTCTAAAGAAAATTAAAGGCTATGTATTTATATAGAATTGATGCCTTCATGGAATCAGTTGAAAATTACATAATGTTACAATTAACACGTATTCAACTGACTTAGGCGTCATTTATTATTGGCACTCGCATTGTATCTACGTGTTTCTTATGATATTATGCCACATAAGTATTTTATAATGCTTGTATTATATACTGAATCGATCTAGTGGATTCCCTTTATACTGGGATGAAACTGAAAATAACGTATTGATTATCTCTAATGATAATCAGTTCTGTCGTGACTTTTACCGAAGTGAACTCCGCAGGAGTAACCAAAAATTAAATACGTAAAATGTAAATATCTATTGTCCACCAGGTTTTGACACGCTCGCATTTTGACACGATGCTGCATGCAAATACATTTTATTTTATTGCGACCGAATTTTCTTCCATTTTACTGAGTATTTCCTTTCAATTCAAATTTGAAAAATTGATTCAAAAAGCGTATCATATTTCAAAATTACAATTGACTCAAGTACATAAAATATTAAAACCAGAATCTTTAATACGATTCCTCAGACAGCCATTGATAGTAAAAATCCCGCGTTAAAAAAATGGGTCTAGTCCGAACGAATTAATTAATTACTATCACAAATATTCCCTTCAGCCTACAACGAAGCCTGATTAGTGGTTTTTTACCCTGCGCGCTGGAATGGGGGACGTATGCTGAATGTGTTGTTGTTACCAATTTCACTTACACATGAAGTCAGCGTCTCCGAGTTTTGTGGAGATTTATAATTAGATTTATATAATAAACCTACGACTTCACTTCGTATCGACCTATACTGCTTTTAATATATAATCATGCGTAAATTACTTAATAAAAATAAATGAACTTATTTTACAAATAATCTTCTACCTTGTTTTATCTTTATCTAACCTTATTTTGTGCCTCAACTAATGTACAAGTACGTAATTTTATTTGTTTTTTTAAGTGCTGAAAATTCTTATTTTTACAAAATGAACCTGACCATAGCTTGATGAATTAAAGAAATGTTTATGTTTGTAAATGTTTATGTTTTCGGGTATATTCAAATAATTTTTTCTTTTATTTTTTAGGACGAGTGTCTACATTATAATTAACAATTATCAATGTCGTCGTCATATCACCTAATGTTTATTGTCATAGTTTTTACTATATGATCACCTTAATTAAGTCGCCGCTTTCTTTTTGGTGTACGATAAAAAAAACATTGAATAGTTATTACACTATTGAATAAAGCACGGAATTTGATTTATTTTTATCGTATTAGTTATGTGTCATTACAAATAATCTTTTCCTTTTATCTAATAAAATATTCTGTATGGGTTCCAAGGCTACTTGTTGTTTCATTGTTGCTGCTTAAGGCAATAATAGTATACATTTATTTCAAAAAAGTGCAACAAATTGAAGAAAAACAAAAAAAGTTCCAGGAAAATTAATTATGTGAACTAAATTTAATTATTTATTTTAATACCCAAAAAAAGGGGGTGTTCAACTTTTCTACAGGTATAACCATAAGAGCTAGTTTGCAGCTAGCAACTAATATACGTACACACAGATACACGTAAACACATGTTTACCTACACATTATCACCAATATGGAGACAAATAAAAATAACGCAAATTCTTCACATTCAGCGACGTTTATTACTTTCTGTCAATGAAAAAACCATTTTTAGCTTTTTTTCTCTTAACAAAATAATGCCATTGGTATTAATAAACATGTAACCAAAAGTTATTATTTCTATAGTTTTTAAGTGACATTTATATTTCTTATATGGTCTTAATATATTTAATTAATCCAAAAAACTTTTAATGATCATGCGAGTTTGACTCATGATTAGTCAGATTTTTTATTAATAATCGAGTTCGTGATATGAATAGCAATTTTTATGAGATATAAACTTTATGTAAAACGTAATTCGATAAGTTAACGAAGTTGTGTGTTTTAATCCTATCTAAAGATATATACTTCGGTGCAAAAAAAATAAGAAGCCATGAACACGTGAAATAAATAAAAACCACAGCTTCTTATTATCTTTGGCTACGAACACCAATATATGCATATTGGCGCGCATTAAAAATAATAATTTGTAAAAATCTGAATATATAAATAAGCTCCACTTCCTTAGTTTGAATATATACTTGACGTTGAGTTTGAATAAACACTTAATGTTTTATCACCACTTTTAGAGATCAAAACAAAAGCCAGTACTTCTAATTATTTTTGACGTACACATTTTCAAAAGCAATTCTTTTGTTTTTACAAAAAGTCTAATTGTGTGTTTTGGACGGAACTGGTAAAACTTGTTTAAGGACAGTGTTTACATTCTAGACATTATATCTTCGTTTTCAAAAACTCCCATTTTTACGTTTAAAACCATGCAGTCTATCTAAAAATTGAGAAATTGACTGTAAAATACGGGAATTGACCGAAAAGTTATGTACTGAGTTATAAAATTATTTTCTTATGAAAAAGCAGTTTCGTAAAAACCACTTGCCCATTCACAAAGGAGTCAAAAAATTCACGTAAGTTTCAACGGAAGAATATATTTATATAATATAGGAATAGGAATTTAACCATAATATAAATGCCATTAATTTGAAAACAATATTATTAATGCAAGCAGTCTAAGCGGGGCAGGCTTTTTGAGACAAAGTGACTTTTGTCGTTGTAGTCTGTTTATTTATAAGCTGTCATTTCTGCTATCAAGATTTAGTATTTAATTCAGTAATCGACTTTTTTTTCCTAAACCATTGCGATACTATCATTCATTGGATTCATTCTAACAATTTAAATGTTTCCTTATAAACCTCGCTCTTAATAAAAATAGCTATTTTATTCGCATTTAAAACTATTTTATATAAAGTGTTTTAGAAACCCAATTAAAACGTATCTTTCAAAATGAAATGCATTTTTTTACTCATTGAATAATCGGAATATTGAAGAATATTTTTAAACAATGCACCGTCCACTGACACCAGGCAATTCATTTCAAGATGTCCAACGCCGCTTTTACTCAGAGGACTACCTTCGCACAAAGGCATGCCGTCCACTTGTTAAAGCCGGAAGCTCGTACTCATTATTCTTTCACACTATTTTTACTTTTCCCTTTTTTCTAACCACTCTAGCTCTTTAGGAAACCTATTCACCTATATTTGAGATTTTTTTCAAATGTAGCAATTTACCTTATTTTAAATAAGTAAATATTTTCAGTGAATATTTTACTTAATTTTGGTCTTGGAATAATTAGAATTTTATTTAATATTGCTTCAATACAACACAGTGACTCCAAAATGGCGACATTGGAATATACGACTATGGAATAATGATCATTATTTATACACAAATACTTAGAAATCCTTAAGAAACAAATTATTACAATTAACTCTCATGACATAATTTATTTAAAGAGTAGGTTGAAAACTATTTCCGTATTTCTATTAGATAAGGTATCCATCAAATTTATTTCAAGGCCCGGTATATATAACTTTTTTTTGAATCGTTTCTGTTTTCTAGAAAGATGCGAAAAGATAGGAAATAAAGGAAAAAAAATAATAGCTTATGTAACATTCGGATAAAAGTGATAATTAAAAGGTAAACTTTTGCAACACAAATGATCCACTTAAATGAGAAATATGAAATTTAAATACGTAGAGACTTTAAATGCTATCAACTTTAAGCGAAAATACTGGCATTTTTTCTTCAGTCCCATTTACTGCTCGGAATACGCTAGGGTCGCCTTGATCAGTATTGGTCATCCAAATATATTCGTTGTAAAAATTAGTTAGTTTTTACTTCAAGTTTTTATTTGTTAATTTTTTATTTTAGTTATTTTTTTATTTTGACTTTAAAAACCTTGAAATAATTTTAAAAATAATGTTGAATTTATACTTATTTACACGGATAATTTTAATATCAGGGAATATAATATATAATAAATGGTATATAACAATGCATGGATATTTCAGGAAAACCAGTAAATAACTTACAGAATGCTTGTGAAGAGACATAATAGAAGGGATGTATTTATTACAAAGCTCAAAAATTTAGGCAACGGGCAGGTGTTAGACAAGTCTTCTTTAAAACGTGCTCAATTGTAGTATGCTTCTCGAAATGAAAGTGTCATTATACGACAAGAACTTTAGTTTAATAGTGTTTTTATTTGTAAGATGAAGTTATATAATTTATGAAATTTATAAATTAAATAGTTAATAATTAAATATATGTGGAAATAGCAATACAAAGTATTAACTTTATCCACAAGTTTTGTGAACAATGTTCTAAAACTCACGCGAATGGAGTCGCGGGCACAGCTAGTTGATTTATATCGTGCTTTATTGTTATGACTTTAAATGGGCCTCAAACGTATATATGATTGAGAGTCACAATGAACAACTTTTATTTATGTTGTGTTTTACTTTTGTTGTATAATTAATAAATATGTCGAACATAAAGAAAGTAAATAGTTCTGTGCATGTACCGTTAATAAGCAATTTCGTTTTTTATAATTTAAACTTTCTTTCCCATAATTTTCTAGCGAATAGTTTAAAAGTAATTGTGGTATTGCAATGTGATTCATAGTGCGTCATTAAATTCATTAGATGAACTTTATACAAATGTAAGGAAATTGTCATTGAATCGGAATAAATGATGCAGACTTACTGCACATCCTCCGGGTATGTGCTATCTACTAGAGATATATTATCCAGTAGATGATATATGGATATGTTATATATTATCTACCGGAGCATCAACCTCGATTTTCGACAAAGGAAGTAATTATAACGCGGGAAATTTTATAAGTAATCTACTTTTAATATATTTATTATGATCTGAATTTGCCTTTGAAAAATGACATGGTTCTCTGTCTGTGCGGGCATGTGCGTACGTATGTTTTTTTTTTATATTTTTGTTTTTTTTTTCTTTCTATCAATTGGTCAGCTATCTAAAGATAAATTTATTGATTTACACAATAATTTCTCAAATAGTTTAATTATGATAAAAAACATACAAAAATATTTTGTTTTCTTGCTCAAAGACTGTTGTCAGCCTCCGTTTCATACGGTCCTGTTTTTTCGCTACTGTTTCAACTTTTTTGATTGATAAACTTTTTTTACTTTAACTACTTATTTGCCATCTATACAATGCAATAAAAATAATATATACTTATATATGCGCGTTAGGAATTATACTCCTTTGACATAATACAAAAGCAATGGAAAGCCAGCAGAAAAATGAAATGGTGTACGTCAATGACATGCCGCCATTTTAAACGCGGGGACTGAATTATAACTAAATGAATTTTAATCAACTGAAATAATAAATTAATATACCAAAATTTATCTTAATTCATTAACTTTAAGCATTTAATATACATAATGCAAATAAATAATTATCGAATTCGAAACGGTCTATCAGATGATAGGCTTAAAATAGAAAGCCAGCAGAAAAATAAGCTGTGACATATCTACATTCACCTTATGAAAGAAATATGCATTTTTTCTCTTACCTTCATAATCTCCTGGTAGCTACGATATTTCAAACAAATGCGGTCACAGTATGATTTTTGACTACCAAATATTAAATAAATATGCATTTTTCACTTGCCGACTCATGGTCGTCTGTTAGCTCCGATAATTCCAACGGATATATAGTCCAGTCCAGTATAGTCGTGTAACGAAATGAAACGATATTCAATACACAGAAAACACAGCAACCACAAAAAACAAAAAGAAGCTCGGCTTAAGACATCAAAATTCAAAGGCGTTTTTTCTATATGAAGGATGTTATTTTGGAATTATAGTTTCCAGAAGTTATAACAGTGTACTAGCATCATTATAAAAAAGATTTAAAGGTTTATACAGTTGAAAGAAATTAACCAAAACGGCCGCAATGTAGAAAAATTGTTTCATTTTTCACCAGGATAATACATCCACTCTCTATTTTCTGTAAAATACAATACTTGTTGTAAAGCAGTTTTTAACCCAAAAGCCATTAATTCGCTTGAGCACTCTCCGTGTTCGCCAGATTTAGTATCTTACAACTTTTGTATTTCCCCAAAATTTAAATCAGTCCTTAAAGAACAAGCTTTGAGACAATTTATGTGTTAAAATAACTGACATAAATTGTTTTTCACCACGTCTTCGAACATTACAAAACAAGGCTGCAGAAATATTTAATCAGTCTCTTTATTTAAGAGACAAACCATGCACTTGAATTAAAAACTTCTATTTTATTTACTTTAAAATTTAGAAATTTATAACGATGGAGAGAGGGACATATAGATGGAGAGTCGGCGCCACAACAAAATAAGTTTCGGTATTTTGTTGTGGCGTAAAAGATTTCATATTAATATTTTTAAAAGTTTTTTATAAGTTTATTAAATTTTAGGTTTAATAAATCACTACTAGAGTCTTTGATACACGAACGTACATTGAACTGCAATTTTTATGTTGAAAACATAATTTTCCATTTCCCGCAAAACGTGATATTTTTCTTCCTTACATTATTTCAATTTTGACCTGTATGGTAAAATAGTCATACACACGCATATGCAGGTCTATGCATGTAGCATGTATGTTGCCGGGCGACCCAAATTCCTAATCTTGAAGACGTTAAAAATTATTTATTTTCTTTATTTGCTTTGATAAAATTATTTTATCCGACAAATGCTTTTGTTAAATTGTTTTTCTTTTAAGCCTGATCCTTAGATATATTTCAAATTAGAGGTTTTATGAAACCAATGCTTTACCGGGTGAACATTTTTATAGCATGGGTATGAAAAAATTTTGCATATAGAAAAAAAACATGAGAATCTCTACTGATTCGTTATGCTCAGTTTTAATAAGTACTAAGGGACAAAAATATATAAAAGGCTCATTATATACACGACACGATAAATTGTATGTCAAATTTATTGTAATTCCTCTTAAGTAGATATGTTTTTATAGATTCTATTGAAATTTAATTATTTCAGTAGATTTTGATTCGATTATACGAAGAAATAATAAATGAATCATACCGACTTTACAGCATAATAGACGATTTAATTTTAATAAGTGAAAGTAGGACTTACACTACCAGGTTTTCGTATCAATTTCCGCACATATAAATGTTTAAGGGCTTGCAATATTTCTCTTTAATTATTTTCAATTTTTTCATATTATAAATATTTTGCTATAGTAGCTGTCATAGGTTAATAAATATGGTGCATATTTTGAAAATGATAAGGTTTATGATAATTGTCATATTTTTCTTTAGTCTTCTAATAAGATATTATCAACCCCGTTTTTTATGATTTTTGGCTTGGTAATTTTATTAATTTTGTATATTATTAATTTTGTAATAGCATATTTTTTAGCATATGTGTTTGACTTTGCGATTTAAAATGATGTGAAAGAATATTTTTTTATTGCTTATAATATATACCATTTCAAATGATAGCTCACATAAATATAAAATTAAAAAGAAACAAGACCATTATTTATTTGTTTCCTCTTCAGACTTAATAAAAATATGAGGTACAATAAGATGCATTAATATGCCAAATTTTAAATCTCAACTTTCCTTGTGTATTTTCTGGGAAAATTGGTAGTTAATGTAAAAAAGTAGTAATAATTTTCCTTGCTATACATTTCACAGTCGCTAAAACACGGTGCATGTTTAAAAAATTACGACGTCTAGAATTATCGCTATGGTTTTCTCACAATATTTGAGAGGGAATCTAAAAACGTATGTTGTTTTTTTCATAATTTAAGGTTGAGCTGTTTTGAAAATAATGAAAGAGGAGGAGGGGAGGCAAATTGCATTTAAATTCATAGTTTTTTTTCATTTTTATTATTATATGTTCGAATATCATAATGATTACGTAAACGGATTTATGAAAGTAAAAAAATCATATGTAGAAAGAAACAAAAAAATGGAAATGGTTATTGAAAAAAATACATTTGTGTACAGAATTCCATTGTTAAATGTATAGCAAATTTAAATATAATTCAGTGTCCTCATATATACGAGGAATTTTAAAACTACAACAAAGCAGTTGAAAGCTCTAGCGAGAAACTTTAAACTAAAAGACACATTGTCAATATCGAAAATTAACATACAGATGAAACGAACTTCTGTACAAGATTTAAGTTTCCAGCCACGTACGGCGTAAAGTGTAAATCCAAAATTTTGTGGTAAAGTGCTTCATAATCTTCGAACGTTTGAGCCAAAAATCATCCGTTGTTTACGTTAAATAACTTAAAGTTGTTACGATTGAAAGCTCAAGAGATTTTATGAGCTACGTCCGATCTCCTTAAATAAATATTATGACGTAGCGCGACAACAAGTCTGCATATTGCTTGCTTTTTTGGGAATATTTATGATTTAAATCTCTCCTTTTGATTTTACTTTTATAAATATTTGAATTAACAACTTTACATTGAACTTTTTATTGTTATAGTTATAACAATACACATATTGGAACACTTCCACGCTTTTTTTTATTTGACGTCTGAGCAATAGTTATAATTCGTTGATGAAACTAAAAGTCCACGCATCCAATTTTTATTGTAAGATAAAATTAAGTATTTTATTCGGAGACCATTTACATAAGTTAAATAAAATTTGGGTGATAGGTGTACCTCATGAATCTCTATATAATAAAATTGGGGAATTATAAATAAAAACAATATTAAGTTTTTCACTCACTACTGTTTACTTCGTAAACGAGGAAAAAAAATCCAGTGCACGTAGACGTTTAGGGTATCGATCGATAGATCTAAAAAATGACATAGGTTTCAAAATACATTTTTTTATTTATGTCCAATGTAAAAACTTTGAAGTAGAAACCAAAAAGATATTTTTCTAGCATCTCTATAATTAAATTGTAGGTAACTCAGTATCATTTCTGTGTTTTCAAAACCACAAATATACTCTTCCATTCATTATACTACTGCAACTTCTAGTATCCTAGACCGTTTGTCCCATTTACTTGGAGTCGGTCTTCTTAGTCATTTTCTTCACCGGGGTACGGTTTCATTTTGCTTTAGTATCAAATTGAGTTTCTTTCAGAAAAGAATAACTAAGAGATCCTTCACTTTTTTGACCGTCATCAACCAATTGGGGTACCTTCTAGTATTTCCGTAATCAAATTGTTAGGTAGATATGAAAGTTGTTATGAAACTATTAAAGCCTATCTTTCTAGTGTACATGTAGTCAAGTATTTAGGCCAATATCTCTTACCGAACTTTCAAACATTTGAAGGAAAATTTTTAAACCACAAAATGCCTTTCTTTTCTCTATGGAATTAAACCTTCTTATATTATATGTTGATGTTTACACAAATCTTATTTTATGTTTGATTAATCAATAAATATTATAAAACAATGTCTGTTTGTCTTTATATATGCAATTTTATCAATAACTGTTAAACAAATTTAGATTATACTGTTACTATTGGATAGACTGTTTCACAGGGAACTGTATAAAATATGAATACTTTATGGAAATGACTCGACCAGTGACGACAAATGGCAAAAAAGTCGGAAAAAGGCATTCATCAGGGAAGTGTCTTAAAGCGACTTCCTTAAATTATTAGAATAACTAAGAACAAATGACAACAATATAGTTTCTCCTAAGAAATTCTATAATAAATTTTTTGACATTTTATTTCTACAATAAATAAAACCTATAATAAACGTTTTAGTGCTTGAAATTCAAATAAACTGAACTCAATTTTCCAGAATATATTTTGAAAAATTATTTTCTTTCTTATTAAATGTAATTGTGTATTGAGTAATCTTCCTCATTTTGTAAAGATTTAGTTTTGCCTTCTACATCGTAACTTTCTATAGAATAGATTAAGTTTATGGTGTTGATTACTGTACGCGCGGGTGAAAGACTCTTTGTCAGGGGATACATCAATGCATGAAAAATATATACCTACCGGTAGGGACTCGGTGTGGGTAGTTCGTAATTCTTAGAAATAACTGCATAATTAAACGTTGAAAAGTACGTGAAATGTTATAAAAAAAAATTAACAGTAATAACGTACATACTCCCTACTAGATATGTATACTAAAAAATAATGCATTTGAAATAAAATATGCCAGAAAAATTATTGTAATCTAATTGCTACCTGTGTAAAAAAATGTAATACCATATCTAAATAATTTGTATTTTTAACTAAAAATTAAAATCTAAAACAAAACCAAAGTATATTATTAAACATTACCATTAATTTTTTTTAGAAGAAATGAAAAAGGAAATAAACTGAAGCTTCACGTCAAAATTGAAATAAGCAATGCCGTTGGAAGCTTCTGGCCGCAACTTTTTTCATAACGAGCCAAAACAAACGTGAATCTATCAAATATGTATTAAATTGTTATTTGTACCGGGAGCGGAATAAAGGTGTGTGGTGTTGAAAGAAGGGGTCGTAATTTTGCAATTAACATTTTCCTCAAAACGCTGGCAAAACTAAAGATTGTTGTTCTCTTGTGCGGAAATGTTTCAAACCTTGTTATTCTTTTTTTGAAATGTTTACTAAACACATTTTAAGCAATACTTTAGGAAATATTCTGTTTTCGTTACTTTGTAAATTGTCCAGTGTTTATCTGCCTGTTTCTTTATATGTATTATATTTATTAACATTTAATACTAGCGGTAAGTAATATTGAAGAGGTGTATCGGAAATTTCCATGTAGGTTACACTCAGTACATCAGTACATCTGCAGTGAAAGTGACATACGATTGCCGAATATCTAAGATCCTCCATGCTTCTCGTCCTGTGCTCAGTGTGGGTTTAAATCTGTTATCTCATGAAGCGCTGCGAGGCACCTTGTGTGAGTGAGATTTTCCTAAAAATGATTTTTTGAAATTATTTATAAAACTAAACGCATTATCATATTGTTAAAATTAATAACTCTTTTGAAGCTATCAATTTTTGACATCTTCTGTAAAAAATGTTTTCATTGACTGTGTTTCTAATATAAAGCAGATTAGTGTGCACCATCGGTATCATGATCCGACTTCGTTTAACATAGGTCCGACTTGGTTTAATCTCATATACGACATTCAGACCAATTTTTTTTACTATAAAACATTAAAAATATGGCTTAGTTGTGATGATGAAATATTTTGGTTTTGTGGTAAACAAGTAAAGTATTGCTTATTGAAATATAGAAGCTAGCATTAGATCCAACTCGAAAACAGTTTGAACGTACATAAAATGTAAGCGCTCAGACAAGCAGCTCCATGTATTTATGGTACACATCGGAATTTTGTACTTGGGTAACATCGCACGTATTTGCTTAGTATTTTGATGCAAGTGTGGCAAGGTTCACTTTTAATGATGGCTCATTTCTGTTGCTTATCGTTATAGTTGATAGTCCTGAAGTCGAAATTGCATTATAATAACTTCTGTCAAAACATCCTGACGGCCCTGATTCATCAGAAGAAATTCATTTATAAAAAAATTTATTAATTTTGTGGGTTATGGGACTTGGGACATAGAACTAGGACGTCAAGTTCATGCAGCCTATTTTAATTTTAGTAATGGATTTGACGAAGTTCATATTGATATTCTACTAGTAAAATTCTTAGAAGAATATTATCTACTTTAATAAAATATTTCATAAATTACTTTCCTGATCCTAGAGAATATGTCCAGTTTAGATGTTTCGAATTTCAAGCTTATGTTTCTCCATATAGAGTCAGTCAAGATATTAATTTAGGTCCAGTTTTATTTCTCTTTATGATAAATGACTTAATCTTAGGTTTCTGCCTGCTAGATGCCTTTGTTTGCCGATGATTTAAAATTCTTTTCAGGTTAGTGATCTGTTCTAATGTGATATCGACTCAGTTTTCAATCGAGTTTTGGTAATAAGTTACATTGTAATGTGAACAGATATTCAATAATGACATACACCCGCTTATGCGTTGTGCACAGTTATTAACTAGATGGACGTATGAGTATACTCAGAAGGGCATAATTTATGCGGGACCACCGTGTAATTATGGATAATCAACTCACATTTTGCGGTTATATCATCGAAACTAATCAGAAAGCCTACAAAGTGCTTGTGTATGTCATGCGTTATTCTTAATATTTTCACCATATCGAATATACATACTTTTTTATTAACTCTTTATTCCGTGGTATACTTAAAACTAATGCAAACATATGGTTTCCTATGAAGTTACAAATATTTTTGTGCTGGGAAAAATATTAAAAATTCAATCAATTTTTATGTTACTGAATGTGTGGTTGTTAATATGAAATAAATTCTCTACTCTCTTCAGGTTTTATGGTGCGCATATTTTTCCCTTTTTCCCTAACAAAAATTGCTTTGATCGCGAATTATTTTTAATTATTAAATAACCACATTGGTAATCTTTTAAATTTAATAGCTCTTTATACTCCTGGCTCTTACATGATAGGGCGACGTCATATTTTATTTCACCTGCCTAGGGAGCGCACGAATATTCTGCACCATTCAACTGTATTTCCTGCACGTATCTTGATTAACACGACATTATGAAATGCACCAAATCTTGACTCTTTTTCTACTTTCTGCATTAACCACTTTTGGAATGTGGTAATGGATTTACTTAGCGGTACACGACTGATTGCTACTTAAAGTGATGGCTATTTTAGTCACTCTGTGGTACTATTCTGACTTATTTGTTATTGCTCGATAACATTCTATTATCAAATATTGAATATATTTGGCGTTATTTTGTAAAAATTCATTACTCACAATTCAATGAAACTACGTGATGTTGTATTATATCTACTTTCTTTAAGTTCTTTGCCATGACCCAGGCTTCGTTGTATCACAACATCTTCAGGTAGGCTATAAGCAAAGATTTGAAAACAAAACCTAGGTCGTTGTAAAGAACTTTACGTGGTAAAGATTTACAGCAAAACCTAGGTCGTGGTAAAGAACTTAAAGGAAGTAGATATAATACAACATCACGTAGTTTCATTGAATTGTGAGTAATGAAATAATAATAATAAATCACGTAGTTTCATTTAATTATGGATTTTATTATCACTTATTCTTACGTTCTTCGATACGTCCGATGCATTCGGTAAATCTGTAAGGTGGGCTTGAGGATTTTTAAATATACATGTAATTTTTTTTAAATTTTTTCTCCACAAACAATTATTTCATAACTTCCAGGTTATCAAAAAATAAATAAATTCACAAACATATCGATTTCAAAATTTAGGATGTCAATAACACTTTGTTAAAGCAAAAACAAGAAATATAAAACAATTTACCAAGCTGAATTCAAACATCTCGTACAAAAATTTATTTCTTTAAAAAAATCTAGTGTATACATATTTTATGAAATATATTTTATATTAGGAGAATAATGCAATTCATATAACAGAAAAATTAATCCTCAAAATATTCTGGTGCGTATTAAAAACAACACCAAAATAACAAAGACTGAGGGACGTTTTTAAAAATATTCGAAAAATTTTATACTGGACATTCAAATCAATTATGAACTGGAATAATCGACTATCAAATACAGATAGACAGCTTAAAGTGGAGTAATGAAATGTCTAATGAAATCTTTAGTTATTGCCCAAAAAGCATGTTGTGACAAAGAGACTAAGTAAATATTTGATAGACATACTTCTTGCGGAAGTGACAGTTCTAGACATTCGATATTCCTTGAAAACTAGAAACTGCCTTTTGTTTATATTTGCTATTTTCCTGGTCTCATATTTTATTCTTTTCTAAAGTTCAATACCTCATAACGATATAGAATCTATGCTATCGTAGGTCCACCGTCTGTCTTTCTCAGCCATTTTTCTCAAAGAGCGTTTGACGAAAAAACGGGAAAATTTCACAATGATGAAGCATGAGTACCTGAAACATAAAAATATGCTAACGGTAATTTTACATAGATTTGACAAAGCACTGGAATTTTTTTAACGTTTTTTTGTGTCGTGTCATTACATTTCACTTACATAAATTTCAAAATTTGTTACCTTAGATTCCTTAGTAAAATAACTCTATTGCTTAAAAAATTCACAAACATTTTATCAGAACAAATTTTATGACAAAAATTTAAATTTATCGTATTAATAAGTATATATATATATATATATATATATATATATATATATATATATATATAAACATATAGTAAAAAAGTACTCAATTTTTGTTTCCTTACATTTAGTGAAATATGAGTTGAGAGTCTGTTATGAGCATTCCCAAAAACTAATAAAACTATTCTTTCCAAAATTTCGTTTTAAATATTTTAGAGACATTATTGAAAATATCCACAAAATATACAATAAAAGCTGCCCAATTTCTTAAATTGCTAAAGTCAAAATTATGAAGAAAAACAACGTTACTATAAATATATCTAAAGTTTCATAAATATTTCATACAAACATTAATATAGATTCATACGGACGTTAATAAATGACTTATTTGACTTAAATCGAAAGAGTGTAACTTAAAAAATCTTTTAACAGACTTTAATAAGCAAACGGAAAATCCATCAAAATTCTGTTCAAAAAAATTGTTTCAATCATTTTAATATACTTATTGTAAAGGGACATTTTCGTGATCATAAAGTAATAATTTTGGATGATTACTAAAATTTCTTTGTCTCTGCAATGATATGGACGAAAGTATTAGATAACAACCTGAAACGAATAAACAATGTTGATTTCACCGTAACTAATATTATATTTAAAGATAAGAGTGAATCTAAATGTAAAAATAACTAAATAAACAATTAAGAATTTTTCCTTTTTTCAGCAAGGAAGTTTAAAAATTGTAGCAATGGGTAAACAGCAATAATATAGAAACTGGTTCCATGATTTATGGAAGAATTATAGTCAAAATATCAAAAAAATAATGATATGTAAACAAATGATTGTTAAAAAATAATGACGATGTAAAAAAATAATTGAGCTAATTCCTGTTCCTGTAAAAATGACACATTAGTGACACATTCATACATTTTTAAAAACATAAAAAAACCGTAAAAATAAAAGTTACGACAACGGACCACCTAACGTAAAATTCACGATCATCAATGTATATAGCAATCGTATCCGTACGGTCGTAAATCCTAAGTTTTAAATCCTACTTTTAAGTAATATAAAACACTCTAACACGTGCCGTCCCTACTATCAAACGAACACCAAACATTAAAGCGTATAAACAATTTTGTAAAAAGAAATGGCCCTCGCTACGTCGGCTGCCTATGCATATAAATCATGAGATCAACTACTACGTATTTAGTTTTATCGACTTTAACACGAATTCACCTTACCATCGCGATTAGGTAGTCTAAATTATTCCTAAGCCTTCAGTAAACATGTTTACTGCAAAATATTGCAAAAGGTCATGTTGGAGAGCCCATACTGGAAGTTGTGCTTTATTTTGATGTTTTTGTGTAAATATAAATTGACAATTTATTTATTTAAAACAGATTTTATTAGCCTAATCTAAAAATGTTTGTTACAGAGGTATTGGATCATTTGGTTCAACTACATCAGAGGTAAGTATTGTTCAACCGTTTTAATAAATGGCTTAATCGTTAAATTAATAAACTGTATCCGATGAATTCGACTTTGTTTTGCATTTATTGATAGTGTAAGAAGTGTAAAATATATATTATACATCTTAACATTTCAATTATATTACATGTTGTTGTTTTATTTTTATCACCTGATATCCTGTGCCAACTGGAAATTTAATAATGTTCAGGGGTCAACGGCTTGCTTGTTTTATTGTATAAATAACTAATAAAAGGTGATGGTTCGCCTGACAGTTTGAACTGAATTTTTTGGAAGCAGAAATGAATGTTGACCGTGTTATGCACGTGATCGTATTAAACTGTAATATTTAACAAAATTTACTCATTAACCATCATAAGAGTGACCAATAGTATTGTTCGTGTTGTCAATTTAATTCAATAAAATTATCAATTTGCGAACACCAAATTCTAAAACAAAATAAAAAATTTATATAAATTTAAACATTTCTTTATATCGTATCGTACACTACATTCTTCGAAAGTCTACGAAATGGAACTAAGACAAAGGTCTTAAATAAATTATTTATATCTACACATGTCCAGTATGTCTACATACGCCAACTTTAAAGTAAGATAAATATTTTAGATGATGAGAGATTCTTGTTGCTCATGTATATTCTTGGACTTCGCTCTAAATATGTCCTCAACACATTAATTCTTTTTTCATAAAAATGTGCACAAAAAAATCCTCAGCGCATTTAATGAAACATCGTTACCTAGAACTCATCGTCAGTATACGCATCCGTGGATGTGTGAAGAATTATTTCAATTAAAGTAACTTTCGCTCTTTTCCATTTTGAGTTTTTCGCTTTACGTTATTTTTCATTAACTCTCGTTTAGGATTATGTAATGCCTACAAACCCATATAATTTGGTAATGTTTGTCAGTCCATAAGCCACATGCTTATCTCTTAATCACTTCTACTCATTTGCAACTAAATTCAGGCAGACGTGAAGTGAAATTACAAAATATTATGGTTAAGGTGGGTGGTAAAAGTATTTAATCGCAAGCTAAAAAGTTCGGAAATATCTTTAAAAATTCAATAATTTTTCTCACCATTTTCACAAAAATTCTATATAGGCTGATCGACTTAACCGATGTTGAAAAATTATTTGTAAAATTTTATAACATAGCTGAAGATCTTACTTATCATATCGCTGTCAATTTTTGTTCATCTTCTTGTACTGTTCTATTTATTGTCGTAAACCACCTTATGACCAGCATACAGAAATTCAAATTTGACTTACTTGTTTTATGTCCTGCGATTTTGATATGTTTGACTTTCACTACTTAGACTTATTTGAGCAAAAGGCTTCCACCAGCTTTCGCCAAAGAGCCCAGATTTTGGCCACCTATCGATATTATGTAGAAGTTAGAATAATAACTTTCGCCTTCCTGGCAAACAAATCTCCTATATGTTTCTCCGAGTTCAGTGTTCTCTTATGGATTGCACCGTCTCTTTCTCTCAAGAAATGCCCAATCCAACCTCAGTTCTGTCCTTGGTAACATATGTTTAGTGATTTATAATATATTAATTTATTGTAAATCACTAAACATAGTCACATATTATATTTCGAGTTCATATATTATATTTTTTAAACCTGTTTGACTCACAGCGAATTAAACGTAAAAAAAAATTGTTACAAACCGTAGCTGATATCGTTATAATTTTCTATACGATTGTTACATTCTTCCTTTATGTGTATTAATATAATGAATAAAAACAATTAGAAATACAAAAAAATCATCTCCAGTCCACTTTCCATATAATTATAAATTAATTACATGGTCAAAATAAGTCTTATTTACGAAGGATAACTTTCGCCTTACAATAAGATATTACTGGCAAATATATTGGGAATGAAATTGATAGAAAAGCTATAGCAATGACAATGTATAAATAGAAATAGATTTTATCTCGGCCAAAATGAGTCCACAGATTTCTTCAAATGAAAATGTCATAGCTTCTTTGATATTCTTGAACTTGCATAGTGGACTGTCAGAACGAACTTTAAAAGTTTTGAGGAGCTTAATGATACAAAAATGTATAAGTCGGGGTGCTTTTTCATCACAACCTTTGTAGAGTTACCGTATGTTCATAACCTATAAAATATAACAGTCACTAATGTGACTGTAGGCAGACACCCGACTTCGTGGCAGCAGTTAAATATAACCATTATATTTATTCACGTTTAAATTAAATACTAACCCGATGACGCTTTTACGCTTTGGAGATATTTAAAATTGTCAATATTTTATTTAGCACTTTCTTTTTTTTATTAAATTTCAAGGCAAATTAACGGTAAGCTACTTTATTCCTGTAAAACGCAATGTGAAAATTATTCTTTGAAAAATATACAAAAGTGAGACTGGCTTCCTTGCCTGCTTTTATAACAAATTAACGTACTAAATAAAATGCTTATCATTTCTGTAAATGTAAATTTATTCAAAATACAGTGGATTTACGAGTACGTTTTCGAGCCGACTATATGGAATTTACGTTACTATAAATTATTTTAATCCATTCAATGTAACTTTGCTAAACATACGTACTGAAAATAAACTCAAAGTTGAAGCTCGCAGACGAGAATATTTATGGTACGTGGCCTCCACATTTCCATCTTACACCCTACAATCTACATAAGTTATAAAATTTAAACTTGTATAGAAGATAATTTTATCAATATACAAAGTTTGAAATTAGTTTTATTAAAATATCTACTTATGTATAATTTTTAATATAGAAAAATAAATATAACAGTTTTATTGCTATGGGAGTAAGAGAATGTTTAAGCAAACACCAAGCAACAAAGTATATTAAAACCGTAACCGATTTAAATTACAAAAGAAAAAACGGTTTAAAGATTAAAAGATATGCTGCCAGGGAAACGAGTAATAAACAGTAATTAATAAAAACATATAAATATCTGCCATGAGTAATTTATACTTTGAATTAAAGTGTTCTTTACCATTAGCTCCCTCATTTAAATATTAGCAGAAATGTTCTCCTATAATGTCTTCAATCGGTGCTCATCTGCCACGCTACCCATCGCCGACCGCCCCAATGCCGTATTACATCGCGTATACGGGGAATCACAGTTTTTCTTACATCCTGAGAAATATTTTTATAGGAAAACTTTTTCTCTGAAAGCAACGATTCAGCAATTATTAAGAAATAAGTAATTAAATTGTTTATTACATTTTAAATGCTTATTTCCCTACAACTGCCAAACCATATTCCATTTATACCTAATTCTCAATGTTTGTAATTTTATATATTTTTTCGGTGCGAAATGTTTAATGATAAGAATGGGGTACAGTAATTTGTAAACGTTTTTTTATTGTTGAATTCATGCTTCAATAACTTTTCATTTTACATCCTAAATGACATCCTTGAAAGATATTTTCCCCCAGATTTTGTTCCCCAAATGGGCCCGTAAGACGCCTCCAATCGAAATAGGATTAATATGGAATGTATGTGAGAAACATATACTTGAAATATTAAAAAAGTGAAACTGATAAGATAACGACAGATATGATCCAATAAGTTGGTCGTTTATGAGTACGGATTGGAGAAGACTTATAAATAAAATATGTGCATGAGGGAAGTATACAATGCTCTTTGAATCCCTCATCAAAATTTTTAAATTGTTGCGTATATATATATATATACATATATATATATATACATATATATATATATATATATATATATATATATATATATATATATATATATACGCATCAAATTTTGATAAGGAATTCAAAGAATATTGTATCCTATCCTCATGTACATATTTTATATATCGGTCATCTCTCCTCCGTACTTATATACGACCAATTTATCGTATCATATCTGTCGTTATCTTCTCAGTTAGTTAATATGTTTGCGTGCATGCATGCGTGCGTGCGTGCGCGCTTGCATGCATTCATGCATGTGCTGAAATTGAAATGGATAAAACTCAAAACTTTGACATTGTAAAACTGCAGCATTTAGTTTCTTTTCAAACATGAATGAAAATAAATGTCTGGTAGTTTTACCACTTAATAATTTTTATTTTTAAATATTCTCGTAAACTGCTCTTGTTATAAATCACACACTAAATTGGCCATCGAATTTATATATTCAACCAACCTAGTTGATTACAAAATTTACAAAGGTTTGCCCTGTTGCTGCATTATTATTAATACAAATAGAATAACCAATATTTACGGCGAAGAGGAAATAATCACTTTCTTTAACGAACTGGCTGAAAAATCGATTCATCAATATTCGAAATAATTTCAGCATAGCAGAAGACCCATTGAAAGCACTAACAGGTTTTACTCGAAAATAGTTATCTCATGTGATGGATGGTTGAAGATATTTTCAAAATATTTCCCTGCGATCGCTGAAATATTTCCCTGTTAAGAAGTAAATATATATTCAATGCATATTAATAAAAAAATAGAAAATAAGAAATATTTTTTCCGCCGTACTTTGATTATAAAATTTTTAGCATTAAATATTTATAAGCATTCCGCAAGTACACGCTTTTCAAAACTTTTTAATAAAATCAGAATTAAAAATTGTTAAAAATTAATAACATATCCCTAAAAGACATTATATTTCATGGCAATTGCGGTCGTGAATCAAATTTGTTTTGTTTTTTAAACAGTTACTTTAAATAATTACCCTATATTCTAAGTATAATGCTCTAAAAAGACAACGACATAAAAGCTGCCATAATGAGACCGTTCCTTCAATTATAATTATAGCTGGAAAACTGTATCAACAATTTTCTACAGAGGGAAGATAATATTGTAATTTTAAGTAACATGATTAACTTTTTAATAGCATGTGGATTTTTCATTTTTACCTACAAATTAATTACGTAATTTCCACCATCAGTAACGGATCCTCTAAATGAAATGACCTTTGCAATGAAAAAGAAGCTTTACAGTATTAAAGATAATGACTTTTTTTAATTTAAAAACCTGAATGCTGTTCGATATGAGTCTTTTGATATTAACTATATGGCTAATAGACATTCGCCGAATCTAGATTGTGAATCATATTCAACTAGGAATATGGAAAGTAGTTTTGCGATACTAACTTTACTAATACTGAACGCATCATGAGAAATCTGTGGTGTAGATTATGTTTTAAATTACTCCGGTGCATCTCTACCGTTAGAAATTCATTTGTAAAGGTATTACGATAGTCACCTTTCATTTCCAACTAACAGATCAAATTTTACCACGAGACAGAAGTTGACAAAGTTAACTTTCGTCGACAGATAACAGAACAGCACCCGTAAAATCCTGCCTGGATTATACAAAAAAAAACTACAAGTGCTCACTTATGTAGAACATTCGGCATAGGTCCTGTTACTTAGTATTCATCTCCGCAGTTTTCGTATCAACTAGCAAATTTAATGAATATTCAAGGATACTGTAGACAAAACCGAGTCACTCTACCATTTTGCATGGATTTGGTTTCAGGTACCCTTACAGTTCGTAACGTATATTGTTTGATAAATAACCAAATTTACCTAATCAATATTAATATGCAAGATTTCTGTCTCCGGAAGTAAAACGTGGGGAACTAAGTGAGACCCTGTTGTAGCTTAATTAGTGCCTGGCACTTTAATCTTGCTGGTGATTTTGATTGTCCGAAAGTCACAATAAACGTTTTTATATAAAATATGTTATTGCTTTGTTTATGCTTCTACACGTATTTATAAGCAGAACTACGTAGGTACTTGCAATAAAAAACAAAGGCATTTGCGTACAGAAAAAATGTCTTAAAATCTACCTTCCAAGAATTTATATATTTTATATATATCAACACAAATTTCAGTTAGCATTTATTTTTTTAGATTATAAACAGTGCGTTCACATTATACGTTTATTACCCAACAAGAACAATAAATTATTGTCTAAAATTATTTTTTTGTTAATAATATAAGATAAAAGTAAATTAATTTATAAAGATATAATGGTAGAAAAGTTATCTTTGTGTAATAATTTAACTCGATACTTACTCTTTGAATGCGAATATTTTTATTTATTTTTATACGCAAAATGTTGAAGGTAACAAAATTAGTTGACCGACTATAATTTTAGGGTTGGTTATAAAATTCATATACTACCAGTTTTAAGTAGTATCACAATAAATATTACACCATAAGTATTTTAATATAAACAATAAGGGAGTATAAAATACGTTTAATATTTACGTGCAAACTCTAAACTTCAAATCACACAACATTAACAGCAACTCCGTCCGGAAGTTAGCCAAATTACACGGCGTCATAAATCAAAATTCCGTCAAAGGGAAGTGTCAATTTGCTTATAAACTTTCGCAATAACTGTGGATAAGCATCTGATGAACATGGCAGACGTTCACGTCTTCAACGCTCGAACCATACAATATCCGTTGGCGAAATGTTCAGAGCCTCCTTTAGTAACATGATTCGTCGTAGGTGCAATTCGTTCGGACGGAGTTTCAACAATAATATACAGTATAAACTTTTACACGAGATATTGAGTTTTAAAGTGTCTGAATTTGTTAAACTTGTCCACGCAAAGTAATTTGACATATTAACGGGAATAAATGAGGGTAAATGAGGTCATGGGAATAAATGAACCATTCAAGGCGATTTGTATATGTTTATATCATAAAGTTACGACTTTTCGTCGACACATGCAAACTTACTGGTGATGTCAACGAAAATAAAATTATTGTTATAAATAAACATATGTGAGTAAGAGAAAAACCGACACAGAATTATTTATATTTCGAATTATTTTTATTTTGCAAAGCGAAAGGAATAAAAAGTATCAAGTTCCCTACCCACGGTGACAGATTTATACTTTTTGTTCCTTTTACCTAACCTTTTTGGCACTAATTTATTACATATAATTTGTAATTAACCAATCTCTGCGAAATATTATGAATATATATTGATATATGCTGTATGTTTAATTCTATCACTTAATTATAATTATTCATATACCGTTTCGTTGATTGTGTTTTGGTTTAATGCTTGTTTCTATTTATAACTTCACATTATCTAACCGAACAGGGCAAACATCAAAATTATGGAATGTTATATCCCCTATCCTGACCTATTTTATTTCGTTGCTGTTATTTTTTGTCGTTTATGTTTTAATAAACTCTTTGCAATTTTTTATCGATTTCCAATTGTACTCTAATTTAATTTATTCACATTTTCCGTTCTGCATTATTCGTAATTTAAAATTCTCGAGTATTCTGCATTATCCGATCTATAGACTAATTAACTCAAATTCGCAATTAATACCAACATAAACACATTTAGTTATGCAAAGTAGGAACCCCAAATGAATATACTCAAGCAATTTACTCAATTATTAAATACGTAATGATGTCAGAATCAGAGGCTGCGATGCCAACCAAGGATTTTCATGCCTGTCAAATTTAACTTGCGGATAATAAAAATAAATAACAAATGTTATTATTCAACCAGTAAAGAAATTTTTAAAATTAGAATAACGAAGTATATTCTAGTGGATTATAATAGTATATAGTGTTTATTACCTCGTTCCGCAGGTCTATATATAATACAAGCGCCAAAATTACATCAAGCTACAAGGCATTTAGTTCTTCACACAGAAATTGAGAAAACAATTCATTTTGAAGGCGACAACAGATATACCCAAAGTTTCAAATCGCTACGGCCATAAGTACTAATGTCATATTAAACATTATTACCTCACATTATGATAACACGACTAATAAAAGAGGACGGGAGTATTAGGATAGAATATTATCAGTAAACTTTATGCGTAATGTTGATATTTGCCAAATGTTTAAAAATCAAGTCAAAATAAAATACGTATATTCAGATCTAAGAAATTCTCTTTTCCAAACTGTAAACCAGACCGACTAATTAACAATATGCCGATGGGCAGTATTGCGTGGATCTGGCTTATCCTTATAGATAAACGTGTATAGATAAACAAAACAGTCTTTATCGTGGTATTGAGTTACACACCGCAGAATAATATTCTTACTTTATATACAATACACCTACCACCTGCCTCTTACCAGACTCATGACGGCTATTCCGTAAACACAGTAGATAGTAGCGCCAAAATAAAACGAAACACGTTAGATCGATCAATATATGTATGAATTTAGCGAAGGTAAGTCAGCGAGCTCTTTATTTATGCGAGGAAGTGGAAGGGTTATCCTACCTTAGTAAAATAAAAAATGTGTAAATATTTACTACATTTTTTATTTTACTAAGGTAGGATAACCCTTCCAAAGAGGCACACGGCTTGTACTCCTATTCGATTTGAGAAGTGAACGACAATGAAGTGCGGTCGCGAATATTTAACGGAGGTGTGTAGATGTTGCGGTGTTGCGTTGTTGGGTAATAGTTACGATTTAATACTGACTTAAGTATTAACGTTTTTTAATTTGAATGTTTAAATATTTCATGTAGAATTCTACAAATTGCATTTTATTATGAAACTAATGCGACGGACAAATCATGCTTGGTATATATTTAAAATCGAATTTATGGTTATATTATTAGAATGAAATTTATTGCTAAATCATTAAGTCTAAAATCCATTGCACCTATTAATAAAAAATATACTAGCAATGTATATGCAAAAAAAAACACCGTGAGGACGTCCTCGATATAATAAGAAATTGCTGAGGATATTTAGTATCAAATATCTTAAAGCTCTGGAGCTGAAGATGAAAGACAGGATGTTAATTGCGTGTCCCGTAATGTCATTAGAAAATGTATTTTTCCATTACTGTAGAAACTTTGATAAATCCTTTCTCATTTGACATCTGTGTCTCAAAGTAAAGACTAATGCAAATTTCCAATTTTTAGACTCATTGCCTTTTTTTCAGGTGGTTCCATATAAATAGTTTTACCAGCAATGACTCCATTTTCTTACGTGAAAGTTTCACCAAATGAGACGACGAGGATAGGTTTTTTTATGAATGTTTGTGACACTTAGGTGTTTTTCAAGGTTTCAGACTTTTAGATTCATTGGCTCTTGATGTATTTGCACTCTGTCATCTACTCTTGCATATAAGACAATATTATTTTAATATTTTTAAAACTGCAATTATATATATGCAAACAAAATATAATTTAAAAAAGAACACATTTTTATTTTTATATATCCTTAGAACGCACTGACTCCAACAAAAATACTAACTGTAATCGTTCTTATGCTACTAACGAACAACATTTGATTATAACGGAAACAGAAACAAATTATGCTTATTTATCCGGCAGTCTACACATACCCGATGCGCTGAGTGATTAGCAGGCGTGAACAACTCTATCCATTGCACCCTCTCCTTATTACCTTGTTGTGTTTCGTTTTTCGCTTTTATTTACACACAAACTTACAATATTATAAAAAAGATTTTTCACTTTAAAACAATATAAACTTCAATGACTGAGGGTAATAAATTTTACGGTATATTTTATGTTAATTCGTTATGTGTACATATTCAAAGCAAATATTTTTAGTAATATTGAAAATAAAATAAATAGTCACAGAGCAAACTGGAAGTGAAAGAAAACAACAACATGGCAATAGTAGACAATTCCTTATAAACAATTTTAGTTGGATTTGTGAGAAAGAATTCTTCGTTTCGTTTATTTAATGTATGAGTATTTCGTGTGTTGTCAATTTGATATAATAATATTTTTATAAATTTTTGGTGTGACTTTGAATAATTCATTGGTCGTAATGGATCCTTCATATTTTATCACCTTCATCTGCAAAGAATTTCGTAACTAACTGTCGGCACATACGCTCGTTTAGAATCGGTTTCTTACAGGGTAGAAAGTATTGAACGTTTATCTTTATAATACTGGCTATAAGTGCGCCAAATTTCGTGGAAAATTCTCTGAATGGATAAACGAACAAAAGGGAATTATTTTCATATTTAATATTGGTTATGATAAGTAAGAAATAAACATACATGAGTGAGGCTATTCGTCACATTATTTCTAAGTATTGCGCATGGGAGGGGGTTTAATACAAAAAAAATGTAGATATAAACCTCTTAGAAGTACCATCAACACTCATAGAAATCCTCCTAAATATACTTAGCTAAATGATTAATATTGTAAAGTCTGAATAAAATCCATCGCTTTAATAGCAATGACTCATTGGCAGCAAAATGGTAAGCAGTTCTCGGTTTAAGTTAGATCAGGCAGTGTGTGTTGTAAAGAAGACGGTAGTAAAATGGTAAGGAAATATATGTAGGTACGTACTCCTTAAGGTTGATTATTATGATCCATATAAATTAAGTTTTTATATTATTTCTTTGTAAGTATATTATATACTATTCTAGAATGTGGCACCAAAACGAAACGGGCTGAGACCATGTGCGGAATCCAGCTTCAAGTCAAATTTTGCAAATTTTAAAACTTGCTCGTTCTCTTTATTTGTCATCATTTGAAAGCAAATTTTGAGGAGAAAATGCAGTCTGTTAAATTAAAAGAAGTCATTACTTCTGTCTGAGCGGATCCGCATAACATAGTGACCTTATTGAAATGTAAAGCTGTATACTGCACCCTGATATATTTAAATCTCTAAATAGTTAAGTTTTAAAATATCGATGATTTCAAATTTATGAGTAACATCACAGGAAGTATAAACCTATCTTATGGAAAACTCAGGAAGTCTATATAATGTAGTTTCTTTCTCAATTCAATTATCATTCCAATCCACTTTTCAATCCAAATAGCATTCCCCTCGTCTTGAAAAAAAATTCAAATATCATTCCCCTTGTCTTGAACTACACATATCAATATTCTAAATCTATCCTTCCATCAAAAACAAAATGTGTGGAAAAATATTCTAATATTTCAAATTATATTGATCACTGCATTTTTATAGAGAAGACGACACATAACTAAAACTTTATTACCAGGCATTCATTTCATTGTTTCAATTCCCCATAACATTAAACCTCATTTTACCTCCTTGAATGCTGAATTTTAAACAAAATTCCTAAAAAATTCCTGTCTTAAAATTCTAAACCCCATTTAAACCACCCAGCTGTGGTTTTATTTCGAAAAGAAAAAAGTAAAATTGATAGTCAATTATATATTTTCAGAGTATTTTTACGAAATATTTGTTTAATGAGGCCATCTAATATTTTTTTGTACAAAAATTTTAACCCCTTCTCCTCATATTAAGGGTGAAATTTTGAAAAATCCCTCCTTGACATGAATAAATAACCTACATTACATAAACATTTTCTCTGTCCAATTTAATAGAATCGGCCAATAATTTTGCTTACCTATGAATTTTGAAGCCACATTTTACCCCTAATATTATTTAAAAAATGTCTACGGCCTATTATCTTTAATAAATGTCGACATGTTTAATAAATGTAGGCCCTAGACTCAACGATTTGGGCTGTACCTTGAAAAATCTGTCAGTGAAAAGCAATGCTCTTTTTATATATACAGATAAAAAAACAGCAGGTACAGGAAAATGTGTTTTAGTCCTTTGCATCAATGCTGTATTTGCATTAAGATGAGTGAATGATTCATTTGAATTTTCTATTTTAGCTTCATAATTTTTCATTAGTAACTAGATTGTAACTTCAGAAATATAATAAATCACTTTAAATAGAACTGTCTTCCTAGTTAAAACTTTCATCATCAATAAACTTTATTAACTTTATTATTGTTAATTTGTTATGTATAATATTTTTGGACATATTTTAGTGTTATATGTCAAATTTATCTTTATTAGGAAAGTGAAAGATAAGAAAATAAAATTTCGAAGAATATTTTAAAGAGGTTTTAACTATTTGGAAATATTTTTACCAATATGAAAGTTGAAACTGTAAGGAATTTTATTATTAATCATGATTTTGTTGATTTGAACATGATTTTTGTTTATTAATCATGTTTGTATTGTATCATGATTTCTTAAAAATTTTATAGCGGATCCAAGTTAATTAAATCTTATTTGATATTTTGACACTAAGTTTTTCTACGATTCCATACGCAACTTCAATTAAAAATATCTTACGTACTTTTGTACTTCCTTAAAGAATTTGAATTAAGTTATTTTCAGCGAAACGGTTATGAAGTCAATAAATCTGTGAAAAAGATCAATAAAATTTCTGAATACTTAATGGCTTCCAGCCTTAAAGACTCAAAATCCTTCAACTACACGATCTATTTGATGATTTTCACTAATAAGTCTACCCGGAAAATATATGGTTATTGTCGTATGGCATAGAAAAGACCACGTGGAAACCTTAAATTAGTGGATTATTAAAGTGTAGTTTTTTCATTGTCATCCTTTATGCGTTTTAAACGCTTCAAACATTTTACAATATAATAAGCATAATATAATTTTAACAGATCACTAGATTTTTCATTCTGCATTATGGCAAAATTGTTCACACTTCACTACGTTCCGAAAAAAAATAATTGGCAAAAACCTTTTTCATTGATGTTTAGACAAAAAATACACCAAATTTACGTATACTTACAATATCGTTTTTCTTTCTATCAATTGGTATTATTTAATCAATAAGAATAAATTAAATTGACTGAGACTGATGTCCTCCATATATAGTAAATTAAATGCAATGGCATTTATGTATTTGTTTGTATATATATATATATATATATATATATATATATATATATATATATATATGTGTGTGTGCGTGTGTGTGTGTGTGTGGGTGTGTGTGTGTGTATTTGTGTGTGTGTGTTAAATATGAAACGAAATCTACTATGCTATGACTCAACATGTTTCCATTTAGGTAAACATAATTACACGTTTTATTTTAATATTCTACCTTTTTTATTTTCTTACATTATTAACTAAAAGAAAACAAAGAAAACAGAAAAAAACGTTTCATAAAATAACACTTTTACATTTACGAAAAGTTTAAAATTTTCCTATCTCTAATAGCTCAAATACCATTGATATTCAAACAATCAATATATGGCAGAAAGAAGACCTGCTGAAGATAATTTTTGCTAGAAAATGTATTTCAATTATATAATCTTTATGTGTCCGTGTGTGTGTGCGTATGCATGCACATGCCCATCTACCTGCGTGTGCGTGCGAGCGTCAGTGAAGAATTCACTTTTCATAAATAGATTTACATAAGGGAACATCATCAAGCAATTCATTCAAGTTGTCTCCTTTATACTTAAGGAAATAAAATTGGTTCTGCAATACATGTTTCAAAATACAGTTTTAAGCAAATATTTATTACAGTTTCTTCTTCAGCTTTTTCTCATGAAATTTGCACCCACATTCTTAAGTCCGCAATGCGATTACTTTGTATTGAAATAAAATATTTGTTTTCCTTAATACCATAACTATTTTAAGTGTTCCTTTTCAAAACCAGCAGTTTTTAAAATTACATGGGAAAGGAAAAAGTTGTTTATGCCTTATATAAACATTATATTTATATAGTTTTAATAACTTCTATATTTTTATTATAACCATTTAACTAATTTTGTAGGGGAATTTAAAGTAGTGTCCAGTTGGATACGTTACTTCATTTACTTGGTCAAAAAGCAGACATAAAAGAGAAAGAAGTTTCTTCTTACAAAAATTGAAAGAGCTGGTTTTGAAATGAAATATGTCATTTAATACCTTAGCGGAATGTTATTTAATATTCAATTAATTATTGATACTTAAGTGCTTTTAATAATTTTTAGACAACAAAATAATCCCAGTTGGCGAACAACAAAATATTTAGCGTTCGTCAACAGAAATTATGTTGTTGTCTTCTTCCGAGTACTTTCCATGGTTCACTGGAAATGTGAAAGTACTTTGAAACTTGAAGTTAAATTAAAGTCAAATTTTCATTGATTTGAAAAGCCTCGGATTCGGCTTATTTTACAACAAAGAAAAACGTAATAAAAGTTATGAATTTTTCATAAACTTTTCAGTGAATCTTGAAGATGGGTAGTTCAGAGTATTGAGGAAATCTTTATCTACTTTTAAAATCTTACGCAATAATCTATTACTACCACTATATTGAAGATACGTATCTACAGGAAAAAATTGATACATGACCTTCGCACAATATTTTTTAAGGTCCTGTGTTTTTAACATCCTACCAATCAGTCCTTATCTCCATGTCAGTCGCTCAAAAAATTGAAAGACATAACTTAATTTAATTTTATACTTCTGAAAAACAAAATTATACTCTCGCATAGATATATTTATAAAGAAGTACACATATGTACAAACAAATTTATGTATACCTTTATATATACATTCGTCCTTGTTCATGTGCACTTCTGTCTTTTTTGTTTTTATTCTTATTTATACCTGATTGAAGGTTGAGAAAACGTATGACGTACCTGTTGGAAGTAACATGTTCCAGTAAGTAGTGATTCGGCCCTGAGCTTATCCTCAAGTAAGATCCAGTTCGCAACCATAAATATATATTTCAAAACAAATATCTCCGCTGCGTCCATCTGTACGCAATTTTCCCAACTTACTACTGAACAGATTTTTGTCTCAAGCTACTACTAAATGGCATAACCATAGATTAAAATGTTGTTTTGATTTTAAATAATAGATATAACCATTCAAAAGAAACGTATACGTACATGAAATAAGAATATTTCGTCGAAAATCATTCCGAAGTAGATCCCTGTCTTTTTTTCTTTTTTCCAAGTTGCAGAGGAAAAACTCATCCTCGTACTTTAGTACATTTTAGCATGTTCTGCAATTTAAACAATTAAATATTTCGTAACTCAAGAGAAATAAAACTTGATATCTTTTCCCGCCAAGAACTTCTGCTCTGCCTCGATAATAACCCGAATAATAAAATATAGTCAGTGTGTAATAGAATAATTAGAAATAAACAGACATAAAAAAGACACCAAGGTTAATATATTAAATGAACAACTAAATATAATATCATCACCCGTACTTAATATCTTCTAGACATAATATGATTAGATAACATTAATACTACAGTACTCTTCAAATTATTTCAGCCCAAATACATATATAAATGTAAGTATATATAATAAAAGCAAAAAAAAATTCAAAGAAATTAATAAATAACTATAAAAAAAAATAAAAAGAAGAAAACATATAAGAATAAAGAAATAAATAATTAAATATATGAATAAACAAAACCGGACATATGTAGAATTAGTGGTATAACCTTGTTCTAACTTTCAGATACCCTTGCTTTTGTATAAATATATTACCGAGAATTACTTCCCTTTAATTTTATTCCATACACCGGAACATTTGCATTGTATAACCTTATATAATAACAACAATTGAATTTATTACCCTCACTAAAATACTGGTATATCGTATAACTCTCGGAAATATTATAAAACCTACACCGCTCACCTACAATAAACTCACTAACATAAGCAATAGTAAAACCCACACAAACTCGGCTTCCGCTATTGTGTTTGAAACATATAAATGCTGTTGGAAGTTTATAAGATCTGCTGAAGATAATTAGCTAAATACCCCACCTGAATATGTTGTAATACAACGAAACCTAGGTCGTGGTAAAGAACTTAAAGAAAGTAGAAATAATACTACATCACGTAGTTTCATTTAATTGTGAATAATGAATTTCTACAAAATTAAAGCCAAATATATTCAATATTTATAAGTCATAGTAAAAAAGCTTACTGTGTATTTTGTATGCAAACCTTACAGTGCAAATAAATAAATACTATATGATTATAAATGTTGCCCCGGAAACGAGCTCCAGTTAAAGTTTGTTTGTGCATAATATATTTTGAAGTTTATTTAAATATTCACTCCCAACATTGGCCCAGTCTGTAAATCGGATCAGCGGGCGGCTTGCCCATGCCAAACTTTTAGAATACGAAACGACTTCGGGACTCTGAGGTCCCTTGTGTCAATAAATTTATGTTCGTGATCTCAATTATACTTATCAACATCTTGAAATTATGTTACAGCCTTTAACGTTTTCACCAGGTTATTTAAATTATTGATACTTATATGATTCATGTTTTATCTATATTAATGTAATTGTAATAAGGAAAATCTTCGTTAATGTAATTGTAATAAGGAAAATTGTTTTCGCTTCTGGAAACGGCTTAAAGAAAAGTCAATTTATACTTGTATATTTACGATATACATAACAGAGGTAATTTTGAATATCTCAACAAAAATATTATGTAATATTGTTATGTAACACAAATGTTAAGAGACGTGTGTATTTTCTCAAAGAGTACCGAACTAAAAATAATTATTTTATACCTAACGGAATTCATATAAATTGCACGCTTTAGTAAAGCTTCTCAAGCAAATAGTTACTCAAACTTAAGATTCATAATTCAAAAAGAGCCTCATTTTCTTGTTAACTTTTAGGAAATTACTTGAATCTCAGTTTTGTTTAGTCTAGAACAAAGTTATGTCATTTAACTATGTCAATTGCATAGATTGAATCCCAATTGCATAGATTCAGAATTTGTTTACGTCGTATTTCTTTACATACGAATTTATGTAAAAAAATGAATGCAATAAATTTAAAAAAATGCTTATTCGAATAATGAATGAAACGTACAAAGCAAGGTGTACGAGTGGGATAAAATATTCCGGAGAGGACGTGGATTAATTAAATGGGTCCAACGCGCCAACCAATGGGGATCTTCACCTTTGCGAAGTGAAAAATATAGTCAGTGTGTAATTTGGATAAATCTAATCATTGATTAAGCAAAATGTTCAAATACTCGTATTGTTTGGGGTCAGGTTATTATAACCAGTGAAGTCTAAATTTTTTTCTTGATACCGGTTAATGGAGTCCAACTTTATACGGATTATCTTAAGAAACAGAAATCTACAATAATATATATATCTATAATGATGAAACATTTATAAGGCATATAATTATTTGCAGAGAAATATAGATGTAGATGTGCAAAATATGCTAAGTTATTTATATTCAATTCGGCTTTCATGGATACCTAAATAACTTCGCTACCCTTCTATCAGTTACTAAATTAACTCTTTCCGTTTTGAAAAAGAAGAAACCTTAGTTATGATCCTCATTCACGTGCATTTGATTGTAACAATTTACCCATTTGTAAATTCTACTAATCCAACCAAATAAAGAGTCTTCAAGGGCTTTCACAGAATCTATAAATTGCATTATGTGTGTATAAATATGTGTATATATATATATGTATTTATATATGATATAATTGTTTTATTAATAAAGTAATTATAATATATATAATATAATTGTTGAAAATTATAACGTACCGATACGGGCCAAATGTATTGTAATGTAATACAGGTAAAAGTTATTAATCCATGTAACTAATTTAGATTATGATTTAGGTTATGCTGATATTAAAGAACGAATTAACCTTTAGTTACCACAACTTACGGTGCGCAAATTGATTCACCGCAATTATGAAAACAAACATTAAGAAGTAACTTATTTCTTGAATAATATCGTATTACATACAATAGGTAGGCAGTACTATCGGTATCAATTTGCTTTCAATTAACTCGATTTTAGTTTGGAGAAAAACTTGTAAAGTCCGCCTAATTTTCTTCTCTTTTCTAAACGATTAAAACACCCTGTCATGTGATTGATGACAACTATATAATTAATCGTTTAATTTTATTAAAGAATAACAATATACGCATAATTTGCTGTTTGATATATGACAATAAATTGAAAAAAACTGTGGTTTGGCAACCTTTATCGAATAGGACCCGATGGTGTATTGAATCACTTAACCTTTTTTGGAGCGAAAGATCGATCGCCTGGAAAGGCGAACAACACCGAAGTGGAGATTGGTTATTTACATTAGCAAAGTTCTCTAAAATCAATGTTTTGCTCTCGAAGAAGCTAGCACTTTTACCTAAGATCGCCAATTATTGAAGAATTATCTACTAAGTTTCGAACCGCGCGGCATCCACAACTTGGTATTGCCAAAGGAATCACCATTCTCTCTGCCGGTTGTAAACCAGGGAGAAAAGAAGGAGAAGAAAAAAAGAACAAATAAAAGTTCTAATTTAATATTCCATTCTAATTCAATTAAGAAGTAATAAATCAGACACTTTTATAGAAATTTTTGTAAGATTACAGAAACTTTTTGAACGTCTGTTGTGGGGTATGGAAAGAGCATGGCGTTGGACTTTCATGAATAATAATAAATACCCAAGTGTGTGGATATAGTCCACCCCAAGTGGAATGGACTGTACCCACATACTTGGGTGTAGTCCACCCCACTTGGGTACAGCTTCTGTATCCACTATACTTTCTGGACCTTTCGGCATCTGACTATTATCTGTATCGCCATAACAAATTAAAAGAAACAAAGCATGTTAAGGTTAAATTTATTCAATTTTCAAATTTCAAAGTTTTCAATTCCAATTCCTGCGATGTTTATATAATTGAACGTTGACATCATTTTTTATATTTAATAGCAAAATTAAATTAGACTTTATACCGAATGTATTAGTTGCTAACCCCAACATTCGTAAACAATTCTAGAGGGTGTCGAACATTAAGTCTACGAAATAATTTTCAAAAAACTCTGAAACCCTTATATTATAATGACAGTTTTCTTTGTAGTGCAATAATGTCAATATCTGTTTAATAATTCATTACAAAATACAGTTTCATTCAATCATCGGTCTTGTATTATAAAACAAAACTCATCCCAGAGGGATAGGTAGAATTACTTAAATTAATTTTTCATTTAAATTAGTTTGTAAATATTTATTAGCCTTTTTTTAAATAAAGAAGATTGCGAAACATTGCCTTCAGATCTACATTTGAATGTAGATAGGAAACCAATCAATATCAGATACGTTTGTATGACAATATCGACGCTATGAACGTAAACATGAAAATGGAAATGAACCATATTTTAATTGGAATAGAAAAGTGTATAAATTCTTCGGCAATTTTGGCTGCTTAGGTTTACATATTTCAGTTTCTTTTTATTTCGTGACAGAAAATATATTTGTGTGTTTTAAAACCATCATAATGTAAACATGTCTTTTTAACAAAGACTTCCATTAATTTGTTTACATACGTCTAATTTTAATATTTTAGTAAATTACACCGGCGGTAATGTTAACCTAAAAAAAACAGTGGAGAAAATTTATTTTAAAATAATTACGATATATATACATCTCAACATTCAATCTTAATGTAAAGAAACTGATATTTTACCCGGAATAACCTTAAACTATTTAGATAATAATCAGAAGACCCATATTTCATAATTACCTAAATATAATGATTAATCTCTCAAAAAATAGTTGCAAACTACAATTATTAATATTCATGATAAAATTTAGTAAAGTTTTGACTGTATATATAATATTTAATTTAATGATAATTCGAATGATTTAATGATGATTCGATAAAAAATTCCACATAATGAGAAAACTCCAACGAACGAATCAGCGAACAGACTCATTTAACCAACTAGTTAGGAAATGTAATGAGGAAGCATTGCCTGGAGCCAATTATAAGATATCTCTCCAGATACAGCAATGACATCATTAAGTCTATCCCAAAGTTTCCTTTGATAATTTTCTGACAATATATAAATTACAAGCATTTGAAGCGCAGCGTAATTTTAATATCTTTGATTTATTGGTTTGAGAATTTTGTGTTTAAAAATAAAATTTTTGTGTTAAAGCAAGGAAGAACATACAACACCAATTGGTCTATGATAAATACACTTAATTCCATGACAATTATATCAGAAGGGCCAAAATGTCACTAAAAGATGTCGAGAAAAATCTTATGTTCGAAAGTATTCAAACGACGTTTTAATAGTAATATATAGCGAAAAAAGGAAATGAATTTATGGGTAAACACAAATGGCTTTTTCTATTTTCTAATAATTTTAACGAAAAGAATCTATGCCTTGCGTCATAATCTTTTATAATCATCTGGTGTTATTTGTTGTACAAAAATTATTCGAACATTTACGGTGTTCAATATTGAAGCTATATAAAGTGTCTATGTATTGATCCCTGTATTATATAACTTTATAAGAGGGATGCATATTAGTTTCTTGAAGTGTATCGTTGTTATCTGTTAAATCGTCTTAGACTTCATAAATGTAACTAATCATGCAATATTTTTTTTAATGTTACGGAAACTCAAGGTGATCATCCATTAAATAAGGTTCTATATTTCAAAAGGAACAAAACGAAACTCGTATAAAATAACTCATAAGTTTTAAAGTCTATCTGTCTCTTCGTCTGTCACAGCCGTTTCTCTTAAAATTTGGTTTAATCGTAAGGCATATTTCAATAGTCAAATCTAATAAGATTAAGACAGAAATTTTAGAAGAGGAAAATGAAGTAACAGAAACATACTTTTTTAACTTCATATGCCATGTATCAAGACCAAAAGTGAATATGTTCAAAGCACCTTGTTACATTTTGCCGTGTATTAACCATCGTCACGACATTGAGATCGAGACAGTTGCAGATATTATTTTTGGGTTCATAAATTTTCGCGAAACTCCAAAACTACATCAGCACCGAAGCCTCCAGACTTCACAACGGGCGTAATAGCAATAGACATCTCAAAAATACGAAATCATTTTAACTTGTTAGACAGTACAATACTACACGTTTTAATGGAAATATCTTAGTTTTCTTTTAGTGTATGGTATTGGGAGGGAAATGTTTTCTATTGAATTTAAGCTCATTAAACTCTAGTTCAGGCTTTTTTGCATGAGAATAAAACATGTGGAATATCAATTGAGGGAGAGAATGCATAGTGTGATCTCATGAATTGAAATTTACTAGGATCCTAAAATAAATGTTTTTCAGAATTTTGTTTAAAATAAATGTAGACATATTGTTAAAAATATTCACGTATTTTTTCTCAAAAACCTACCAGCAACCTGCAGCTTCTACGAGCAACCTACAGCCATTAATATCCTGTTAGATAAAAAAATCGTTAATAAGGAATCTTCCTCTCTTAAATTTACTGTGATATTTAGATTATTAGTACTATCTACTCATTTTTAAATCTCCTCTATGACGGTTTTCAAATTCCTGTATATTTAAAAAGCAGATCTTTTGTAAATAATCATATGTAGCTTTACATTAATGTATGAATTAGCCACAATTAAAATGATTTTATTTTTATAAAATTAAAATAATTTTTACTAAATACATGAGTTTCACTGATATATTTGTCGTAGATTTTGTTTGAAAAAAAGAAGACTTTAACACCTAATAAATTAAAACATTAATAAGAATTAGGTACAAAAAGGATTAAGCAGTAATTATACCTCTGATCTTTCACCGTAGTTATTAATTAATTTTAATTGATAATTGGCATATCCAAACAAATATCATGAATGATAAAAGTTGTATGGATGGGAGTGTAGATAACTGATGGTTACTCTATAACTTAGTAATTTTTAAATGGATCTACAAGAAATTTAGCTTATGTTCCTACTTGATTAGCACAACACTATTGTCTTTATCGAGTATTCCGTAAACTTAATTTTAGCACATATTAACCCGTAACGTGTATCCCATTTCTAAATCCGAGCAGTATATTCCTATAAAATAGTATAAATTGTATTACACAGCATACAATTTGTGGCCGGAAGTTACATATATATGTATGTATGTATATATATATATATATATATATATATATATATATTTATATTTATATACATATATATATATATAAATATATATATATATATATATATATATATATATATTTACACACACACATATGTGCATGGTGTACGAGAGAACATGTTAGACAAAGAAAGACATTATTAGTTGACTAAAAATAGTTGATCGTCGTCAAAATAAAACTTAAAAGTTTACTTTTTTCAGAAAATTCGAAATATTATTTGTCATTTTTTTCATACACACGATACTTGCGCACGTCAATAGGCGGCACCGCTTGGCTTAATGACCACGAACGCACCGCGCGAGACATTGTATATAAAGTAATATATTCATAACAAGTATTTCGTTTCATTGATTGATTAAATAATATAAAATAGAATTATTAAAAATTCAATAAATAATATTATTAATACGCTCACTCATTTTGTAGTACTGAAATTAAATTTATTTTATTTTAAAAAAAATTGTATTAATTTAATGTTCATTTAACATTATTTGTTTAAGAAGTCTTAAAGATGTTCAAAATGGTTTCCGTTTTGTTCTACACACAATCGCGTTCTCCTTCTAATTGAATTAATAACATTATCCACCACTTGAGCATTTCTCTTAATTTTATTAAAACCATCGGTAATCCTTTCTCGTAAATTTTGTTCATATATTCAGTTGAGAATACATTGGATTTGACGATACTCCAAGGAAAAATATCGAGTGGTATTAAACCTGGAAATCTCGGGGGCCTGGGTACAGGTCTACTGCGCCCTATCCAATGACGACAATATGCCTCGTCTAAATACTCACATACCTGAATACCGAAGTGAGGGGGCGTTCCGTCGTTCTGCCACCACATATCTCTGATTACGCTCAAAGCAAATTTAAAATAAATTCTTCCACTTCATTACGCAAAAAAATACAAATAACTTTCTTATATCATTCTGGTAGGCAATAAAAACGGTTGTACGAACTCATTACCCAAAATTTCGGCCCATACATTTAAATTCCATCTGTACTGAAAATTTCCCGGTCGTGGATCCGTATGGCTCCGGTAGTGTTCGTTGTGCACATTAAATATTCTATGAGGCGTAAACGTACTTTCATCTGGCCATAAAATACGTCGAAATGATGGCGAATCTTCATTCATGCGAGTGTATAACACATCATTATAGTGGAACGAATATTGTCAATCTTCTCTCTCTGACAAGCATTTTCTGACAGGCGTATCTCTGACAAGCATTTTCGGTAAGCTAAGAGACATAACTACAGACAACATGGTTTTGAAGCTAAGAGACATTTTAGTGAAATCAAATACTGGAGCAGTCAAAGGCTAATTCACCTCAAAACTGTACATTATAAGAAGTGAAGATGGTAAACTATAAATGTTATAATTTATTTAATAGATTTGAGTGGCATAATGGTTTATAAGACAACATTTATATTTTCGAAAATAAATAGATTGTAATCCAGCCACTTCAGAGATTTCACTAATTATCCGTATATTAGTGCACATTAAAATATCTGATCAAAACGTACTCACTTAGGAAAATTATGTTTTCAGAATATATTTGACAACGAACACCCGCAGGAAATCGCACCTCACGTAGACAAAACATTGTGTAATAGTGAGGCACGTTAAAACGGCAGGAGGTTAACTGTGCTATATTCACTGACGGTTATGAGCACTCGTAAAAATTTATTTGTCTTCCGGTCTCATCTGCGCTACTTGTACGAGTATTGCAGTGCCTGTTGATAAAATATACAATATATTACGGCAATATTGCCAGGAGCATTTTTTCCTTTGTTTACTTATTTAATGGAAACTAAATTTAAAAAAAAATATCCTTTTGTGTTCTCGTTTCATTTCATTCTTTCTATATATTATCTTTTAAAATGGAAAATAATATAAACGTATTAAATGTAACTATGTAAAAAAAATTCAATTTAAATACAATAGAATATGCTACATTTTACTCAGTTTATTGGGTTCCGAAGTGAAACAAAAACCTTCATAGTTTTATTATATCCGTTCGTCACTCCGTCAATCAACCTCGTAGTTTCTACAATTTAAGACCTATGCTTTTGAAATTTTGTAAGAAGATGAATAATATGAAAAACTCAGCTAAAAAATAGCAAAATAGCGCCGGTGCACATGGATGCATATAAGATAGAAATATGCAGCGTTCACCTCCGTAATAAGATAAAAAAGATACATTACCTTTTGCATTCTTTTCCTTTATCCATTTACCTTTTTGATACATGTTGTTCTGAGCTTTGATTCAAACTCAAAATATCTATGTGACCGGTTCATCTGAATACCATTGCAGCTAAACTAAAGTCTACGAAAAGTATGCTGCAAAAACTGAAAAGGGATCTGAAAACAACTGTTTTGTCACTCGTATATTCATTGGCAGCATATTGTGCCATTCTTTAAATTAACAGCTTCCCACAACCGTCATCGGCACACAGCGAAACCACACCATGCACCTGATCGCCGAGTATGTGAAACCCACTCCCATGCACTCACTGGCTGCGGGTCCTAAGTAATATTGCTCCACACCAACACTCCGCAGAGAAATATGATAGATCATTCAAAGATAGAACTACCCATTAAAGCAAGGCTGAAATCTCAGAACTCTAGTAGAATCTTAATAAAGTTTGATCGGAAAAACCGTCACTCGTCCTCTTTGAGCTAGATTCGAGAGCCTTTTTCCCTGCGTTTTAAAAGTCCTGCCGTGTCTGGTTTATATTCAACAATTTAAGAATCGGAAAGAACGACTAAGCCCACATACGGTAAATAGAGGGCTGGAGAAAAACTAAAACATATGAATGTGGATTTCTGAAAAAAGGCAGTCCAAAGTATCATTCTGAAGTGACTTCTAACTACAATAAGTATTTATGGCAAATGGAAGATTTCAAAACTCTAACTAATAAAGCTGTTCGAGTATATAAAAAAACTTTAAATTTAAGTTGTGAACCGAACATAGTTTGCATTACATACGACAAATATAGTGTTCTTTATGGAGACCGTATGATATTTATAACATTTAACAGTAGTTTAAGGAGGCAGTGAGTTGGATCAATTTACTTTATCTGAAAAGCATAACTTTAGCCTATTTATGGTGACACATTATTTTCCCAAGTAGACGATATTTTCATTTATTTGTATTACACTAATTCTCATGACATTATCGTTTATGACCAATACTTTTGTTATTTAGACATTATACATGCATTCACACAATTTGTAATTTCAAGATTGGACATAATCATCCATACCGTTTCATATTTCGTATAAAGTCCGTCAGTGATAGAAACTGAATTGAAGTTTTTAAGGGTAACTACTGCTCTAAAAGAGTTTCCATCCTTCAAAGTAATAAATGTTATATGAGACCAATATACCATAAGCATATAAGTTCTATATCGACTTTTTTTTAAGACAAAAGAAAAAAGTCTAGTTGTCGTAACTCGAACGCAAAATTTGTTATTTATCATATTAAAAACGGAAGATGATGTTTTGATTGTTACATTAACGTCTTTTAAAAGTACCGGAAATATATTTTGTAAGATTTATCACATTAAAATTTCATCAGTAGTTGTGTTTGGAAGAAATATAATTTTAAAATTGATTTTTTTAGTAATTATTTAACTCAAAGTAGAACTTAACATTTCTATTTCCTTAAAACAGATCAATCTTTCGACGCTTTTCATAAATACGAAATTACAGAATTTTTTAATGTTGTATTTAGTTTCTTGAATAATTTAAATGATATATAATTAAAGTATTACAACAAACATCCATTATAAGTTCGGTATTTTCTGATTTATTTTAAATTTTCTCAAACCGTATTTTTAATCGACTTCAAAAAAAGAAGGAGATTCTCAATTCGTCGGAATATTTTTTTATGTATGTTCAGCGATAATTCTTTACTGAGTGGACCGATATCGGTATTAATATTGGTATTTTTCTTTGAAAGAGAGGACTTTAGTTTAGTTTTACTTGAGGTGGTCCCATATAAATATGATGACGATCTGATGATGAAGTCCAGAAATTAACGATGGAACTCCTTAACAAATAGCAGCAAATTAACTACTATTCAAGATATTTGCTACGGGAGTTATTTTGTATAGTAACTATACTACTTACCAGGTCAGGGTTTGATGATAAGTTTTGGATATGAACAATGAAACTCTTTAACGGATGTTTATATAAAAACCTTGATTAAAGATATTTGCTGCTAGTAGTTTTTACTTTGCAAAATAACTACACCGTCGATCAGGTTAAGGTTTGATGATGAGTTATGTAGATAAACAATAGAACTCCTTGACTGATGATAATAAATTAAACGTGATGGTTTCGTTAACAATTATTTTTTTATGAGAAGACAGAACAACGTGAAGATAGAACAACTTCTCATTAAAGTTGGAGAACACCATCAATTTTCTTTTTACCACACGACAATATGTTTAGTTCATTGATACGGCATTTTCAAAGCTTTGTAATGAATCGGAATTGATTTTGAAGAAAATATCTTCAGAAGAGACCAATTTATTTACAGATTTTGTAGATATATAACTATTTATGTTAAAAAAAATTACAGCTGTTACACCAAATAGTCCAGCAAAAACCCTATATTGTAGGTTCGTAATGCACGATTGACTCAAATAATTTTTTTTTAAATATTGCTTAGTGATATGCTCTAAGTAATTTTCCACGTTTGCGAAAATTTCCAAGGGTAACATTATACATCTTTTAACGCGAAGCAGCTAGCATTCCCTAAAAGGTTGATATTACGACAGACACGAGTAAATAACTTGTGGTGGGCATTAAATTTTCAATAATTTCTTTAATTGAGTCATCGTAGTAAAACCTACTGCTTACAAGTTATATTAACAGAAAATTGTATTTTCAAATTATTTCCCAAACTACTGATTAAATCAATAATCTTTTAGAGTACTATATTTTCAAAATGTTTTGTAACAAACAGCCTTTTATAAAATAATAGTTTATGAAAAGTTGGGCAATAAATTAAAAAAAGACAATTTTTGCCAAAAAATATCATTAAATATGATCAAAATTTCGAAATGATCGCAAAGATGGTACATATATTGTAACCATTCAGAAGCACCAAATTGACCAATTCTCAATATCTAACCCTTAATATTAATTGTGAAAGTAAATTGAATTGGGATAAATATATAAAAAATTATATTTTAATGGATTTAAATTCTCTCAGGTATATTAAATGCTATGCACGATCTTTTATTAAGTATTCCTCAACATCACTTTTCCAGGTTTTTCTTAACTTGGTCACTTCCGTAATTTATTTATGAATTTACAGTGCTTAACCCTTTATTATGACGTGTTCAAACTGACATACATTATAAAATAGTATGTAAATATTGGCATGCGTTGAAATTAAACGCATTCTATAGAAACCTAGCAGTGCATCATCACAAAACTTGGGGACACAGTGATTATCTCGTATTCATTTGTAATTTCAATATAAACACGGATTTATATGGTTTATATAACAATATAAAATCAACTTTTTTTGCTATCCAGCCCACGTTTCATAAAAACTTTATCTACAGACTGCAATTAATTTCCTAAATGACGTTTAATTAATACAGAGTTTACCTTCTCGGGTTAAGAGTTATTTTAAACAAGGTTGCATTAATTTTAACTTCAGCGATCTTATGTTTTAATACTTATACCAAATCGTCAAATGTATTTTTATAATTTTTTTCTTTTTTTTCTATATAAACTACCTAAATATTTATGAAATTAGATAAATCATTAATTTATTTCAAGTATTTATGTTTCTAAACTAAACCTGATTATTTCTAGGACTTTCCTCGTATACTCGTATGTTTTAGAGATTCAATTTTTGATTAGTGAGTGGCATAAAAACCAATTAAGTGCGAGTTGGACTAAATTATAGTGGATTTATCGACCTGACTCCACTTTTTTACAAAATTGCAACTGATTTATTAACAAAGGGTACGAAAGGAACCAAATTTGTAGACACAAAACCGAAATTCTTTTACAATTTTGTTTCAAAGTGCATCTATATGGGGGAAGAACTAGCGTTGGAAGGGGCCATACAATAAAAAAAATTAATTTTCATCCATTTTTATTGATTGATTTTATTTTTATGGATTTATTTTCCTTTTATCATGGATACAAAAAGTACGTAAAACGCTTAATAAGTTAAAATAAAATTCATTTGTACAAATAATTGAAACGGAATCATTGTGAAGTGGCTGGTTTATTTAGTTTAGAGGAAGTTTATTATCACAGAACCACTTACGCTACAATCGCGTAAAAGAGTCACACCTTTGAAAAAACAAGCGAATCAAAGATTGAACAAAAATAATTACATTGTGTGATGGGTACACCCCCTAGCTAGCAGGAAAGGTTTTGAATGTTGGCGTTTATCGCCCATGCCATAAAGTTGTTGCCTACTATCTGCACACAAAAGGTTTAGTGACCGTGGCTGGTGAGATACACGGGCGTACAGTTAATTTCACGTAACTCGATTGTTCCTTCAGCAAATACCAGTATATACCGATATAAGGCAGGAGCATGTACAATGTAACGCATATCGTCATGAGAAGATTAATGATTGGAGATATAAGAAATGTTGTTTGTTTTTAATTGAATTGATATAATAATGAAACTGAGATAAAAAAATGGAAATGGTTTATTGTTACTGTTTGAAACTATAACTTCTTTAGTACTGGTACTGGACTATTTCATAGTATCATATGATATTACCTTAATCTGGTCTGTTGGTCGATTTCTATTTCTATAGACCATAATATTTTAAAAGAACAAATATTCAGCACGATATTATTTAGATTTTCCCCGTAGTATTTTAAATAATTGGTTGTGGCAATTTTTCGCAGATGTAAAATTTGTACAACGAGCAGACCCCAGCCCAAGATTTTCCCGTTCAAAAAAAAGAAAAAGTTTCTTAATTTTTTTATTTATATACATAATTATTATTTACAGATAATTCTGTTTTAATTACAATATGCGACTTTGAAGCTTCTATTCTGTTTACATTTGATTCATAAAATATTATAATATATATGTAATACTAACCTTGAATTATTTCCCGTTCACGTGAAAGAATCTGATTTACAAAAATTCATATTATGTTATACTCCACCCCTTCTCCTGGCCTGCTATGCATGGTACCTTCCATATCGTTTGGTCCCTACTCTTGCACCAATGCGACCTCACCGCGCAACCATCACTTAAACTCATAGTTATGTAGTATGATTGAATGAAGAAATTATTTATTATAAAATTTTCACTTCCAAAAAGGAAGAGGTTCTCAAGTCGATTGAATTTTTACCCCATACCACTGAAGTTTATCAATCAATTAGGTGGATATACTTTATTTAAAGGGAATATCCCCACTGTGTCCCCATAAATATTTCTTTACAATTTAATCACGAAAAATTGAAGTTACTTCATAAAATTCCTCAACAATAAGGTGAACTCTCGTAATTTAGTTTAGATGATATGAGCATAATGACAATTACATAATAACAACTTTTATAAAAACTTTTATACGACTAAGGCCGAGATAAATCTGCTTTTCAGCAAAATCACAATTATGATGAGGAGTAAACTCATCAAATTTGGACTCAATTTACCTTTTATTGACAGAACCAATAAAGTTGCAAAGTAAATAAATAAATAAGTACATATAGGTAGACTCAATAAAGAGATAGGTAACTAAGTATAGATATAAACTAGTGACTAAAACATTCGTATGTAAGTAAATATGTGGGTAAGTACTTAAGTACTCATGTATATTAAGGTGTATAAAAAGGCATGAAGTAAATATAAATTAGTAGACAATTATGTAATACAAACAGGAATATATATACATAAACTACTGACAACCATTGAGAAAAAAGAGAGATGTGATTTACATGCCTCTGTGTATGTGTATATGTATGTATAATGTATGTGTGTGTGTTTGTATGCCGGCATATGTGTAGATACATATGAACATATTTAGGTTTATTGAATGATGTAAATACCTGTTTCAATTTTAATAAATGAGATATTGAATTCCTCGTAAATTCGTGACTCTCTGAATAACATACGATATCAATAGCACTAAAAATGGAAAATAAAACATTTTGAAAAAAAAATTCAACCCATTTCAAACAACCATCAAATAACAAGGGATTTGAAAAGCATAAAATAATTTAAAAACTAGTTCTTGTTGGAACTATGATAATAAAATATTATTACATAATGCGTTATATATATAGTTTGATTGCGTTATTTATGTTACAAAACCTATAATGTTACAAAAAAAGGAAAATAAATTATACGTAAAAATGGTGTCATATTGAAACCTTTTATAACAATCGTTCTCAAAAAATAAGAATCTAGGTTAGATTAGAAGTTGGAAGAGAAATTTTCCTTGAAAGGTTTTTCTAATTCTGTCACAAGAAGTAAAATTTCAGTTATAATTCGAATTAAAGTGTAGAAGAAACTATTTACGTTAACAGTAGAAAACTTCTCTTTCAATGTATTGTTTCTAACAGTCAAAGTAGAACAGTCAAGTTTGTGATGAATTTCTCAGATGGACAATTTCATTAAGATCTATACAGGGTTTGAAACTTTTGATTTATTCGATTTATTTCTGTACTTAGCTTTGCATTATCTCAAGGGTTTGAGTACCTTAACGACTATTGAATATATTTGGCGTTAATTTTGTATAAATTAATTATTCACAATTAAATGAAACTACGTGATGTAGTATTATTTCTACTTTCTTTAAGTTCTTTACCACGTCCTAGGTTTCGTTATATTACAACATCTTCCCTAAATCAACGAAACCTAGGTCGTGGTAAAGAACTTAAAGAAAGTAGAAATAATACTACATCACGTAGTTTCATTTAAGCGTACCCTAACGACGATATCCGGTAATTAAACATTGTGTATTTTTATTGCTGTGATTTAAAATGTGGACTCAATGACGTAGGTTGTATAGCTGATTGCGAATTCCTCACATAGTGGGATTCTTTAAATAACGACTACTTCAGAATAATAAATTAATTTATGTGGTGGTTCGTTTAGGAGTAAAGATTAATTAGAAAGAACAAAATTTAAAAAAAACACACGATTCTCAAGATAAAGAATCGGAATAAAAGATAATGATAATCATTTTTCTATTGAATGCGCCTGGTTTGAATATCCGCTAAACGCTAAACATACCAGTAGTTTAAAAGAGAGTCTACGCATAATTTCCGAATTAATTTATAGATAATATTTTTGAAGATTCGAGACTTGGTACTTCATTACTATCAACTTGTTTTCGGTATAACATATAAACACGGCTCATTTATTCATTTAACAAAATTACCAATCAAAATATTATACCGTCTTTTATCAATGAAGTATTTAATGTATGTACGTGTCACAAAGCAATTGAATAAATTGAACGTAATATCTGGAATATATTTTACGCCTAAAAGAAGTAAAAAAGTTACTCTTGCTTTACGCCTTTATCCTTAATTAATTTATTTCTAAAGTTTTGTTCCAAAACGAAAAAAAAGGAATTAAAGGGTTAATGAAAAATTATAAATAACCCCTCAGCGAAAGTATTTTTAATTGTTTTTCTATCTATAAAAATAAACGTATGATGTCTTTTATATCAAAAATTTATTTTTAAGTAAATTATGATCAAGATTTCCTTTTGATGTCTTATTACAAATACGTCTCTCGATATTATCTGTATAATGAGAGCATGTAACAAACAGCTGGGTTGACTTAAATTATAATAATCGCCAAAAATGCAGCATCTGGTTGAAATTAAATTTAGCGTCCATTTATTTTTAACGTTTAATAATTTCTCGTTTCCTTTGTCTTTATACCCTCTCCTTTATTTCTTCATTTTTATTGAATAATTATTAAAATTTTGCACTCCTTCATGGCTTATATAGAGTGCTTAAACATAACTGCATGGATATGAACAGCAAGTATTATTTATGTCAGAATCTAATTAGCCGAAACCCAATTAATGGTGTAAAATTATTAAAATTTCTCTCGTGTTTGTTTCCCTAGTTAATAACGTGTGATAAAGATTTAAAATATAAAAGATTTGCAAATATGTTTGTATGTTCCAAATGTAAGTATCCATTAATAACATAGAAATGTAATTTTTAAACAAATTTATTTTATTTTTGTCTTATAATATTTGAATACGGTTATTTCGGTTATTTTTAAGGTATCTTTATAGTATCAAAGGTCAGTTTTCATTTTATCTCCATAGAATGACACCGCGTGTGAATGGAATATAAATAAGCAGCTCGTTATCGTTTTTCGTGAAGTAGAGTAGTGGAGCTAATAATGCGGTGAATGGTGACGAGACATGAGTAGCGAGCACCATATAAAAGTCTTCCTAAATATAATCAATGTAATAGAGAGGTATTTGACATAATTGAAATAAAAGAAGTTTACACAAATAAAATTATCACAAAAGAAACGAAAGTTTAAACTACGACAGGAGTATTGTTTGAGCATTGGTTAGTAAATGGAAGGCTTTTCATGGAGAAATTTTCTCTTACTTTATAAACCAAAACCATACTTACTTTTCGAATGCGCCGATATTATTGAAAATTACGGTTTCAGAATCGGTACAAATAAAATATTATTAATAAATATGAAACTCATTTCATTAATGAAATAATTCATTCATTTTTCGGTTCGCTCATAAAACTAGTTTAGTGTGTGAAAAATTAATATCATATAAAATATGATAAAAATTGTTGCGTTATATATATTGTTTGATTGCGTTATATATGTTGTGAATCATGAAAAATAATGATTAAAAAAAAGGTAAGTTTCATTTGAAATATGTTATGGAACGACTAACTGTAAAGACACACAATGATGATAAATTCTCTGTAACTCTAGTCCAGAAGTTAGTCCGCAAAGGGTCCAAATTTCATTCCAAATGCGGGCTATAGATTCACGTAAAGATACGAGAACAGGGAAAAATTAAAATAATAAATAACAAAATGTTTTCACTTACATTTTGCAGCAGCGTGTGCTCAATATGTATGCTGGTTTTGATATAAATTTTACATTAAATCTATGAGCCATATGGACGCTGTGGGGTTAATTGTTCATTTTGACTTAAATGGTTTTTAACTTATTTCTTTTATACCTACATTACTACACTATGATAAACCTATTTTAAGGATTAATTAGAAATAATAAGTTAAAATTTCCGTAATATATAAACAGGTAATTTATTAGGCGACCATTGATACTGTGTTGTAGATTATTTCACAGTTTTTAAAATATATTATTTTTAAAATATTATTAAATTAAATTTTTGAAACAAGACGTAAACTAATGTGCTATATGCTTCAAAAAAAAGAACTACTTACTTTGCAGTAACTTTTGGCATATTTGGAGTAAATTTATTTTATAGAGATTGTAGCAATGGGCATAACAAAGAATTGATAATGAATAATTGAGTACTGCGCACCCAATATTCTATCGTTCAGATTGATCGCGTAATGTAATAGTTACTCGTAAAATATTAAAGTATCTAGATTCCATAGCAGATGAAATTAAATTATTTGAGCCCCGTTGACCACTCTGTGGGCGTAAAACTCTACGATTGTTTTATTTTGCTTTAACATAATTAAGAGATATATATAATTAAACAACTTATGCACACAATGACAAAATTTATGTGTATTTAGTTCCAGTATTCTATTTACTGTTGTTTCGTAAAATTTATTAACTTTGTATTGTAATAACAACAAACCGCAATTTTAATAATTATTTTGCTTTAATTTTTCACGTTACCTTAAAGGAAATGCCACGAATCATCGTTGCCATTTAAGATGTTTGTTTACACACATATGGTAGCTTAAATATTGTCATTCATATTAATGTTCGTTCTTTGAAATTATGATGTGAGTACTTAGATAAATACTAATAAAGCTTAATAGTGTTAGGGTGGCGTGCAAATGTCTTCAAAACGAAAATTTTCCCTAATTAATCACTACAGAAAATATTCACTTCGTACGTTTGAAGGTCATTGAAGGTCATGAAATATTTAAATAAATAATATTTCAACGAATTCCTTTCATAATAATTCATATAAAACATACTCATCGTCAACACGGTAACACGGTATTAATATAAATTTATGAAATGAAATATTATTTATACATTGAAGGTCGAACGTCAAGCATTAACTACACTACATAACATTTTCCCGTGGTCCATAATAGGAAAGTTTAAATGGTAAGATATAGGATTTATACATATTTAAAATAACCTCCCGTTTCGTAATTTATAGATCACTGCACATAGCACTAGCTTCTGTCTACAACTTCGTTCGAGTGAATTTCTGTTATATCACCTAGGTATCAATCCAGGCTATAATTAATATCTATTCCAATTGCTTTCAATATTCGGTCCCATTCAGTAGTTGTTTCACATTCAAATTATAAAAAGACAAAAATGTACACGACACATGGTATAAATTGGTACATGCCAAAATCATACTTGAGAATTTTACTTAAAGACTAGGTGATTAAATAGAAACTTAACCAACACCGTGGAAGACGGATATTATCTTATCCTCAGGAACTTCATTAAATGTCGGGAAAGAAGTGGAGCCTAATGTTGATCCAAATTATAATCTATGCGCGTGCCAAATTTCGTGTAGATCTGTATTGAAATTACGAAGATCTCGAGTAACAGATCTTTACCAATTCAATTTTTTTCATTTAAAATAATAGTTGGAATGATATTGATAACATAAAATACGTTAAACTTATTTTAAAATATCATCTTTCCTTCAAATGTTTATGAAAATGTTATTTTAAACTTGCTCGCACGAGCGACTTTATGCACCTTTTTTCTTAAAGCCGCGGAATTTTTCTTCAGCAATTATTCTTGCATCACAGGAAAGGCGAAATGTAGTTAAGCTTAGAAAATATTTCGTGAAGACAAAATTGTATTTCATTCATTTTAATCTGAAACCCGAGCATCATGCATTCATATCAGCCTTGTAGATTTTGCACACTGCTGTAAATCGCAGGGAAAAAAGATTTCATGATGCTCTCTCTCAAAACTCTCTGGTAATTTTACTATAGAATAATGTCTACCCGTTTAATAATATATTTTTACACATATATTTTATAACTTTTTTATCGAATCTCGCCCGAGTCCCTGTAAACGGAGGACTAAAATAAATCGATATATTTTATGTTGTACCACTCATAAATTAAAACTCCGTTGCCAGCTGAATATTTATTGAACTGCCATAAATGACCATGGTAGCTGAATAAAGATTCTAATGCCCCGATGGTTGAACCTGTTATTGCGATTCGACTTTGTTTTTTTTTATATAATTAGATATTGTTAAACAAATTTTAGTAATACATATTAATTTATATTATGGACATTAGCAAGTTCAGTCTTCTGGTATTTTATATGCATTATTCCCCCTTACTTAACAGTAATTGATTTCAGTTCCAAAACTAATAAATTTGGATTACAAATATATATTTTTTCAAACTTTAACATTGCTTTGTTTAGGAATAGAAGGGGGAAGTGCACAATGCAAACGACTTGGAAACTTAATATTTTTAAAAGGGGTTAAATAAAGGAAAAGTGGTTAAAGACCCTAAACTTCCTTTTAGTAGACTTTATAGCGATATACTATACGACGCAGTATACTGAGTAATTTTTTCTTAATTCCTTGATAAGAAAGACACTTTAAAAGCAACATGTATAATTGTAGAAAAAATTAAAATCTAAAACTATGTTTAACAATGTAAATTAAATAGTCATTATATTGTCAAAAGAATCTGGCTACATTATTTGTGGCCCACACGAAGCCAAGTACGACGATTGACGATAGATGTTTATTTCTTCTTTCTATTATCTACAGATTTTCTCTTGGGTGTAATAAATTTCCATTCCTTGCAACTTACAAGAGACGTTGCGCTTATGAAATTTATCTTCCAGCTATTAAAAAAAATATTGAGTAAACTTTTTTTCTTCGTACCTGACAATTTTCTATGTTCACGGAATCGTTACCTGTTTGCTTTACAAGCGAAGCATATCGGAACTCTCTAGTTTCCCTTGGCATTCAACTGCTAAATCAATTGATCGCGATTGCACCAGAGTGTAATTTGTTTATTATAAGTGAAAGTAAATTTAAAATTCGTGGAAATGATTATATTTTATATTAACTTTTAAAATATATCTTCTTTGGTTTTAATTATTAACCTATTAATTGCGTATCATTACGTTTATGTTACCGGTAATTTATCGATAAATGTATGTAAAGAAATAAATAAATAGATAAATTAAGTATCAAAAATTACTAAAATCAAGGCATTGCTTATTATTTATTTACCGGAGAAATATCAAAATGGATCTCCCGTATTTTTTTTAAACTGGGAATACAATATTTTCCATACATTTTTAACTTGACATACCTGCGAAATGAAGAATTTGGCGAATATTTTTACAAGACGACTTGTGAAATTATTTCTGGAAAACTTCCCGTTAAGTTTATAATAACTTTAGGAAGAAATCACGACTAATCCCAATGTACTGAACATATTTGAAAGGTGAGTGGGCATAAACCTAAATAATAAATTGCAAAGGTCCACAAAATTAATAGACTCTCATATTGTTATTGGCACGTATTACTGAACTTTGGCATTGGTAAATAGAATGGAATTCCACAAAAGTTTATCGGGTAGAAAAGCTTATAGAGCAGGCTTTAGGAAAATTATAGATATCTTTAGAGAAAACGCGGCTAAATTGAGAAAAAATTACATTTATAATATTGGAAAGAACTTCTGTATGATGGTATTTTCTTGGCGTAAGAAAGAAAGAAATAGGTTCTTTCTTTTTATACTAGCTTCTGGAATATTAGTAGGTGAAGGCTTTGCACGAGTAGATATTCGATTATGATGGTGGAATTTAGACAAATATTTTAAGCTCCTGGGATAGATAAGCAATAAATTACACATACATGTCGAGTCATATACTAACATCGACTTTTATTCTACAGAGTGCTACGCCTTTGGCAAAAAATATTTTTATATTTATTCTAAATGTAATAGAAATCTGTCTAGACATTTGGGCACGATTGTGTAATAAACATCCACAGAAATTTGTCATAGCATTAGTATTCCAGGCAAATAAATGTAAGTAAGCCTATTTAAATAAAATTAAAATAATTTTATTATTCATTGCTTAGTTGCAACGTTATTAATTAAGAAACAAAAAAAGCTTTCTTATTTACGTTATTGGTTAGGATTTGTGTAAACATTCTATGCTGACTAAGATTTTATTATTTTGATATATTTTTATTTAATATCAATTATTCCATATATGTTTTACGATAGATTAACACTTTTTGTGTTAAATTATAGGAACTTAAAATATGATGTGTAACATACGCAAGTACACTCAATACCAGCTATTAGCCGTGGATTTCCTTCCAAAACACTTAATTCATGGAGGTCATGAGTATTTTAAAACAAAATATTTACTTTATTTTAAGGTATACTTTTACTTTGCCTTAAGAAAACGAAAAAAAAAACTTTAACCTCTAAAGTAATGTACAATTTGACTGCCTTTTTGCTATTAGATTATTTAATACTTGTAACATAAATATGACTTTTTAAATGAAGAATAATTAATTTTATTCAATTTAGCTGTCTTAAAACTTGAATCGCGATTCATTAGATGTACGAATAAGTTAAAAAGTAAATAAAATTAAAAACACCAGAAAACAAGAAAATAGTATTATATAAATATCCACATAAAATGAAGGCCGGGAATGTTGAGCATAAAAAAAGTTTTTTTAGAAACTTTTTTTATGTAACTTAAACTATTCGACAAAGCATTTTAAACTGATAGGCTTTATTTTAACAGTTAACCAATCGAAAGAAAAAAATTGGCCTCCATAGTTTTTTAGAGGAGGCACTGATATCTTCGCGTACACTTTTTCTAAATCTCCCCATTTTTTTTCCAATACCACAGTTACAACTTTTCTAGTTTCTTGCTTTCTTCTATGAAATTATTCCAGTTTCTGTCCTACCTTCTGTTGAACTATGGTTCATATATTGGTTTTTGTGGTACTTGTTTTGTATCTAAGTTAAACTTTCTATTTCAAAAGAGTGAGTCCATTCATCGGATTTGGTTTCTATTAGAGTTTGATTAGTAATTATTTCTACCTGTTTCTAAATCTAGATTTTTCGTAACCCTTTATTTTTATTTTGTTTGTCTCTCCTATGCAATTCACTTTCTTAATTTATTCACCCATTACATTCCCCGAGTGTATACATTCCATTATTTGTTAAAAATTAATTAATATATATATATATATATATATATATATATATATATATATATATATGTATATATAAATATATATACATATACATATATATATATATATATATATATATATATACTATTATACGAGTACTACGGTACTCGTTTTGACGTGAAACCTATGAGTTTTCTGAATCTAATCAAGAGTTTTTTCAAACAAAATAAAAGTAAAAAAGTATAAAGTATTTTTTAATGAAAACTGTCGAATTAAATCTTTATTTTGAAAATAATAGTTTCTCTTTTTACTACGAAAATAAAAAAAGAAATGAAAATAAAATGTGCACAATTTGTTTGCGGGTCGATTTGTTTTACCAAGATAAAGGAAGAAAATAGTTTCCAGTTATTACATAGCAACTTATTTAAAGAATCTTCAAGAAAATGTTTACGGAATTTCAAAATAAATTGTTTAAATTCTAAGAAATAATACGAAAAATATGCAATAAACTGAACCGATAATAAATCAATACCTCTGTCCAAAAAGCAATAGAGTCCAAAAGTTCGTTATTACAATTTATTTAAATGTTTCGCATTTCACTTTGGTAGAAAACGAAGAAAAAGAAAACACGTTTCTTAGTTCCTCATCGTTCAAGCTGGGGATAATTTTCGTGAAACACTCCAATCTATAGCGAAGATTTTTATAATGGACAAAAATAAGAAATTGTTTATTCCACGCGATAAATCTTAAGTTTGCAATGGTTTTTATTGGGATTATATTGAAGTTTATTGAAAATTACGATAGCGAGTTTAAAATCCTCTATATAAATTTAGGTCATATACATTTCGTAGACTCCCGGAAATAAGTTAATCTAATCTTAGACTTATATCAGAAATTAATACATAATTCAATATACAGATAGGATAGTAATAATAAGACAGTGAAAAATTTACATCAAAATCCCAAATAAAATAATAATATTTAACTACCGTTACTATTATTATTTTATTTACCGTTTATAATTTTAATGCACCAAAATAACATGCCCACTCTGCCAAACATCAACTACTGTGCTGATAGCTCTTTCTTCCAAAGGATATCTTTTGAGAAATGAGGGTTCGGGGCGGCTATGTTCATCACAAATGCCTTAAGTCAAACCTGCAAAAGGAAAATTAAGTTCAGTGCGAATAGAACTCTACATATAAACATATAAGTGTACATAGTTTTTCTATTAAACTTTTCATGAATATTAATTTAATTTTTCAACACAAAAATATATTGCGTAACATATATTTCGAAGGGCTGAAATATCTTTAATTTCCAAAATCTTTGAGATTTCGAATCATTGCCCTAGTTTTCTAATAAACTTTAGGTAAACATCTATGTAGTTATTTTGATTATTGTGTTTCAAAACGAATTCAATCTTTATTAAATACCTATATATTAATTTATATATTAGTGTAAAGTAAACTAAATTTTAAGAAATTCTCCGTTTTGTTATATTTCGAATTACTGCATTACTTTCTTAAAAATAATAACTGCATTCTTTACATAAACATTTAATAATAATATATGTTTTTATTGATAAAAATTTGAGAGACTGATCATAAAAGTATTCGAAATCTTATCCAATTACCAAAACGAAAAACTCTTCGTGGTTACCAAATTATAATTTTTATAAATATTGAAGTCAAAATTTGACCGGTTAAATCGGTTTTCTTAATTCTATTTTCAAGACTAAGATCGTAATATTATTAAAATACTGACACCTATATAAAGGTATTTTATTGATATTGAAGGAAACTTACGACGATACGATTATACGAAACTTATTTCTCAAGTACCTGCTTTTAAGAGGACAATAGATTCATAAATTTCTAATCAAAAATAATTTATCATTTTGAAAATTGGTTTACTCGTGCGGCAATTATCATTTATAAATATATATTTATAAAACAATTAGGAAAAAATATCTTATTACTTAGCATTAATAAAATTATGAATAAAATTCTATTATGTATATAGATTTTACTGAACTTTTGAAATAAGTTTCAATTTATTTTTAAATAAATCGTTTTCCTTTTTACATAATCGAATTATTTCTCTATGTATTGCTATTATTTTGTACATAAATCGGCAATAACATTTATTGGTCCACCACGTAATCCGTCTATAAGCCTGATCCTCGTGAAAAATTAAATATTTAGTCGAAAAACTGTACATAGTGATAAATTATTTTATTTGGCCTGGGTGTTGTCAATATTTTTCAGTCCTTATTTTTCGAATATAGAACATTTATTGAAAGCTATTTTTAAGTGGTATATAAAATTATTAGGAAATAAGTTAAATATTTAAGTAAAAGAACGGAATAAAACCTATCAGGTAAATGAAAATTTCAGCACTTTCATTATAACATTAATTTTAAACAGTATGGCAAAAAGTTTGAATGCTATATTTGTCGCTGTATAAAAAATACAAAGAAAACAGTGATGTTGTTTAAAACAATGTTATGAGAAAAATTAACCGTATGAAAATTTTACCCTTTTGAAAGTGTGTGACTTTAAACCAACATTAGCATACAATTTTCTATATGTTTGTAATTTCCATACCAACGTAATATAAAGCTTAAAAAGTTTATTTTCACAATTAACTGAAACTATGTGACATAGGATATTTTCTACTTTCTTTAAGATTCAAAGTTTATTTTTATAATTCATATTACGAGTGATGTATTTGTATTAATCTTACAGTTAACTTAATAACTTTTTCTAAAGCTTTACATGCGAATGAAGTCACGAAAGAAGTTACCGTGTATGTAAAACATGAAATGAAAAGTTTAAAAAATAAATCTATAAAAATACTAAACTACATTTTGCACGAAACACTTAATGTGTCACGTAAATAATTAGTTTTTATAGAAGTACAAGCAAGGTTACAAATTAAATTAATGGAATGCATGTAGAATAATAGTACCACTATAACAAGTAACACTATAACCTTGCACATTTTATTCCTCTTTATATCGTCGCCTGAATTATATGGATAATAAAGATGTAAAGTGCTATTGCGTGTCTTAATGTTTTTTTTTTCAATTCTTGATTTACGACTTCCAGTGTATGTAATTTTATTTATTAATAAACATTTTATTTATCCAAACTTTTTTTGAAGCCGTCGGTAATAGAACATTGCCAAAATTAAAGTCTTTAACCTTTTTGACAGTCATTTTTCAAAATTAAATATCGGTTACAATTATAAAAGGTTTTGGCGACTTTTTATCTTGTAAATAAATTTTTGTACATGTTTTTGAAAAAAAAATATTTCTGTTAAAACTTTAATGGCCATTCAACGCTTCATAGTATTTGAGTTGTTGATCAATTTTATTAATTTTTTTTCCTCAGAAGGTAAGTTTTTGACACTTTTTATTACATGGGAAATACTTTTGAGTTTTTTATTACATGGGAACTCTTATACACATTTTGGTTATTTTATTAACAAAAGTATATTTCAAGTTTAAATAACTGAAACGGGTGAAATTCCGTGTCCATCTAGATTTGAACTCTATCATAACCGTAACGTTAACCTATAAGCTTAATATTAAGTTAAAAAAATTGACCACTGTCACATTTTTCAAGGAGGTCACACGTGTACTCTATTTAATAGCGCCTGCAGTTCAACTTGACATTTATAAGTCAGGTATATGCGTCATTTACCTATTTCGAGGATATAATCTGGCCATGTGTAGTCCCTACATATATTTAGGAGAATACTTGCATGAATAAAACAAAAGTATTCTTTAATAGTTTTTTCTTTTCAAAACCTTTTGCGGTGTTTTACGTCTTATATTTATTTCTAAACAAATTATAATTAGGACTTACTTTTGATCCCGTATTATGAACAGGTTTCTCGATATTATTTATATTTACTAGCAGAAAATAATAACGAAAAAAATATCGAGGCATTGCATACGCTGCCGTTACATTGTACCTCATATCAGTGTCCTTTGTAGGGCGGCAAAACGATTATCTGCACGATCGAATTTCAAAAGCACGATCAATCCAAAAATCGATACGCCATTGAACACTGCATTCAAGATACAACGTTGGTTATAAAGTGATAAGTTCAAAAAATAGCAGTAACCACAATAGTATGGGTTTTCTAGCATATTCGCCTATTATGGGTATTTTAAGTTGATAAGATGTCATTTTCATTAATCACGTTCTGTCAGTTCGAATGTTATAATTTGTCTTGCAAAAGTATGTTTATACATCAGTAGTTCTAAATACATGAATTCATTTGTGGTTTTATAAAAATTATACCTGCTCCTAATAACGAAAATTCTTTGAACTTTCTTCATAGTAATTTGATATCATTTTGTGATTTGTACTTCATCATCTGTACTTAAAATACTAACCAAAGTTTATTTATGGTGAATTAAACAGAAAATAAAGTAACTTAAATACTTATAAAAAATATATAAGTGATTATTTTTTTAAATTCTTACAGATTTCATTATACGATTTTTTCCCTTGTCTGTCGCTGTCTCCTTATTCATTCGCACCATATTGAAATTTGTTAAAGAGATTTATGTGATTATAAATACCTAAAAACCAAAATAGGAAGATAAGTGCTTTAATTGATACTTCTTACGGTTCCTTAAAGGTCTTAACAGACATACGGAAAGAGATACCGGCAGTAAAATGATGCAATGAGCCAGGTTTAAGTCCAAGGTGCAAAACCCTAAAACATTAATATTATTGGTCCCTTAATATTTCATTTATTAAATACATCAAAATTGATTTAACATATTCACATCCATCTGCAATTTCCCTAAAACAGATCGTAGATTACTGAATTGGGAGAGATGATAATATTAATAGAAAATGTGAGATAAAGATTACTTCGCAAAAGAATTAAGGGTGCGAAAAATATTGAAGTGCAGCTAGGTCATTAGGATTTTGCGGATAATAAAGTTATCTTTATCATTTTAAAAGTCGGTTAGTATCAATATTTTTTCTGTTTGTCAATCATTAACACTTCCAATTAATTTTGTATCATTCATAATATTCCCGCTATGATATTTTCAAACATTTAGGTTTAGAGCAAACTATAATATGCATATGTACATCAAACTATCTAGGGCAGAAGTCCGTATGTAAAAATATTTCATTTCTGTAACGCCAGACCCATTTTTGCCAGTCTTCTTACTCCATCAAAATTTAATACCTTATTAGGGTACATGTTTCTCCACTATTCAGTTTGCCTTAAATTAAGCTATTCATTGATTTCTACTTTGGTGAGGGTGAGGAAAGAAGCTAATCTGCTTTTCCGTTAATATTTGATCAGATGAGTCCTTCGACAACAGTAAGCTACGTCAATATCGCAAGTTAAGATGCGAGACCCGGGAAATTCCCCTAATCTCATTATCTGAGAGGAAATGGTAAGCAGGAAATACTTAATGAGGTCGACATGTATCATGTGTGGGATGTTATGTTGTAATGCTTGCGGGCTTATGTTTTTTTATTAGATCAAAATTTGGAAATGTAAGTATATATGTGGAGCACAAATAATAACGTATTTTCGATTGGATTTATTTTTACGTTTACTAATTTAAAAATGACGTACTTTATTCTAACACTCGCTATACGTATTATTTTACAGGTTTTTGAATAATTTCCTTATTTCGTCAATGAATTGATTCTGAGAAAGAATTTTTGTTGTAACGTTGTCACACCTTTGAAAAATATAATCGTATTTGAAAGTGATCTTGAAGAATGTGACCATGGAATTTATATAATATATGTACAAAATCAGATCAATAAGCCTTCGTGTAAGTGATTCGGTATGCTCTTCATATAAATTAACTTTACCTAGCTTCAATTGCATAGGTGTTTTTATAAATTAATTTCACCTTGTTTTGTGATATTTTTCTAATGAAAATATAATTCTAAAGAAATATTATTCTTATTGAGGAAGAATTGGTTATAGTTTTTCAAGATATTTTATTGCGATGGTTTCAAAGCTCAATTTATAGACTAAATAAATTAATGTTGATTATAACTCGTACTACAAGGGTTGCGTAGACAAGAATAGAATATTAATTTTTGAAATTTTCATATATAGTCTGGTATGTTTTTTACTGATGTAAAAATATCATATGTCTCTCATGAACTACAAAGTTTAAAATCTTAGTTATAGGTATCCGGTTTATTTGCGCAAATTTCTAGAAACGAAGGTTTAAAAAAAAATTACCTTGGCAGTTCCAAATATACAGATAAGGAGTGAACGAAAGATGATGGCTTTTTGTCGAGTTTTGCAATTTTTCTGAAGGAATTCAAATACTTCCTTAGCGCAGAGAAATATAAAAAATTATTCCATTCTAACAATCAAAAATGTCAACATATGCTTTATTAAATAATAAGGTTAAATAACATTAAGGTGGTCGTCGTCTAAAACGCGTTGTCGACAAAATTTGCTGAACTTTTAATACAGTTCTTGTTCAAACTATAAATATGTAACTTATTTTAATATTAAAAAAAAATTACTGTTTAGTTTTGGTAAAAATCACTCTCAAATTTTATAACTACATTATAGAAAGTAGTTACTTCACACTTTTATTTTTGTTTAAAAATGCAGCCAGCGATAGCTAAATACTAAATAAAGGTAAAAAAAATATTATGCTAACATTTTGAAAAATAAAAAAATTACTTACCGTTTAGTTTTGTTAAAAATCGCACTCAAAAATGTTAATTATATTACATAAAAAGTACTAATTTCACCACGCTTAATTTTTTTTAAAACGCGTCTAAAAATTTGTGTAACAAACTAAGTCAATATAAAATAATAATAATTTACATTGACTTTAGTCGTTGTAAAAATCGATCTCAAAAATTGTACAATTAATATTACGGGAAAAATATCTGTTCACCCCACAGTTCATTTTATTTAAAAACAATTACAAAAGTAATTTTTTTTAACCTGTTAATATAATGTTACATTAACCATTTGGTAATCAAAAAAAATAATTTTCAATAAAAAGTTTTATGATAATTTTTGGATCTTACTTTTACACGACAACTATCTAAAGTTACAAAAACATTTCCTATTAAGGTAAATACTTGTCTTGGTCGGTTATACTATTTTAAACTACATTTTCACCAGAAAACTATTATTATAGATTAATATATAATAAGAAAATATTTACTAGATTTCTATTACAAGCAAAGATTAAATAGTTGAAATTTCTCTGAAAATAAATAATCAATATCACGGAGGTATAATAGGCTAAGAGATCTTTTTGGCAAATGCCTAACGTAAAATATATAAATGAATAAACACATTATTTTTTAAATACTTTTATGAAAGGCTTCCCTAATTGTTACCTAAGCAAAAATTATTTTGGAATTATAATCCTTACACCTTTATAATTGCGAATACTTTGTAACAAAAATAGAAATGCTCATAAATAAACTTAAATATGTAGCGAATTACTGATAATCCAAAATAGAAGAAACTTGTCGATGTTTTCTTATTATGACTAAGACATTTAAAAGCATTTTTCAGGAGAACTAAAAATGGCAAGCTTAATAATTTTGATATCATAAAAAGAAACTAGAAATATCGTCTAACTGAAAGAATGAAACTGAGGAGGTTTCCACAAGTTTGAACTGGAAATCTCGTAATTTCCTATGTTTTTTAGCGTTCAATGAAAATTGTATCTAATTACATTTTATCAAATATTAATATTCGAAGCATGTTCACGAATAAGGCTGAATAATAATTAAGTAAGCAGCGTTATCAAAACAACCCGTCTTAGCTTGTTTTCATAATGTTAAGTTATATTTACATTCTAATCGCTGCTTTCCATTATTTCATCTTTAAAACAATACTTGTCGTGACTTTTCCATTATCGTTTTTTAAAAGTTATTTATTTACTTGCTTTATTCAATTGTTTCCTTCGCCTTTCTTATTAATATTTAAATTTTCAATATTGGCGAGAGTAATTTTAAATAATTGAGTAAATACTAAAACTCATATTCGCTACAATTATTCAATTACGAACATTCAACCTTTAGAAATTAAAATTTGTGTTATAATACGTTTCTCTCATCATCTGCCCTTTGAGCAGTCAATATTTTAAAATGATACCATTTCTTTTTTTATGTAACTGTTACTTTTAAGTACAATTGTCTCTTTTCAGACATTAGACGGAGGCTATTTTTAAAGAAGATGCTATGAACATATATTATAATTTCAAGGCATGTCTTCCGGATTTACCACTGATCAGTAAAAAATATTTCATTAGATGGATGTTATAATTATATGTGTTAAAATATGTTATTATCAATATACAGAGTTTAGTTAAATTTCACAGGATTTGGTATGCTTTGGTTTCGTATTCAAGAAATGAATTAAGTATATCTGTTTACTTATGCACAAATTCCCTTTTGTCGAATAAAGAACTGTTGTTAGGGTTACGTACTTCAAATGGAAAAAAATTAACGCTTGTAAAATATCTCACACGTCTGTGTGTATGTCAGTCTCATTCAAAGCTGATTTTCTCAGAAACCGTTTAATGGAGAAACTTGAAATTGGGTATAGTAATATATATATACATATATATATATATATATATATATATATATATATATATATATATATATATATATATTTATGTAGATATATTTTCTTTCAATGGCTTACTCTAAAAGTTATGCAGCTATTTCAACATGAGCCAACTGATAATCCAAAAATCAGCTAAATATTATACTATAAAGTACTAAAAATAGCTGTATCGTAATTTGAAGCTGCATATCCTTGAAGTGCAGGAAAATTGGCGAAGAACGATCTAAATTACTGAACTCAAAAACATAAAATGATAGGGTTGACTGAATCTGATTAGTAAATTACAAGAAAATTATAGCGGTTAAATTCCTGATATACTCTAAATGATATACCAAACAATATATTACTATGGAGAAAAATAATATTAATATTTATAAATATTTTAATAAAAACACTTTGTACCTTTAAATGTTTTAAATTCTATGTGCACAAAAGTATGCACACAATCCGCGCAGTGTGAGTTCTGCCCGCATTAAACAAGTTTTTGAACTACTTGCTTAAACTACCTGGGCAAAGTACCTGCTTACAGTTCCAATGTTGAAAAAAAAAGTAAAGAGAAAAACGAAAAAAAATTATAGCGCATTATTCATATGACATGCATCTTATATCTCAATAATTTATATATTTCAGTAAAAGAAGATATAAATAAATTACATCTTCTTTAAAAAAATAGAAGTCTGTACCTAATATTTCAAGATACCGAATAGAAAAAAAGGAGATTGTTCCGTCTAGTGTAAGGATGTGGATAAAAGGAAAAGAACTTTTGGATAAATCTTTGGAGAAATCTTGTGGATACATTCGATAAATAGTGTGTATTTAGCCTCATTTAGAAATCAAATGATTATAAGGGCTTCTATCTTCTGTCCTAATAAAGTAAGTAAGGTATAAAGTAAGTAAAGTAAGCAAGTAAAGTAGAAAACAAGAAAACAATTTTCTATAAACTTTATGAACATAGTAAGATGTCGAATTGCGAAAAGTTTTTTTTTTAAAATAGACCAAAACTTTTGTGAAGCTACCTCTTTAATTGTTCATTTCATAGCAAGTAACTGTTTGTTACTAACGTACACGAGATCTAAAAGTTTATAATGTAAATTTAGATACTTTTTTTTCCTGAGAGTTAGGTAAAAATAAAACATTATTTTAAAATTTTCTGTTACATGACGGATTAATATATAAAGGATCATGACCGAGTTTTATTATCATCCGATGAAGTTATTTTTTTCTTTATTCTTTAACGCAATATTTGATTCCCATTTATTATTCGGTTGTTATTTTTTACACCGGCATACTAAAAGTGGTTTATAATGAATATGATTTCTTGGTTATGGCGAAAAAATTGAACAGTGAAATAACAAAACTGCCAAGTTTCGGCGGTCGATACTTCGATAATACAAATTTTTGCAATGTTGGGTTTACTGTTTAGTTTTGTAGAATGAGTGGGATGTGTAACGTTTACAAAGTAACTATCCTCCTCTAGCTTATGAATTCGACAATATTTTACTTATTTTTCTACAAAAAGTTATATGGAAAAGTAAAAAAGGGAATTTCTAATTTTTAAAGGCGTTTCAAAAAATTTATCTTACTAACTTACATCTTGCCCAATCCTGTTTCTAGACTGTCTCTACTTAGTTTTAATTGTCGTCAAATTACACATCAATTTTAAATAAAAATAAAATCAGAAATTTTAATGATGGACTAGACATACTGGCAAATATATTTTAGAAAAATGCTGTACAAGAAAAACATGTTTTTTAAGGTACAGTGCATCTTGAAAAAACCAGGTCTTCTCATGAAAATAAAACACGTTGAACAATAATGAAATTGCACAACTGACTTTAAAGAGTGCTTTCTTAACTATTTGGGGAAATGATAAAAGACTTAAGTTTAGCTAATATTCTCAAATCATCAATGATTCTATTAATTGCACTTTAGAATAAGTAATCGACGAATTTTATTTATCAGATCAATATTCTAAAGATACGACTGTCGTTATAAAATGAGAACTTAGACACAAATTTTCGCATTAGGAAAATAAAATTTTAATCGTCCAACTATTTTCAAATGCAAAGTAACTTTTTGAAAATTCTTCAAAAAAAATATATCGCGGAACTAATTTATACTTGATTGGAGACAATAAAACTGACCTAACTTCATGTCCATCAATTTGCTCGTAAGATGAAGGAGTCAAAACGAATAATCGTGCTAAACATTCTGAATTTAATGCTTTTAAGAATTTCCACTGAACGGATATTTAGTGGAGCTGGTCTTCTTTATGTACTTCAATAAATAGACTACTGGGAGAAAAGACTTATATTTTTCAAATTTAATGTGTCTTTGCTTGAATTTGATTATGAGCTGCTAAACATTATAAGTCTAAGTAATTACTTAAAGTCAAAAAGTACCTGCATGAGTTTATTTTTGTTTCAGTTAGTATAGGAAGAAATAGTTTTAAATCGTAAAAAGCTAATAATTTCAAATGTCTCATTAATGTTATAATTTGCTGTTGCGGTGGAAAATTTCTACCAATTTTTTGGTTTAAAAAAGAAACGTTTTAGTTTTTCTTTTTACTTGAAAAAAAATGTTGTAGGTGTAAAGTAAATCTAAAATATTACATTTCTTTGCAATATTGTAATTTCTAGAAGGATTTTAGATTTAAAGTAATTCAAATACATTAGTCTAGGTCAGATATATATTATTTAATTCTATTACAGGGGTTTTTATAATGAAAAATTATCCACCTGTGATTAAGAACTAAAAATTTGAATTATTCAAGTTGGATCATTGTTTAAACAGTAATCAATTAATAAATAAAATACGTAGATAATACAAGAAATAGTATTATCATGTAAACAAAACTAAATATCGAAAAAACTTATGAAAGCTTTCATTACCATCTTATTCCGGAAAGTATAAATTTCATTATTTTCTCAGTTTAAGTTTAAATTGCGCAAAAGTGATTGGATAGGGTAAGTCGTTGATATCGACACATGAATTAAAAAAAGTAACTAAATTTTTTAAATTATTATCATAGTGAAATATGCATTATTCCTTGCTTGCTGCATGAAATTAAAGAAAAAAGGAAGAATAGATATAATACAGAGTGTCTAGTGGCAGATCTCAAAGTTTGAACAAACATAGTTTCTGAACGCAACACATAAGAGGGGAGCGGGGGGCGTCGTCAGAAGCACAAGCGGTGCGGATGTTTTAGTAGCTATGGAACAGTGGAGTGGAGAGGACCGTGCTTTTGCAGTCGAGGCGTACATTTCGAGTGGATTTTTGCTGTCTGTAGCACGCCGTCAATTTAATAATCGTTACAGTATTCGTCGATTACGTAATGGACCATCGATCAACCTCATTCAGTCATGGGTAGCAAGGTTCAGAGCTACAGGATCAACATTAAATAGGTCCAAGCCAGGACCTACACCATTGGTAGCCATGGATGATAATGTCGAGCGTGTTATGGTTTCTCTCGTTGAAAATCCCCGTTTATCACTGCGTACACGTTCATCGATATTGAGAATTCCGAAATCAACTTTACATGTAATAATGCAAAAAAAACTCAAGTTCTATCCATATAAAATTCAAATTGTTCAAGATTTACACGATTTTGACTTTGAATTAAGAAAAACTTACGCGGAGGTGATGTTGTTGAGATTTCGTACTGCCACCCGGATGGGCAATATATTCTTTAGTGACGAAGCTCACCACTTACACATTGGAGGATATGCAAATAAGCAGAACTTTTGTTACTGGGATGTCCACAACCTAAAACAAATGCATCAAGAGCCTTTACATAAGTCTAAAGTAACAGTCTGGTGTGCCATGTCTGTATCTGCAATTTAGGCCTTATTTCTTTGAAAATCTACGTGGCCAAACTGTAACTGTGAATTCGGGGAGATATGCCCAGATGTGACATGACTTTTTCAGAGTAGAACTACAGAATAGTCCATCCTTCAACCAAAACACATGGTTCCAGCAGGATGGGGCTACAGCTCACACTGCTAATGTGTCCATGAATGCAGTGTGGCAGTTATTTCCAGAAAAAAACATATCCCGAAACGGTACCGTCCCGTGGCCACCTAGGTCACCTGATTTAAGCCCTTGTGACTTTTTCTTATGGGGATACTTAAAATCCGTTGTTTACAAAACAAATCCGAGCACTGTGACACAATTTAAATAAAATATTCGAGCCGAAGTCAGTAGGATACCCCAGTCGCTCTGCAAACGCATTTTTGAAAACATGCGTGCTAGACTCGAAGAGTGTGTCAGACTCGATGGCCGCCATTCGGAAAACGTGTTTTTTTAAAAAGTTGTTTTTTAAAGGTAAAATAAACCTACTTTGTATTAGAGGTGTAGTTTTTTTTACAATTTTTCAAACATTGAAATCTGCCACTGGGACACCTGTATTTTAAAGCAACTTAAAAAGATAAAAAATGCCCATTCCATGAGCAGAACATTACTTTAACTGTATTTACGAAGATATGGCAGTATCTTCGTTAAAATAGGTTTCATATTATTTTGATCGAAATATTTTGTGAACATGGCCAATCGTCCTACGTTTTAAAAAATAGAAAAATTCTAGACGCAAATACCAATCATAATTTTACAAAAAGTTCGAAACTTTATCAGATGAAGTGTTTATTGCTCTATCATATTTAAGGAAAGTTGGTCTAATGAAAAAGGAATCCACAGTTAATAATTACATGTGGTTACATGTGACAAAAAGAAAAACTGTAAAGTGAGGTAATTTTAAAACACAATATTTATTTATTGCCAACTACGAAAAATTCGTTTGGATAAATTAGCCACAAATCCATTTAGATAAAAATGATCCAAAATTTTAAAATTTCATAACTGCTTTCATAACAATACGCTTAAATTGTCTACAATTTCCAGTTATCACTTTAGCTTCCACCCGCATAGTAGGGTAATTAATACTAAAATAATGAGACAATAGAAGCTATGACTCAAAACTTTATAGCAATAGAGATTTATTTACCACTAGAAAGTAATCAATTTCATATTAGAGGGAGTTAGAATTTATAAGAATTGAGATCGGAATGGCAACAAAATAAAAGTCTAATAATACTAATATGAACTAAACTTGTATACTTGTATATTTTGAATAATTTATTCATAACTTTTCAGTTTCATAATAAAATTCGCCTACGGAAGTAATAGAGGCCAAGCACGATAAATTTTCATTATATTATATGCATCTTTATGTGCAATTTCTTTCCATACATAAAACTGTAATTCGTCTGAAAACTTTGTCTTTCGCTTATTAGAAATCGAAATTAAAGTACAATATAAAAGCATATTGAAATCAATCCCATAAACGGGTTAACTTTTTTCACACATTTATATTTACGTATGATAATCATTATTAAGCCAAGTCTGTGAAATGATTCATCATTTTCAAACTACTTTAAGATTATATGCACCTTATATACATCGTTACTATTATGATTTAAAACGGTGTAATTAGATATTATAACTACCGAATAGACCCGGCTTCGCACGAGTACAGATGAATATGGACATATGTAGTATTTCAAACATATACACCAGGTTATGTTTCTTTCTCCCCGATGCCAAAACGAACAGATTGTGTTTAGATGTTACATATAACAGTGTTACATACAAGTGGTTTTATGAAAAACCTTGAAACGTTGAAAATTAATGTGTGCAATATAAAAAAAATTGGAAAATGTCAGTAGGAAAGCAAGATATGACATTTTATTGTTTTGCTCTATTTCGCTTGTTTATTTATTTACAATAAAAAAATAACCGCACGTTCATTTGCAAAAATAAAGTTAGGAAAAGTGTTAAGGATTGTTGACAAAATTAATCAGTTACCTTGATAATTCAGGTTCATTTGCCACCTTGGTGTTAGAATTACATAAACTGTGATTTGACATAACACGCAATTTTCCTTCTCAAAAATTATCAAATTCAAATTATTATTTTTATTATTTTGAAGGGGAAATATTTCTCAAAACTGTCTAAATATTTTATAATAAAAATCGGTATAAATATAAGTTTCTTGATTTATTGAGTTAATTTTTTCACGTGGCGTTAAACACGATGATAATATTGAATATATTTGGCGTTAATTTTGTAGAAATTGATTATTCACAATTGAATGGAGCTACGTGATGTAGTATTATTTCATGGTATTGGTTCCTTAACATGACCTAGGTTTCGTTGTATTACAACCTCTTCAGGTGGGCTATTAGCAAAGATATTTGATAATAGCCCACCTGAAGATGTTGTTATACAAGGAAACCTAAGTCATGGTAAAGAACTTAAAGAAAGAAGAAATAATACTACATCACATAGTTCCATTTAATTGTGAACGATGATAATACTTAGACAAAAGCATTACATAATTTATATTAGCCGGAAAAATCTTAATTATAATATTCAATAGATATCATAATAACTTGCTACGGTAGATTTGAGAGAAACCTTTTTGTGACCAAACCCTCTGATTTTATTGTCATTGCAAATATGTAAGTTGGTAAAGGTAAATATCTTATCATAATAATTAACAATTAGTAAATGATAAATGAAAAAAAATTGTTCTGCTTTATTATACTGAATATTGATTATCCACAAAAATTTCTTGCAGCAATATCAAGTACTCGATATAAAAATTATGCAATGACTTGTCATGTACGACTTTAAAGGAAACGCCTTGTTTTCCCTTGCCCTTGATAGCAATTTGGTTAATTTGCTGGAATTAACTGAGAGCATTCACAGGCAAGAAAATCTCATTGCATGCTTTAGGGAGTGGATTGTTCATTTTGTAACGTATTTTTTCCTTTGTTAACATTATAGCTAAAGCTTTTTGTCGACAGATTCTTTTAAGTCGATGAAATACAAACTGAATACTACCATTGTCTTTCAATTTAAATTGATTTGATAAGGAGGGTTCGTAACTAATTCTTCGTTTATTCTTGTTAGAATATTTTTTACACGTCATATAAAGTAAATTTTGACTGACAATGTTGACAATTATTTTTATTGGCCGAATTTAATATATTTTTATCGTCACTTATTTTTGGTAAAAACATTCTTCAAATTTTGTAGGTCTTCCTCGGTTGCTGCTCCACGTGTTGTTAAATAATAATCAAAATTTCTTCTGATGAGAAAAATATATTTAAAGAAAAATGATAATTAACAATATTTTGTACAAAGTCATTTGTTTAGTTTTTAATTCCGTACAGAGGAACTAGAACTATTGGACGTGTAGAAATAACACAAATAAAAATCATTTTAAATACAATAACAAATGAAATAAAGAATGAAACAAAAAACCGCATGATAATCGGAATTAATAGTGCATTTATTATTTATTTATTTCATTTCTTTCTTTACAGGCTTTAATGTTCACACGTAAGACAACACACACACACACACACACACGCAAACACACATATATACGTACATATATACATATAAAATTTCACGTCAATATATTTTACTATGGGGGGTGTTTCATATATATTATTTATGTGTTAACTTAGTCGCCATATATATACATACGACGAACTTATTACTAGAAGATCAATTTTTACAGTCAATTAGAATACTAATAAAACGAAAAATGGTGTTGGGATAGACTGACGTATACTTATAAACATTTATAATTATGCATGTACGCATATTTCAGAAAAGCATTTATAATTATGCACGTAAATATTCAAATACACAAATTCACAAACAGTTATATACATACGTAATTTCACCCACATACTTTTATACAAGTAAACATTCGCACACATAAATCCAAATGTGATAAGGAATTGAAGAAGGGTACTGAATATGGACAGAAAAGAGAAAGTTAGATATTAAAAGAAATAATTTTTTTGGTTTATCTACTTACATACACCCACTAATATCTAGTAATATCATAATTACTTCATTTCTTTAAATAAATCGTCATACCTGTAACTAATTCCATACCTGCCTTGTAATAGAGTGGTTGGGTGATTCTCATAATTTTTAACATTCTGGGTGAACTATTCGACAAATAAACATGAATTTCCGCTGGATCTCAAAAATATACATATACATATATATATATATATATATATATATATATATATATATATATATATATATATATACATACATATGTGTGTGTATGTGCGCGTGTGTGTACTTGACTGAGCACTTGTGTGTGTGTTTGCGTGTGCGCGCATATGTGCGTGAATGGGCATGTGTACACGTGTGTGTGTGCGCGCTTGTGTACGTATGTGTGTGTGAGTGTGCTTGCGTACTTGTGTGTGTGTGTTTGTGCATGTGTATGTGTGTATGTGTAATTTTAATGAAGTCTAATAAATTTAACTGCCTATGTTATGACATGAAACGATGCTGAAATATAGACGTGAATATTCCATTTCAAAATTTATTTGGATAATATAAATTATCATGCACACAGAAATTGATAATAAAATGAATAAATCTAAAATAAGTTTAAACTCAAATTATCCACGTGACAGCCCTAAGAAGTTCAGAAATCACTTTCCAAAACCAATTCAAACGCCTATATCTGAAGTTAATAGTATGCAAAATGTGCTATATCGATGTGAAATCGAAGCGCAAAGTTTGAAGTTAAACTTAATTAGAAACTGTATCCTACATCGACTCCAAATTTATCTTCAGATCTTCTAACTCTGTCATATTAAATGTAATACCCGGAATTTCTAGTTTATACGTGAGCTCATACATTAGACTTTTAAATAAAAATAATCGGTCGGTCACTTTTAAATAAAAATTGAAGAAGCGGCGTTCATCAAAAATATCTTCAGACAAAATGGCCTATCAAAATTTTGAAGGAATAAAACTGATATAACAATAAACAATTAACCAACCTGTATACAAAGTAAAAAAGTTTATATATTTGTCGTAAAATAAATATATTTGAATCCTTCGGGATAAAATATACATTGTCTAGGCATATTTCATTAATCTATTTTTCTACATCAAGGTTCTGCGCTCCTTGTGCCAAATTAGAGGACACAAACAGTAGCAGGTAGTAAACTTCATCTCCCTGTAGTGTAGTATCTAATGCCAAACATATATTATGTGACTGCCGCCAGTATCTCGCTAGATATTATTTCCCTTGGTAATTCAAGTCATTCCCTGGGAGGTGTTCGTATGTGACACTAGAGCTGAGCGCCATATTATTAGTGTGATCAAATATTAACAGACAACTTGGAAGCCCATTATAGAGCTCCTTTCACATATAATTGAATAGGAGTAAGTGAAACATTTTTGCTTTTAAAATTTTGTGTATATTGTGTACATGTTTTTATGTAATAACTTTTAAAGATTATATTTTTCCGATATTGTCCCGATGTCACAGATTATTTAAAACTTTTTTTTTTTAATTATTCGTTTTGGTAAGTATTTTTTTTCACCATAACAGATTGATTTAATATATTTTTTTTCATCGATATAAATGGCATCAAGCTTAGTAAGTATAAAATAAGTGCAAACAAAGCTTCAAGAATAAATATACAAAGTGAGAGCTTTCAATATTAATTTATGGCGAAGAAATTTCTACGTACTTTTACTTAATGACCAAGAGTAAATTCGAAGTTCAATAAAAAATTAACACTACCAAGTATATATAGATTAACATAAAAAAGTTTTTATAAAAAGCTTGTGTAATTAATAGCTAATATAATTAGGCAGGCGTATATGTACATATGTGTTATCGTAAATATGTCAGATCATTATAGTTTTCCTAAAAGCTAGGTTCAGTACTCCGTAAATAACTTGGGATGGATGATATTTGTCCCCTAATTTATTCAGTATATCTCTAAAGTTATAGTAACTATAATTATAAAAATTTTTAAAACCCTCACAAACAGTCTTTTCACGTGATATCCCATACTATACAGCGAATTTAATTGTTTTTTTCATTACTTAAATTATCCATAAAAATATTTTTGTATCATTGGCTATTGAGATACAAGGCAATATGCTTTATATCCAGGTCTAATTTTAAATGTTTATGTAAAACGGGCAGAAACACGGGCGAGTGAGAAAATACCCCACGTAAGCTCTGAAGCGCATACCGAAATTATTCCGTGAATCCGGGTCAAGTCCCCGCAGAATATAAGTATTGACACGGTGATTGAGATCTGCTACCATGTAGAGTGTGGGACACCTGCCACTTGAGTTTAACGCTACCGAATACACTTCAGTGATATCGGTAGTGGCAAACGAAAAAAATACCTTATTAACAATATTAAACGTGTAGCCGTTTTGTCGATTTTTCCGGCCAAATTTGTATTACTATAAAATAAATTAAATTGAAAACAAAATGTATTTCCCAATAAAGCACCTACGTAAAGTGAAAAAATATTAAATAGCTTTTTAACATCTGATGTCCTTTCTTTTTTCCTAAAGAGTAAACATTTTTTTAACTTTTTTAATCACCATTGAGTACATACAATATATAGTAAATGGTTACGTTTACGGTAAATGGTAAATACGATAGTATATAAAGGTAAATATATCAAAAAATTAATAAAATATAAAATAAATATTAAGGAAATATTGAACAATTTTTTTATTTGTGAAAATTAAAGTATGTTTATAGCTCTGCTTACATAGATTTTAGAGTAAGAAAAAATTATTTCCACAAAGTGTGAAGAATTGTACCCATACAACATATGATGTTACGAATAAAATTTATTCTAATGTTTATTATTCTTGGAAAAATCGTATTCTCGGTTACAGTTCCCTTTCCTCGCAATCATATGGTTCAAACCATACACGCTAGCAAAAAATCTATTATTCAAATTAGTCTATCACTTTGCCTTATTTTCCTTAATTTTAATTCATGTAAAAATGTTTTTTTCATATATCTAATAAAGATATGATCATACCAAACCAACAAAGTACTTAATGTAGTATACGATAAAACAATATAAAGAGTTATTTTACGAAAAAACAAAACAAAATTTAAAAAAAAACACGGTCCGTATAAAATGAGCTGCAGAAAGCGAAGAATAACACTGATGTAATCATAACAACTGCTTTCCCTCAAAAACGTGTTGGCTCTTCAACGTAAGAGCATGTTGTAAGTACTAATAAAACAACGTGTATTACGTTCCATACTAAGTTGATGAATATCTAGTGGAATTAACTTCAGTCACGTTTTATCTAGGCCAGCAAGGTTTACAAGCAATGAAAGTTTGCTGGCAAAGTTTCTCTAGTTAAGCAAAATATGAAACTGCATGCCTGCGGATATCTAAACATATCAGATTTAATGTTAGGCTGTCAGTAACAATTAACAAATTTATGCTATCAATTAACACGTCCTAATCTTTCTAATTCAAAAACATAATTGAGTTGTTCATAGTTATTATATATATTAAAAAAAATACTAAAATATTACTTTCGCTGAACCTCTTGTGAAAGCTATTTGTTTCTCAAACATTGTGTGCACTAATTGTGCATTAATGAAATTGTAAAGTTTTAAATTTTTTTTAAGTTTTACGTGAAATTGGAAAAATGGGATTTTTTACGGAAATATAAATTAATTAAGAACAAAGAACTCTTTGATATTCTTTGTAATTTTAACTGAAGTACATTTTATGATTTGATTATAATAACAATCTCTTAATAATAGGCTCTTTTGTTGAACAATAATTAAATTCCGTAATTAAGTTCATAATAATTTGTATTGCTTATTATAAACGCAACATTTTAAAACACGTGGCTTCACAATTACACACGACCAATTTTTTTTACTACAGGAAACCGGCTCACTACAAATCTTAACGAATATGGATGACAATTATCTCGTTTTGTACGTTAGGTCTTGAATATTATAATACCATTTGAATTCTTATTTGTTTAACTGGAATATCGAAAAATGTGACATTCAAAACCAGATTACGATATTAAAATGAGCGAAAGAACCATTCTAGCGGCTAAAAATATCGACGTACATGATATGAACAATAGCATTCTAAACAGAATCGTACATGAAACAATGACGTACAAATTCATTTATTCCATGATGAACCAAAGTGAAGTGGTGAATTTTCAAACGGACATTCTTATCTCTCTCTTTTTTACCCAAATTACCGTCACACACACTAAATTTGAAAATAGGACTGTCAATTATATTACTCCGAAACATCGATCAGTCAAAGTTATGCAATGGTCCAGAAAAACAACAATTGTAATTGGTTAGTTCTGATCGGACCTCATAAAGGTGAAGACCTATTACTTCCACGAATACCACTCATTCCGATCGACATGGCAATTTTCAATACGCCTTGCGTTCGCTATGACCATCAATAAAGCACAAGGGCAATCCTTGCAAAGTGTGCGGTTTGAATTTAAAAAACGATTGCTCCTCTCATAGGCAATTATACATTATACACTCCAGAGCCAGTAAACAATCTGATCCTTATGTTTAAGCAGAAAATGGCAAACAAAAAATAACTACATTTTTTGTTACTATTATTTTGCAATAAAAACAATTATTTTCTGTGAAAAATATATTTTCTCTACCTTTCCTTTTATTCCACAAAGGCACCGAAACGCAAGGCAGAATATTAATTTGAAAAATATTTTCTCGATGAATTTATGTTCACCGAAATACTTTTATTTAATTTCCCATTCACTTCACATCAGACTGACCCCAGCGAAACGTGGCCGAGTTTATCTAGTTCTTTTAAAAATTATTATATTTGTCAAGATGCAACTAATTATAAGGAAGAGAGTCACAGTCATGAATAATTGTTTTTAGTATTAATTTCATTATTTGCTAACGGTTGATTTTCACACAGTAGTTCCTTTAATCGGTGAATTTGTCTTATTGGTCAATTTTGTATTTTCAAATGTTTTAGTTTATTTCTCATAGTGATGTTTGCCATCTCGGACGCCAGTAGTTTGTCGTATTATTATGTTTTCAATATTATAGATTTTATTGTTTTAATCATAATGCTGCAGCTGGTGGGAAATTTCATTAAATTTGTTCCTTGAACAGATTTTCGATGATCTTTTTGGTATGTTAGTGTTATCTTCGTTTGTCTAGGGAATATTAATAAGTAATTCTGGTCGTCCCGTTTTTCTATAGTTTCCAAGTTAGGTTCACTATGATGTGTTAACATTCAGATATTAGTTCTTGATGTATTATTAGTTCTTGAATACAGACCAGACGTTGGAAATTTTCCATAAAGTTAACGTCATTGTAGTAGTGCAAATCCTTGATTCTTTTACAAATATTATCTAGTTTGTCTTTTCGCTTAGAGCCACGAAGGGATTAGTTGGGATAATCGTTAAGTTATTTGAGCTGGGTATAGGATATCGGTGATAAATGATGTAGTCACTTCGGTAAACTATTGGCTATTTGGCCACAAATACTATCACGTTGTTAGTATAATATGATCCAAGTTTTATTATATAGTAGGTGTTTCATGATTGACGTTGGCATGATTCGTTAGTAAATTATGAACACGAAAAAATTAATTGGGCCTAAAGAAGTCATATTCAAGCGATCAAAAAAAGTGTTAAAATTTACACGTTTGCTATACATCCGGTTTACATAAGTGTGGGAGAGAAAACACGAAATTATTTTTCATTCTTTGAGCGTTCATAGAAAATATATTTTAAAATGAAAGCGCAAATGTAGGTTAAAAATACTTTCATGAATGAAAGAAGAATTTTGAACTTGAAGTATTTTATTGGTAAAAAAACAAACGTTATTTGTAACAAAAATATACCAACAAACCAAATATGTCCTTAAAACAATAATAGCTACTCTTCCTTACAACGGACATTCGCATTGAAGATATTAAATTTAATATGTAATTTTCGCAAATAGAAATCCATTATAAATATATTTGTTTATTTTCTGCGATACGCATTAATAACACAATATATATTTAGAAATTTAATCGCTTAAAAGTTAGTGCATATCTGCAGACATCTTAAAGAATGCGTTTTGCCCAAATAGTATTGAAATATGACGGCAAAATCTGACACGCATTGCTTACACATTATAGCTTGCATTTGGAGTTATGTAATCTAGTAAAGTTATTAGGTCGCCAAGAGTGCTATCACAGATCAGATACTAAAAGCGCTATGCAATCACTAATAGCTAGACTAGTATTTGGTCTGTGAGCTAGACAGTCTGATAGCAGACAAAGGGAGGAAATAACCCTCCAAAAAAGATGCATTTCGAAATGCGTAATATGACTCGGTCGTGATGTATTACTGTCAGAATGACAAAAGTCGTTTCAGGTTTGATCAAACAAAAACTAGAAAAAAGCAACAAATTATTAGAATACTTCGTGGGTATATATTTCTATTTTTACAACATAGTATTAACTGTCGAACTGGTAACCATTCGAAACAGTTTTTGGTGGAAACGTTGTGAAGGCAAATAACAGAATGCATCCAAAGAAATATCAGCGTTTGTTGGTAAGCGACATACAGTCAACAGGATAAACTTTAATGTTTTATCTATTTTTTATTTGATTATATGATTTCACTTAAAATTTATTACAATTTTATTACCGATCTTGCTTATATATTGAGACATTTTCTTGAGGTATATTTGGTTTATATCCGCTTACTTCTGGGTTGGCCAACAAAAATTTACTCAAAATATTTAAACCAAATTTCGTATGAGCTTTAGATTTTTATTATTATTTTATTTACGCCATTTCGTAGGGTAAAAGGACTACTATTTTAATGTGTGGATTTCTGTCAAATTAGTAGAAAAGTAAATATATACGTATAACTTATTTCATGTTTTTATTTCCAATGTGTAGTAAATTTATAATAATGAATTAGGAATTAATATATTTAATAGATCTGCATGTCATATAAGACACAAACTATTCCGATAGTAAATATTGGATGAGCTAAGGATAAAGTTCAGTAACCCTAAAATAATTTAAATATAATTTTACTAAGAAATGTTGGATAGGCGAAAGAATATTACTTGAGGCATCTTCTTTGTTTATGTGAAACTAATTTTTTGAAATTGATACTAAAATTTACGTAAAATTTTTTTCTGGTATCAATGAAATTCAAACCGGAGTTTTTGTGATGTTTGAAAGATTTAAACTAGGTTGCAATGGACTTCTGTTGCCGCCACAAATCACACCATTTTTTAAATATTGTTTGATAAATCAATAAAATAAAATTGTTTCCATAAAACTAAGTATCATATCCTCACACCGGTGTATATCCTTTTAAGTAAGAGCCAACCTCTAGAGAAAACTTATGCAAACCCTTTGAAAAGTAGAAACGAAATAATTTATTACAAAATGTACAGCCACAGACCATGCTTACTTTATAGGTATTGAGTTTGTTTCGGGTTTGTACCTTTATAAATCCCTTGAGTTACAGCGAACTTCGAAATGCAGGCAATCCCCTTGATCCTTAAAGTTATTTACTGATGATAGTTATTATCTTGTTTACTACCTCGGGACCTTCCATCGATCCGCGTCAACGCATGCAAAATATGTGTAATTTGACCTGAATTTTGCGCCTAACTTTTCATAGTCGGTTTTAATTTATTTATCTTCATATTAGATTATTTACTCGACATTTACGACTTCAAGTCACACACTCGTACTACTCTTTACAGATATTGAATATCATTTTTAAGCTTACCCTGACATTAAATATTTAATTAATCACATTAGAAATGTTAAAATAGGGGGTTACGTACAATTTATTAAAACTTTGACATCTTCCAAACGCGGTTAAAGAAATGACGAAATGTCGCATCGTAGCTATATTAAAAATGTAACCTAAGATTGAAATCGTGATTACTGTAGTAAAATATTCGATAATAATTTTTTCATATTCTTGGGTTTTTTTCAGGAATGGATAGAGAAAATATAAACGCCAGAAAAACCTAATCGTTCTTGCACGTTTTTATATGAACCTCCAGGTTTTCTGGTCTTAGAGTCAGACTGTTGAGTAATAATTAAAAATTACATGGTTTGCTTCCCGATCATACAGGCAGGAAAATCTTAAAAGAACAAACAAGGTCATGGATGTTTTGAATTCGTAAAAACTTTTAAGTCCTTTGTTCGTCTTGGAGTTTTTTTTATCATTTCATATTATGTCCAAAGAATAATATACAATCAATATCCACTCCATGTGTTGTTGATATTAAGAGATATTAATGAATTATTCTAAAGAGAAGAAAAACTCAGAAATCCCTATATAAATATGTTTAAAAATGGTAAAAAGGGTGATTGAAATAATTTTTAATAATTGTAGTTGAAACAATTGTACAACCAAATTAAATAGAAATAAAGCAGTTAAAATAAAAAAAAGGTATTTATTTCTAATACAGAAACATTTAAAGTAATTATACTCAATTGAACCCCATAATTGATTGTTATAATCCAAAGTCTTCCGATAGAGTTTCGATAGATATTAAAGTTTGTACAGGTTTTTGGCATGGTACTAATTCTGTCTTATATTTTTCTCGCAGAACTCTGCAACGTTGGCTATGAGATCCTTTTTTAGATTAAATTTAAATTGAAATCAAATTATTAATTATACCAACACATATTATTAATATAAGCGCCTTATTAATCTGTACGTATCGTTGTTGAAAAATATAAAGTAACGCGCGGTATACATTTAAACGAAACTATTACTCTGATTTATTATATTACTTATTTTAATGAGAATATTGTTATTTTAACGTCGTCGATACTTACGGCAATACACATGTGGAAATGATCATACATTGTTTAAAAAATATATATTAAAGTACTTTATTCCTCTGAAAGAAGAGAAAGAATGAACAAACACAAATATCGGTTATACAAATAATATTTTATGTTTGTTATTTTAACGGCACAGAATGAAGAATGAAATCATTTTTGGAGTTAGATTCGTACAACCTGGACAATATTGAAAGAAGAAATTTGAAAGATTTATAAAGTACTAATTTTATTAACCACTCATCATTGTGCTCTGTTCGGTCCGCTGCAAAGCATAGAAATATTCTCCTTTATAAATATATACCTTATCGTAAACCATTATTATGATGGTTTACGATAAGGTATTATTCGTTGTAATTTATTTAATTTTTTCTTTCAGTAACCACTAATTAAAATCAGTGAGCAGACATGTAATTTTACGATTTGAGTACCTACATTACGCAAAATTATTTCTAATTACACATATTTAATAAGATCGTCCCAAAACGCATTTTGTAAGAAATAATCTACGAAAATAAATTATCAATATCAGTAACTTTACAGTATATTTGGAGAAGATCAAATATCAATTAAGAATGAATATAAAAATATAAACGGTTTCTAGAATTTTGCTTAAGAGCATAAATAAGAACATGGCGTCTTCATATTGTAAATATATCAATGAATACTTGTGTAGCTACAAACTACAACACATGAGTACATTGAAGATGAAAAAAAGTATCGTCTAAGAAAATTTGTTGATTATAATCATTCGTATGATATTACACAATACGCAATAGTATTGCGTTTTGTGAACGGTTCCCGGTTATTTCCGGCAAACTGATCAATTTCACATCGAGGGCGAACAGTACGTCGCGTTCTTGATGGACATGTGACGGGTTGACAGCGAGTAGGATCCCGCATCGTAACGAATATCGCTCGAGTAATGAAAGGCCAGATGGGGTTAGGAAGATGAAAATGTTTCGCGTTCACGTCACTGAGGCCGGGTGTCTTGTTTTGAGTAATCTTCTTCTTTGAATTTGAAAAAGACACATCTTTGTTCGTCGCCATTCAGTCGATGTGATCGCAATGCAGAGTTAAATATTTAAGTTTATTACTTCGAATAGAAACGATTATTAAATGTTTCAATATTCATTTGTAAATATTTAAAATTTGTAATATATTAAAATACATTTCCTCTTAATTTAATATTCTGGTTCTCTTTTAATTAGAAAAAAGGTTTTATAATAAATAAAAGGAAATACGACAATATCATAAATACTTCAATTAAAGTCATGATCATTTTCACTTATTTAACATGTACACGTTTGTACAATAATTCATTAATATAATTTTACAATAATTAGCGACAATTGCATTGTACTTCCCAGTTGTTTAATAATTCAATATATCATTTACACAGCAAGCTTCGTGGTTTTATAAAATAACACCTATTAATTATTAGAATATAAACTAACAATTCTCTCGTCTACGGTTTCCTTCTGTAATTTTATTTTGTTTTGTTTTCTTTTGAAAATATTTACCAAATCAATCGTTTTATCGAATGAGCTCTTTGATAATGAAATAAGCTCGATTCAGTTTGTTTTATAATCAATATAGAAAAATGAAGCACCATTAATTACAACATGAAGCACAGTATTTCAACAAAATTATTAATAAAGAAATGTAAAATTTTCATAAAATTAATGAAATGCAATAACAACGTATTCTTTTAATAACAGCAATATTAAGTAATACTAGAAAATAACTGCACACATTTTGTTTAAGAGTGCAAATAATTGTAGAACGGCTTTTGTTATTACCCAAGTTTCGGCTCCGTAAGTGAGAACCGGTAGTACACAGTGATAAAATATGCGTGCTTTTAAGTATTCCTTTATGTTCATTTTAAAGGCGAACTCGGGGTTGGAAGAAGCTGCCCATCCCAATTTGTCTCCTTCGTTGATCTGGCTCTTTTTACCTATTCTACCGTCCATATTTATAGCCGCAGATGTATCGATTTCCGATCTCTTGATTTTTGTTTTATCTAGATTCATCTTGAGCCCAACAGACAGCAAGGTGTCATGTAGTTCTGGAATCATAGTCTGAAATTCATCTGGATTATTAACAAATAGTACTATGTCGTCCGCAAAACCTCAAGTTATTTAAACGTGTACCTGATATCATAAGACCTTTATGTTCCTAATATGGTTGTTTAAAGACAAGTTCTACGACGAAGTTAAAAAGTTTGGGTGATACTATGTCTCCCTGCCCAACTCTTCTTTGTGTTAATCTATATTTGCTAGTAAACGGTGACAATGATACTCTCAGTGTAGCATGCTTTTAGATATTTGCATTCACATTTTTGTATATTTGATCTATACTCGCATTTTTCTTTCGTTGTCTCTTATTGTAAAATGAACTCATGAAGAAAAGTCGATTTCCCTGTAAAAATTTTGCAAGCATACTTCCTTTCTCCATAACCAAATACCACGATAAATGTTTCCGATTTATCTTTCTTTTTCCTATTTTTGTGTTAAAATCACCAATGACGAAATCGTAGGTGGCTTTTACAAGTTTTCGAGCCCTGGCTATATCTTGATAAATCACTTTAACTGCTCGTTCCGACGAGATGCATGTTGGAGCGCAAGCTTGTATAACTTTAATAATTTTCTTGCACATACTCAGTACAGCATAAATTATTCTTGTTGAAATTGACCCAAGATTTACAATTTGGTAGTCTAATGCACAGAGTAAGACCAATCTTGAAACGAAGCTTCAAAGAAAATGAACAATCAACTTCGTGATGAGCTTAATGATTATTTGGTGAGGTTCTCCTTTAATTTATACTTATTTCCATTTGTCAATTATCAATAAAAACATTGAAAATTCCGAAGGCATGAGAACAATATTTAGTTTTTATTTTCTTATTAAATTTTTTAATTTATTACTGGGTTCTATTTGGAGTTTCTCTCTTATGCATATGACTAAAAATGTACTTTAATATTGGCTTGAATTTGTTTATTAGTTAATCAAGGTGTTGTAATCGGAACTGTCATTTTGCAATTAGTGGTTTAAGCAGATAGATGAATATCATAAATTAAAAAAAAAAATATTTTTTTTAGTTCTCCCCAGGTCAATAAATATTTTACCTTCGATATTTTTATATTTTTTTTCTATTTGATTTGAATCACATTCATCTTGATGCTAGTTTTAGAAGGCCTATAATATGTAATAATTATCACGTAAATTCTACCCTTACTAACCCTTCTTTAGAAAATTTGTATCATATGAATTTGCTAGCTTTATGATGTGGTCATATAAACTACATTTTTCATAATATTGAATTGGAATCGCTAGAAAAAAAAGTCATGAATCATTGTGTGTCTTATAGGTCCGCCCGTATACATTGACAGTTCAATGTGACATGTAGAGTGAAAATGAACCCGCGTGACGGGTTAATGAATACGAACTGTCAGGAAGATGGAGAGTTTTCATATGATGGTTGTATTAAAAAAGAGAGGAGATATATTACTTGCTTGAAACCGCACAGTGATGTGATGAAACGCTTTATGAAAATTTTGTTTCGTGACTTCTTTATTTACAAATGAAAATTTGTGGTTAAAATATAAAATGTATTTGGAGTCTCTAACCAGAGACTGTATCTAACCATGCGAATTATCGAATTAACGATATTATCTAAATAACGCAGATAATGTGATATTAATAATATTTTATAAAAAACCATCTTATTTGATTCTTTAAGAGGAGTGACAATAAATTCATACATTTTTAGTCTAGATTGTATATCTACTTTGGTTTTTCTCACAAAAATCATTGAAAAGGAGAAATATTGTCAAGTCGAGAGATGTGTAATTTTTATATAAAAGCTTTTACTACGTTATAATCGGAATTTATTTTATAAAAAAAATTATAAATTTTTTATAATTATTAAATTTCTGGCTAAAGGTTCAGTTATACTTTATTTAAATAGTGTGCTAATCATCGCTTTAAGCTATTACTAACTTCAATTCTATAACATTTGATTATTAATAATTTCTTTTTCTTTCGAAGGTAAAATCTAAGTTTTACTTTTTTCATTAATATTTTGCAAAAATACAAGAAAAAACAAAAAACTTTTACACGTGATTAGAATTTTTTGCAACCTAAGTAAAAAGTTTTCTCAATTTTATAAACCAAAGATATAATAAAAAATTATATGTATATTTAAAGTATTCTCATGCATTTAATCCACGTTTCCATTTTATTCATTAAATCGGTATTAGTCAGTTCTTGAGTAATTTTTAGAGGATGATGTCTAATGTCTAAATGCCTTCAAATTTTTGTAATGTTTTTTGGCAGCCTCTTCAGATAATTTCCCAATGGACACTAATACACGGTTTAAAATTTATGAGCCATGCATTGTTACTTTGTGGACGAAAGCTGGGAGATAGTACAATTGATATTCTTGTACAAAGTTGCGCAGTTTTAAAACCCAATTTACTACTTAACTCTACATTGATATTGTATCCCAAAGATAGAGCTTGCAGAATTCCAGAACAACTCTCAATAAAATTTCTGTTTAAAATTGTGATTTTGGTTGAAACATCTGAATTCAATAAGACTTTTTTCGCAATATTTTCGTCGTTCGATATACCGCTTCCGCCATTTCGTGGTTTGTATCTGGACCTTTCAATATTGCTAAGATAGTACCTTTTTGTTATCGTTCAAAACACTATTACACGATGGAAAAATTTTACGAGAGGTCTTATTATTAACAAAGTACATTTTCAATAATTATTGATGTTTCCTAAGCTTAGCCTCCACAAAAAGTGACAAAACTTCATCCGCACTAATATTTGTTGATGTTGATGCATCCGAACTCTTGAGTAATGCACTAATTCCTGAATCATCAACCTGAAATAATTTTGTTAACCGTATATATTTTGGTCTTTCGCTAAAATAAATTAAATCCTTCTTTGTCTCACCACAACCAGAGCTTCCTCTGTATTACGTACTAGGGCAAGCCCAATCACATTCCGATTTGTATGGCTCATCAGTTGTTACTAATTCAATACACTCAATAGGATTAAACTAGTCACCGTACTTTTTAAATATTTCTGATCTATTAAAATACACAAGTTTATAGTATTTCTCGATAATTTTAGAAAAATTAAGCACATATTTATCTAAAGGAATAATGTCTGTATTCTCTAAATTATATAAATTTTTTTTCACAATACTGATAAAAAACGTTCGAATTTTTCTGTAGTATGTTCTTTTACTAGATCCTAAAACTCAAATAAATACATTCCATTAAATGGCATATATGTTAATTTAAGTGAATCAACTGAAAAGAAAAACAAACATTTTAATTAACATTGTTAAACATTTCGTAGATATGCCACGAAAAATGTATGCTACGAGTTAACATAAAGAGTCGTAGCGCCCACAGGCTATGACAGGTTATGTTGATTCATATATTTTACGTTAAATTTTACGTATATTAATATGCAAAAGCCCATAGCAACAATTGCACATCAGCTCTAAAAATTTTAGGATGGAGAGAAATCAAAATTAGGCATTTTTATCCCGAATTTTAATTAACTTTCCTAGCAATAAAATATTTAAAATAATACAAAACATTTCAAATTAAAATAAACTAAATATTTTGGCAAATACCCTGGCCTTAGATTCTTCTATCACAAATATATAAATAAACAAACAAATACGGGAAATGTCAATGCAAAGATTCGTTACTGATAAACGAGCGGTAAAAGGTTCGTAACGCCGCACGCGATGCGCGTATTTCAGATATCAAAATGCAAGTAAAAATAATTACTAGCGTAGTATTTTTATGTTTTCGGATTGTTGGGTTATTTTACTAGCCAATTTAAGGAACTGATTTTTAGATTTATGACATGCTAAAGAAACTACAGTGCGTTGGGTTGATCACAAGGCACACAGACTTTTAACGGCGCGGTGCACGTCGAGGATTCGGCTTAGATTTCCGGCCGCTCATTGCAGTGAGGCTGTTCTGATTGTCTGTAAAAGATTACTCTCGTAGCAATAAGTCAGCTATATTGTATATATTAGAGTACAGACAGTTATAATTGGAGATTTTATAAATGTTTGTAATGCATTTTTTTTGTATGCTGCCTGAGCTTTTTGATGTGGATAACCATAGATAACTCATAAAACCATATTAGTTTAACTACAGCTTCAAGTTTTATAAAAGAAAATTAGAAATTTTCGTTAAAGTTACTGATATTGATAATTTATTTTCGTAGATTATTTCTTACAAAATGCGTTTTGGGACAATCTTATTAAATATGTGTAATTAGAAATAATTTTGCGTAATATACTCAAATCGTAAAATTACATGTCTTGTCACTGATTTTAATTAGTGGTTACTGAAAGAAAACATTAAAATTACAACGAATATTTTTTGTTGCTCAAAGCACGATGGGAAAAAGATGGAAAATTATTGTTGCTCAAAGCACGATGGAAAAAAATTGATGGGAATCCCTTTAAAGGATTGCTAAACAAATAGGTCTGACTGAATTACTATTTTGTCAAATATGCAACGAGGATATTAATTGCATAGTTTTGGTCTTATCATAAGAGAAATGTCGAAAAAGCTAGTTTTCATGTGATGTATTCTAACGTGGGTAATGGCCGTACGTAATGGCCGTACCCGAAAAGAAAAAGAAATAGAACTCTTATAATAACTCACTTGTCCGTCAGAAAAGAAACATGAAATTTGCCGAAGCGATTAAGTATAAAAGTAATCATTTCAAAACTTTGACAAATAACTATACAGTTTGTTTGTTTATAATTTCATGTAACCTGTTGTATCAATTGAAAATGAAAGTCATAAAAATTTCAAAACCATTTTTTTCATAATTTTATTTAAAGTACTTATAAAGGTGCCGTTAAAATATTACATAAAACATTTAGTTCATAAGTAATTAATTCGTTTTTTTAATGTTAATTTTCATAAATTTAAAACTCACTCTCATTCAAAAAAATATATAATATCCGAAAAAAAAATATTAGAGTTTAAATCAATTTTAACCAATTATTATCATTATATTATATGATTGTTTTTTATGACAAAAAATTTAGTTATTTTACTTTGAAATATAACCGATGTTCCACAGTAAATTGTATAAAAGAATGTCATAGTTTTTTGTTATATTTTACTAATTTATAGTTATTACACTCTTGTACGGAACACAAATGACACTAATTTGACTTACACTGACATGTTGTTCATTTATTTCATACCACATATGCCACCCATATTACATTTTGGCATTCACTGAATCACTGGCAGATAAATAAAATCTCTTGTACACTTCCAACATATACTTGAAATTTGATAAAATGGTAGTATTATGTACGTTTATAGAAGACAACATAAGAAAATAGTAAAAACTTGTGGAAGATCTTAAAACGAGTAGAGAGAATATATGATTCGACATATATTTAACTTAAATAGATTTCGAAAAAATTTAAACGTAATGTGTTCTCTCCATCCCTCTGTTACCACGATATAGACGTCACCTGGTTGAAATAAGATCACTCCAAAATGTAAAAAGGTCAAAAAAATTAAAATTCAATTTAAAAAGAAAATTGAATACCTATCTCTCAATGTTTCTGTTCAATTTAAAATTTAGTCATTTTCATTTTAATACTGATATTTAAATTTGGAAACTTTTTCTTGATAAATTATTGATTCAAGCGTACATGGATTTTCAAAAATCCGGAATTTCCAAATTCTCACTAAGTTCCTATTTCAAAATTATCTTAAATTTCTTTTGATTCCAACTAAAACACAGTCCTTATATGAAAAATATTAATTAAGAAGTCATTGAATCTAAGTGGATTAATAGTAGTTCTGTTGGACCAACCTGCAACCTTTCACAACAAATATATTCACTACATAGGGTTGCATCCCACCAAAATACTGACTTCAAGAAAAGGGTGTCAAAAATTTTAAAATCTAAAATATTTCAAATTAAATTTCATTTTCAAGTTATAATTAAGAATTTTACAAGGATTTGTGCTTAGACGGTCCTGAACTCCAGATTGATAAAATTAGGTACAGACACTTATTAAATTTATAAAATTTCAAAGGTCAAACTTCACTTTTAAAACGAAAGCTTTTTTTTAATTTCTCCTTCCAAAATGTGTAATTACCAACCAACGAGAACTTGGCACATTTTTTCCCCATGAATTATGTTCAAAAAGCACTTGTTCGATTTTTTTTTTATTTTTAACGTAATTTATTATACAAGTCTATTCGTTTTATTAGAAATTAGTTCAGTTTGCATAGTAGAGTGAAAAATAATATTCTGCGATTTTCTATCTCGAATCAATGCATATGTGTTATACGTTTAGTTAGTTTTGTCTGACTAGGGTACATACTTTTGTTGTTTAAAGATTTCATCAAGGTGATAACTGTGTCTGTCATTTATACATAATTTCGTGGCATGTCCAATCTAATTGTTTTCTGACAAAGTAATAAACATTATCAAACTACTTGCTCTATAACCACATTATTGCTTTCACACTTTGTTTAATATTCTTCCTTTTTCACTACAATCGCTTTTTACTAGTCAGGATTCATGTATCGATATTTAATTAAGCACAATTCGCATATTCTTTGGCAAATATAGTTATGACGTATCATGCATTGCTAAGAAGATAACGTTATATTTTTGTATGTGCGATACGTTCACATGACGCAATAAATAATTATTTTTTGAGACTTATTCAACGATAACTCGCAAAACGGGAAATGAGAAAATAGGTAGTAAGTACTGTACTGTAGGAAGGGTATCCTAAACATTTTCTTTTAAAATGTTTTATTTCCTATCTTCGTAGCTCTTTTAATTATATATAATCATGCTATTTTTCGGCTCTACAATACTAACAGTCTGCAAATAAAAGAGTTGTCATACATACAAGAGACGAATATGCCGAAAATATAAGGGTTCTTAATTTTGATACGGGATCGTACAAAAATGTTTCAATTTATTATCCTATTTATGTTTAGAGGATCAAGCTTTTTGCCTCGAGTGGGCAAGAATAAGTGTTTATTCATCATGGTATCAATCAGTCATTTAATGTTTTGTTATCGTCAACTTTATTCCTCCAACATCAACCTTGCATATAAAATAGTTTAATAAAATTTCAATAAGTTATAATAGGTGTAATGCCATTTTAATATTAAAAAATTATAAAATTTAATAACGTAAAAAAATAAATTCCTGTTTCTAATCATGATGTTGAGAAGAGTTGAAGTCTTCATACGAAGCCACATCACTAAATAAAATGGTACCATATTTTATCTACTATGTACATAAAATAAAAAAGGAATATCAGCAAAACATTGAAGCAATCTTATCTTGTCATATGGGTTTCAGAAAACATGATGGAATTACTCAATTCATTCCACAATATCCGAGGTACGCTCAGATATGTGCTCCATTGTGGAAATTTGATCAGATTCCTTTTCATGAGACAGGATTTTTTTTCCCTTTATCATCAAGAATTCAATTAATTTGATAAAATTAAGCTAAAATTTTCATAGTCAAGGCAATCTCGTTGTGTATTTTATTGAAGGGATCTTCAACATGAATGTTTATTTTACGCCATGTTTTTCTTTTGTAGCATGTACTTTTCGCGGTTGAAGATTTCAGTTCAAGTAAATATTTTTTCTGATTGAGTGTTTTATGCAGATAAGGTCTGAATTAGTTATATTTACTTTCATCTATTTTTATATCGCTATAATACGAAGCATTTGCATTTGTATAAAACGTTCCAATTGTCCATTTACTTTTATTGAAATAACTTTCTTTACATTTAATAATATATAAGCAATTTGATAAATCAGTGGTTTTCCCATCGTAATTCTCAACCAATCAAATAATTTTAAAAGGAATGAGTAGTCTTTTTGTTTTATCTTACTTTCTATTAGAGATATGAATACAAGTGGCCACATTTGTATGTATATGCATCTTACGAAGCTATAGTTTTATGCTGAAATGGAATCTATTAGTTTCTTGATATTGCAGTCTTCAGGAATATAATAATATAAAGTCATTAATAATAACTGCTTATTTAAATATCTCTAATTGTTGAATAATTAGTTTTTGGTAGGTGAAAAATTGAAGTACGAAGTGGCATTCTATTAAAAATAATTGTTACGACAAAAAATTAAAATAAGAAGGTAAAAGAAAAAACATTTAAGAGAAATTTTTTTATTGTGAACAAATTACATGTTTTGTGAAAAATAACGTTTGTTTATAAATATTTTCTGATGTGAAATGTAATCGCAAATCATAAAATAAAAAATATTTTATTTTAGTTTGTATTTTAAATTCCAACGACAATCACAGTATACATATTGACCGATAGATAACACGAAGATAGGATTACGTAAATGAAACGCTATAAATACTTTTGCTAGTTTCAATTATAAATAAATAAAATATAAAATAAAACTTAAATATTATTCAACGTGAGTCGAATTACTTTGCGGAATTGTTTTTCATTATACGACCAAAGATTAGAAAAAAAAGATGAGCGTGGCAAATTTGATTAAAATTACTCATGGAAATAAAATGTTATTGAATTTGGCGGTTTCAATATCAAACAAGCGGTCCCATGAAACATTTTGTCTAAATTATTAAGAAGTTGCTAAAAAGATTGCTAAGATTGCATGAAATATTTAAGAAAATAAACAAAAAGTGCAATCGATACACTAAGTTTAATCATTGTTAGAAATATTTATTTGTTTCACTGATAATTTTAGTACAATGTATTGTTGATAAGTTAGAGTCAATCAAATTTTGCCAGTATTAGACATATGACTAACATATTGAGAAATCTTTCAAAAACATGATTTTGTCAAGTGTAATGAAACAGCCACTTTTTGTTATACGATTTAGTTACTAGTAATAAATTTAAATATCGCTGCAATTCAATGTAAGCAGTATAACTTTTTTGCAAAGTATTAAAAAAAAACCAAATTAACTACTAAGACAAACTTATTGCTAAAGAAGTAATTTCTTCCAATTAGCCACACTGAAGTCAGTTATGTTTCAATATATTAGTCATTTTACGAATGATTTTAATATACTTGTTTTAGTTCTATTAAGTAATTAGTAAATAAGATTAGAAGGTATTGATATTATGGAAGGAATATTATAGAAGGAATTAAGCAAAAAAATATGAATCATGAATTATAACTTTTCCCTCTTATTTTTATCTAAAACGATCTTAAACGAGTTGTTGGAAAATTTTTAAAAATCGAACACATAAAACATATTACAACGGTACACAATTTGCCATGAAATACCACAACTACTTCAGCTAGCAAACAAGTCTCGTAATCTGAACCATGTTTGCTTCATCAAACAAATTTTGGAAACAATGTGTTGCTGATTTGCTAATATTGTAGTCCTAATCGGATTGTTATTTAAAAAAACCTCTCAGCGACGAGTAGAACACTTTTATAAGTAACGTAATGTGTAAGAGGGCTGTGTATACATTTAATTATTTATGAATATTTATAGCTATATGCTATTTTATTTACCTATTTACAAACATTAATTTTTCTCAACCTAAATATATTGTCTGAATACCTTTCGTGGGTAAAAAGGAGTCGAATGTGTACTATAGCTATCTATTGAGATATGTGAGGGTTAATATGTTTTATTACTATACCATATCTAAAGTCTACACGCTAAAATTTAAAAGAATGGCTATGACAGACAGACAAACAGATATATGAGTGATTTTGAGGGTTTTGTTTTTCCTTAAAACTGCAAAAAGTATTTACAGAAGCGTCAAGACTACCATTAACTATTCGCAATTATAAATGTATTGGTGCCGAAAATGAAAAGAATTAATTATTTTCATCATAAGAGAAGAGACAAAATTCAAATTGCGGACACTAAAATATCATAGCAATACTCCTAACATAGAGAAAAACGCTGATAAACCTTGAAAAGTAAGACTACTGACAAAATGCTCATCATATACTTTTAATTACTGAGAAAGAATGCAGGGGTACACTTGTGAGCGACAGCACTTTTTCATTTACTTATGACTAACCCTCATAGAAATGGTTTCCCCAAATTTTCTTAAAAATATTTGATTATTTCATTACTTTATTTCATAATAAAAAGACTACATTTGATACTTCGAACAACAAATACACCAAATATACCTGATTTCGTTTCATTAAATAATTGGTAAGTAAGGAAAAATTAGTACATTTTTCATAATAAAACAATTTGTAAAAAATATATACCTTTATTTAAATTTCCTTTTTTCACTGAAACTGCACACTCTATTTAAATAGGTTCTCTGGATGCACAGACAGAATCTCTGGGTGCAAGAATACGAGGAAGAAACTACCGGAAAATTATACTTAATATAACATTTTTCTTAGGTCCCAAAACGTATATTAAAAATACCTAAAAAATACAAGTTTTGAAGAAATTAATATTTTCCTGTCAAATAGCTACGAATATTTTTTTGTACATAAAAATTAAAAAAAATACTTTTTTGACCAATATTTTATACTTTGTAGCAATATTTTATAAATATGATAATAATACATTTTTGAGAATAAAGATATTAAATGTGACAAAAACATCAACAAACCATTCCTGTATTTCTGGTTTAAAAAACTTTTACTAGCCTGAAGATATTTTCACTAAATATAATAATAAAAACAAAACAAATACTAAACATTTTCGAATGGTTGTTTCATAAAAAATTGACGTGTATTCGTTGTTAAAAACTTTTGAGTTAAATTATGTAACTGAAATTTATTATAGTCGACTCACATTCGAGATGGTCAAAGTTTGTTCAAAGTTATTTTTTGTGAAAGTTCATCATCTAATTAGCAATTTCGAATTTATAATTTTTTTATTGTAACTAAACATTATTAAAAGAAAATATTGTTATGTAAAATCCCTTTGTCAAGCGGCCCAAAATCTTTTTGAAAATTGATGCAATAAGTAAGAAGGTAACCAATGTACAATATCCTTGCTCGTATACACTAATTTATCGATGTTTATTGGACATTTCCCAAAACCACTATCCATGTGACAGTTACACGCTCTTCTACCATTTTGCCAATTTGTGATCTTTGTACTTTTATTAAACCTTAGCATGGCGTTTAGTCAGATGTGTACTTGATTCATTTTGGTAGATTGATTAGTGAAAATCTGTATGGCGTTAGATTGGTAGAATTTTAAAGCAGGTACACGTAAATGAATATAGATGAGGTCAGACATTGAAAGAATTTTCTTTTAGTTAGAAGATTTTGTATATAGGATATATTTAGAAGAAGAAAAAATTATATATATATATATATATATATATATATATATATATATATATACATATATATATGTATACATATATACACACAAATATTTGTTACTTTGTGTGTTATACATAATATAACAAATATTTTTGTGTATATATGTATATATTCATAACTACTGTCGTAGCTTAATATATTCTTGACAAATTTGACTATGATACAAGATACATGCAATATAAAACACTATTGAAACCTTTGGACCTGCTTCTTAAAAAAATTGTCCTAGAAGCTAAAAATAAAATTGAGTGTTTTTGTTGACATTGATTGAGAGAAACGTAATTTTTTAATACATTTTAATTGGTATTTTTCTTTTATTTTAACATTTTCATTTTTATTTCTAGTAAATTTTAAGGAAAAAATTCTAATACGATAAAGGTAAGTACGAGTTTTGAAATGTGGACCTTGTTGGGCGATAGAGCCTTCGTTATTTCTCGTAATGCTTGCAGTACACTGTAATCCAGACCTCTCAATTATTGTCTTGTCGAAATATTTGCAACGCAAAGAGCCACGAGTTAACCTTGGTATATAATTTCTGCTGGATTCATTTAGTTATCCTTCTCTCAATGAATGAGATTTTATTTGACATTACTCCTACTTCAACTTTTTGTATATATGCATACTCTAATCATGTGTGCTTAATCCGCAAAATATAAATTCAGAAAACTAAAAAGCTAAGAAAATAACAGATGAAAGTGATACTTCGAAACTGAATAAGTACTATCCCCACAAATTACAAGATTGTTTAAATATTTTAGTACGTGCGAGTATCTAAAGATATTTTTGCCATTGTATGAAATCTGGCAATATTTGAGCTAAAATTTGAAATTTCTAGCTGAAATAGAAGCTAACATCTAGTAATACTATCACCGTCGTCATCGCGCTGGTCTATTGTATTAATCACCGGCTTAGGGCTTTGATCGTGTGGCGCACCACGTGTTCCCGATTTCAGTTCCCGGTCGCTTGTCGATTTGGGCTGGATTGATATTTTGATTGGCTGCAAGAGGTTGCCCTTGTAGCAACAAGTCGACTGTATATATGAACGGCGTTAAATATAATAAATATCTATTAAAATTTTAAAATCAGTAAATACACACATATTATCGTAATCATTATAAGACCGTTCGGTTTGAGTGCGGGTCAACTGTACATCGAGACTGAATATTTGAGCCAAAATAGAAAATTTATAACTATCGTAAGAGCTAAGATGCAGTTCTTATCATCCAAGTCAACGTCAGATGCTCGAGTTTTTGCTTGTAGAACTGTTTAATGAAATATTAAAACCCAAATTCGAAACTTCTAACTGTGGCTTAGATCTAGGTGTTGTCATCCTGTTCCTCATCAGACCCTCAGATTTGTAGATGTGAAAAATTTGTGGTAAATCTAATTATTTGGACTTAAACTCGAACTCTTTATTTGTTATATCGGCTAAGATCCAGGCATTATCTTCTTGATCGGAATCAGACACTCGAGTTTGCATGTTTAAGAATCTGGATATGATTATTCTGGTCACTAGCAGGCCATAGAGTTTGCACGAGTAAGAAATGCCAAAATAAAACTGTATAATAAAGTCTAAACTCTAAGGTTTTAGCTGTAATATTGACTTAGATCCAGGTGTCATCACCATCAGACTCCCAAATTTATGGCGCGAGAACTGCCCGTTAAAATCAAGTATTTGAACTTAAACTCGATGTTTCTAGTTCTAATAGTGGCCCGTTATCCTCTCTTTCTCTCTATGTGTGTGTGCGTGTGTGCGTATGCGTGTGTGTGCGTACGTGTGTATGCGCGTATGTTTGTGTGCGAGTACGCGCGCGTATGAGTGTATGGCTGCTACACTACCTCTTCCTTCGAAAACCACACTCACCTATTAAGACGCCAGTACTTGCGCAATATTTAGGCGCAAAAGATAAAAAATATGTTTTTATTAAAGTATCGGTAACTAACTCATATTCTGAGAAACCTTAAGCTCAGCCGCTGCATATTATTAAAGCCTTTATTATAGTGTAGATTATAATAATACAGATATAAAAATGGCGTCAAATCGACAAAATATATTTTGAAAATATAGGTTATTTCAGCAATAAACTCTATCGAGGAAAGTTTTACACGTCACGTTTCGAGTCAATCGAATCTATTTGGCATACAGTATACTTCCATGTTATTGCTTGTAACAGTTAAACTTTTCCTTTTAATTGACTATATATTTTCTATCATTATTTTCAACGTCATATATATTTATTTAATAAATATTACAATTGAAAAAATTTTTAATATCATTGTTCAGCATAATTATGCGGAACTTGACAGTATATTAATTAGCAGAACCAAAAGTCTGATGTATATAGCAATAATTTTCAAGAGATATGCAATATTATAAATTGTTTGTAAAGTGCAAATATGTATATAAATAAAAAAATTATATACGTTAAAAATACAATTACCAAATGAGTCCACATTAGATCACTAATATGATTACAACAAAAAGGTATACGATATCCGACCGGCAATTTGCTTTATTTAGAAACATTACTTTTTGGATTGGAATGAATTATAGTTCCTGCAAGTATTTATAACAGAAAGCGTATAGCGTTACTACCTTGACTCACTTCGAGTAAGTTTCTGCGTATATCCGGCAAATAACCAATTTTAGTGTCATACAATTTTTCTGCCCTTCTTTTGCATTATTCAATATTTGTTGATATGTTCGTAAATATAGGCATTAATAATGCTATTATATACAACTACACTTTTACCAATATTATCGCTGTGCACAATTCTTCTTTTTATGATAATCCTTCTTCAGACTTTTGGTTCTGCTAATAAAAAATAATCATCGTTTCTTTGGGGTTTTCACCTATTGTTGTTTCAACCATAGACATCCTAACTATCCAAACTGCTGCTTGGTATTCCACATACATCATCTGCCAATTTATTAACGAACTCTCGATATATTACTACTTTCAGTGACGAAATATATGTCGAGTAATGCAAAATCATAAATCGACTGGTTGTAAGAAGTATGCAAATACTATTATTTAACTAAGTCTTGATTGTTCTGTCATTTATTACCTAAGCATTTAGGTTATTACATAAAAATCAATTCGTTTATCCATAATACGGGAAGATTTGTTTAGAATTAAGCTACTCTAGACGAAAAAATTGATAAAAAAAATTCATTAAAATATTTATTATTTATTCAGTAAAACTATATGAAATCCCAAATTTTTCATGCATGATTTTATGAGAAAAAATCATGGAATTTTTTTTGGCAATATTATAATTCCTAAAGAGGGTGTGGTATGAAAAGTTATGCTGAATTCACTACCTTTACAAAAACTTTAATAGCTCGTAAATAACTTTTGAAACGACAAAAACTACAAAGAATCTTTTAAATTAATTCTTAAATAGTTAACAATCTTCCCTATTTCCATGTTATTCATTATTTATGAATTACAAAGCATTATGAATTTCCATTTCATAATTTCCGTCTTAAGACCAAAGTAAGATTTCAGGACGTTCTGATCAGGGTTTCTAAGATATGCGAACAACGCGAGTAAAGGTATTATTAGATATTTGTATGCTGACCTAAATAGGATCCAGAAATCGATATACAAGGGATGCGTTGAGATGTAGATATTATGAGAAAAATAAAAGGTATTGAATCGTTTTTGTACCTGTAGTAAAATGTGAAAACTTTACATAAGTTTAAGTAAAACAGTACCCGGAATAGGAGATCGACCAAAGGGCAAGTAATAGGGTAATATATTTTGCAAACTATATCAAGTTCTAAATTATAAATCCGACGGTTTCACAGAAATAATTGCACTCACACAAAAAAAATATAATTTTATTAGGCTAAACTAGATAACTTTAGTTTTTAAAAATATAATAGGTGGGTGTAGTAGAAACTACTGTCTGTAGTTGCTACTACACCCATCTATTATTTATTTTTATCATCCAGAATATTATATGAGTATTAATGACTTGGTATGATTAAAGTAATATCGATTGAGTGTCTGGATGGAGAAAACGAACGCCATATAATGAAAGATAAAAGATAAAGTTATCGATTGAGTGGTGTGTATTAAATAATTAATGGTTTTATAGTGCTTTCATAACATGCGTTATCGTGTTATTTGGTAGAGTCTACCAATATCAATCAGTTTTTTTTTCAATATAATAGACAGCGAAATACACTTCAAAAGTATTTCAGGAACTGTTGTGGTGTATTTATAATGAACAAAGGAGACAATATACTAAATGCAGAAGATTCTTTCAAAGGACTTATATTAGTGGAAACCGCTTTTGGACTCTACCGCACTAACACAAAGATTATGAAGAACTTTTCTAAGTCTTGGCTTCGCAATGCAATCAGTATTACCTTAGTAATATATTTTATTTCAATGGGGTTAATTTTCAATTCGACATTCGAATACGATACTGCAGATCCAATAAAACATTTTATGAAAGTTATTAATAATATGGTAATGGTTTTAAGTTTATCTCATCTAGTGCTTATTGACATTTTTTGGAACAAAAATTTGCACGTACAGATTTTTACCAAATTACTAAACATGGATCAACAGATTGAATCCAGTGTCAGGAAACTTATGTTCTTAAAATCGAAAATATGTTCTAATGTATCTCTAATAATTATTATTTTAATACACAGTTATTTCTTAATAGTGGACTATTGCCTTACAGGTGTAGATTATGTCTTGAGATATTTTTATGGTTACATTGGTTTTTTTCTAGTCGATATCGAAATGTGTTTTTTAGCCACCTTATTATTAAATGTTCAAATGAGACTAGAATTAATAAATCGGCATTTAGAGTATATCTTAGAGAGTTGAAATAAAACACCTGGAAAATTTGTAATAAAAAATTTGCATTCACAAATGTTGATAACTGATATATCATCCAATGTAGTAAGAGGAAATTTTCAATTATTTGAGTTTCTTAAGGAATTATTAAAAACATACCAATGTATAGGACATGCGTTTAATGTCCAGGTAAGTTTTTTCTTTTTATTTCAGATGTATATTTTCGTGAACTTTTAATAAACGCGTAGCTCAAACAATGATTAAGTAAATATTTGTAATTTTAATTGCTTTTTCTGTTTTTTTTCAAATTTAAAATTTCAATAAATGGATGTGCACCTGAATAATAAATACAGAAAATATGAAACACCTTAAAACTAATATATTTATATCCTCAAATAAAATGACATTTTTTTAAACCTTTTGTTTTTATTTTACAGGTATTTTCCTTTTTATCTATTTGCATTTGCTCTGTATTAGCATTTATCGACGGTTTGTTAATTATTATTAAAGAAAAAGTAAGTGTAAAATATTTTCAATTTTTCTACCTAGATTGATTAAATCAGTTGTCAACTGACCATGCCATGTGTGAAGAGAACATACACGAGTTTCAAATTCATAAACTCAGTCAGTTCAAGGTTTATTATGAACAGCTACGAACAGTTAGTCCAATTCGATGCAATAAATACTTATCTAACTTATAGCCATTGTTCACAAAAAGTCAAGTTAGTTATGTTTGACAAAAATATGAAGTGAAGTACATTTTTGTTTTTCTTTACTTTTTAATCATCTGACAATCTTTCATATATCCTTTAACATTTATCAAAAAAGCGGTCTTTTCGGTTCTGTTGTTTACGTTGGTTAGATATGTTTTCCAATGAAGAGTAAATCATACTTATATACTAGTTTTTAAGGTCGACATAGTACATTTTTTTAAAAGGGTTCCGTAATCGCACTAAAAGCCCTTACAGTTTCATTATATCCGTCATCTGTCTATACGTCTGTAGGTCACAGGCGTTTTACTCACAGACTATTGGTATGAATGCCAAATATAAGCTTACTAACGATAATACTGAAATTTAGCATGGTTATTTTATGGAGTCTACCAATTTAATTTGGTATGCGTGAGTCTCGTATGGAATGGAAAGTAATTTGTAAAACGCCCACCAATTTATGAAATAAAATCTTTAAGAAAAAATTTAGGGCTCCTCATATTGTTTATGAATAGTTTAATAGAAATAATATGTGGGTACATAGTATTTCTATTAAACGTCTATAAGTGCCTAAATGTGATTGGAACCCTTATAGTGCGAATTCTACTCGTACTTGACATGTTTTGCATTAAGTGCATTGCTTTCTTCATTCGTTTTGATGAAAAATTTTATACACTGACAATTGATCACGGGCACCAGGAAAGAAATTATTGGAGCTTCTAGATTTAAGAAAAAGAAAATCAGAACCAATCTGTGCATAATTACTTATACCAATATAACTGCTCTCACTTTATCATAATTTCTTTTTTCCATTTTCCTACAAATCAACGTTCCCGACAGTTTCCCACAAACTGCAATGATCACGTTATATTTATTTTTGTTTTTATAATGTTGTTACGTATTTTTGATGTGACTTGAACTTTTTTACGTTAAACTTATGTTTATGATCATAATCACATTAAAAAAAGAAGGTACTTCTTTGATTTTCGTCCTTGATCTCATTTTATTGAATGAAATTGACACACGGATTATTTTGTCGATTGGCATAGATAAAATATCATCATTGTGGTACGTGAGTATCTATGTATACATACATATGCTATATATACCTATGTTTACGCAGTATATTTACGCAAAAGAATCATATTAAAATGACTATAAAGTAATATTCATTGATTCCTTTTTTACCCATAATATTTGACAATAACAAATTTTAATTTCATTAAGCGTTCATTTTTTAATTTTACAGAGAATTAGTACACTACTAATGACCTAGTACCTACAGAGTAATGACAAACAATGCATGAAAGTCTACGAATAACATTAATTTATTGAGGTCGCACCATGTTATCTACAAATTTACCATTTATCGCAAGTCACTGTCGTATTTTATAGGTTCGCCTATATTTGTATGATAACATTGCAGACAACCTTAAACTTTAAGAAAATTAGATGCGTGTAAAAACCAGCGTCGATTGGAAAGAAAAACATAGGAATAAACTTATTGCAATTTAATGTTTCATAATTTCTGTCCAAATTTTCCTAAGATATTTCAAAGATGCTTGCAGGAAGTTTCAAGGGTTGAGTACTTCTAATCATAATAGACATATATATTTTTAATCATCTTTACATTCGTATTTCACTCTATCTTAATTTCTGGTATAGTCCAAATATATTTTGAGAAAGAGAAGAAATTAAAGGTAAACCTTTGGTTATTTCTCATTGACCCAAAACAAATTTATTCTAAAATTTGGTAGTTATAATATTGAAAATTTACCCAATAAAATTAATTTATTTGACATTTCAGATATTGTTTGATATATAGATTAGAAGCTACGAATAGACAATGCTTTGTTGTTCCCATGCTTTTTTATAAGTGATTGACCTTTTCCGAGCGCGGTAAAATGACCTTATATTCTTTCTTTCAGGCGTTTACGCAGTTACACCAATTTCACGCTACAATTTGGGCACTTCATTATTTAATTCCATTGACGTTAATTTGTACGTTTAGCGAGCAAACCAGTAATGAATTTCAATACGCTAAATGTTTATTGGCCAAAATAAAGTTTGTGGTTCACGACGGTAAGTTAATATAAATAAATATAATTTTATTGTATAGTTTTATTTTTTGTATTTCATAACATTAACAAATAAACGCAACACATATACACACAAACAGTTTAAGTTTCACTCACAAATAGTTTCGTGTTGGATATGCCCAGCACATTATTTCTGCAAGCATTGAATTGTAAATTTTAGTTATTATAAATGTAGTTTTAAAATAATGCTCGTAGAGGGTACTCATAACTAAGTAATAAGTAAACATTCAGTTTTGCAACATAACCATTCTAACTTATATTATACATAACAAGAGTTATTTTCAACTTAAAACATTTCGTCTAGGCATGAAGTGGATTTTCCGTGAAAATAATCAAAAGTTATAAATTTTCTGTTATAACTTGTTAATAACTGTAATTTGAAACACTTTTTAAGAGTTACATTTTAACAATAGTTTAAATTTTTTAAATGACATTTTTATATTTGGTGGGAAGGAACCGCCACGAGTGCTATGAAATAGAAGTTTTTCGGGGCCAAATCAATTAAAATTATTTAGTTCCAAAACAAACTTTGTTCATTTTTAAAAGACGTGTCCACCGAATATACGGTTTTTTTATCTATTTTCTGGCATGGATGGTTAAGTCGAAAAATGTTTCTTAAATCTTGTATCATGTTTGCTTTTGCATCATTACGTACAATATAAGTCTAAATAGGTGCAGAAATGAGAGGCTAATCGAGCAAATGCTATACAAATGGACAGATATGCAATATGATTATATTTCCTGGTTGGTGTTGCTGAACCTTAAAAATAAAAAAAATTACTTCAGATGTATTCAATTTCAATAAATATCGGTTTATTTTTGGATAAATTATAATTGTGTTTATTTAATTAATTATCAGCACACATCTCCGCCCAATGTACATTTTTTTTATTTATTGTGTTATTCCCAATTAAAGTTTTTATTCTAACTTATCCCTATTGAGCTTAGCCAACTAATAAGTCAATCTAACCCATCCTCTTCGAACATAACATAACCTAACCCAATCTAATTCAACACAGTTCAACCTAATTTAATCTACCTAATCTAGGCTAACCTTATCCGCCCCATTACCTATGATCTTAATGAACCTAATCCATGAAACTTCCTTCAGAATTTTTTTCAGAAATAGCTAGAGACCAGCGATTATCCGGTCAGGTGGAACAGAAAGACGATCAAAGATCTCTTTCTTTGTCTACTTTTTCTTTTCATAAGTTACCTTTTTGCTTCGGAGTCATATGCTTTCCATGAAAAAATAGCATGTGTGTAAGAAATAAAAGGCATTCGAAACATCTAATGAAAAGACTGGACTTTCAATTTGAATACCTATTCATTGCAAAACTCTCGAAGTGGTATCACAAAAATAACGGTTCGCGTACTGTTTGTATCTGTTACGATGTTATAAATTCTCTGTCAGTCATTGGAAAAAAAATTAACGGTGATTTAAAACAGAATTGCTAATTAAGATTAATTATTAAGAGTTTATAACAAATTAACCTACGTTTTTTCTATCACTGAATTTCAGTGCTCTCCTTCTTAAATTGCATCCTTATGAGTATACAAAATAATTAGAGTATTAAAAATGGCTGTATATCGTTTATAACCGATACGAGTTTTGGCATAGCGCAGTTTGGTTGCATTTTTGATTCCCTTTTATTATTTACTTAATTGATTGCTGATAGTTCTTTTCCATTATTATTGAACGAGTTTCTCATGACATTGAAATATTAATAATATTTTTGTCTTCTTTATCTATAAATATTTCTTTAACTCATTTCTAAGCCTTGGTTTAACTATCTGACCCTTTCTTAGCTGTGCAGGAAAATTTATAAGCTAAACATTTTGTCGCAATCCTCGAAACCTACCTTTACTGGATTCAGCAGTTTCATGGAATGACAATTTTGATCCCCTTGCTTTTTTTCTACGTAAAAGTTTTCACTTTTAATTAATGTTAATATATTTCCTTCAGTTCTCTTGAATTCTTATGGAATTAAAAATATCAAGCATTTAGGTTTTGCAAGGATAACTTAGACCTTTTACTTATATCCTGCAATCGCTGTAACTGTTTAGATAATTGTAATTGCTTATTGTCTTTCATTATACCTTATTTTTTTTTGCGTTAACTGACCAGTTAGACTTACCAATTTACTTAGAAAACTTCAAATATGATAAAAATTATGAAAATGCAAGGCAATAGGGGTCAATTGATTTAATTTTTTTGATATCAATAATTATTAGTTATGAAATGTGTTCAACGAAATATCGTTTCTATTATCGGAATGAAGAGAAAAATAGCATGTATTAGTAAATTTTTGTTATCCCTTTTTTTGTGAATTTCTTTATTACCGAAAATGAAAGACTTCAAATAATTTCGATCTCCTTGCGAGTTGGTTTTATCAACAATTTTAAATACAATTGTAAATAAGGTTTTATTAACAGTTTTCATTGTAATTTTAATTGCATTGATGTAATTAAAATTGTTAATAAAACGGTTGGTTTTATTAACAATTTTAGTTGTATCGGAGTGTATTTCCGAATTTTTGATTACTTACATTACATATTTTGCGAATTTAAAAAACTCGCTACTTTGAGAGATATATTTAATAAATTGCCAAAACTACACGAACCATATTTATTTTTTAATTTAATAGTGTCCATTTTTTCAAGATCAACGGAAAATTATAAATGATAACCTCAAAATTCTGACCTCCAGCGGGATGGGCCACCTGTCTGCTTCCAACTTGGTCAGCGTCAGGGCGTCGTTACTGCTTACCTTCACGGGTTTAGTTACACAGTATGCTATTGCGTACATACAGTTGTATGAGTTGATATAACATCCGTAGTGAAACAAACTAATAATAATTTAAATTGATTAATTGCCAAAACTACACGAACCATATTTATTTTTTAATTTAATAGTGTCCATTTTTTCAAGATCAACGGAAAATTATAAATGATAAATTCAAAATTCTGACGTCCAGCGGGATGGGCCACCTGTCTGCTTCCAACTTGGTCAGCGTCAGGGCGTCGTTACTGCTTAGCTTCACGGGTTTAGTTACACAGTATGCTATTGCGTACATACAGTTGTATGAGTTGATATAACATCCGTAGTGAAACAAACTAATAATACTTAATTATCAGTTTAAAAAATACATTACAACTTAATAAATAAATTGTCAAATCATTCAATTGTTTTATTAAAAACAAGAAACTATGTAGAAGCGAAACTAAAACTTTGGAAATTAGTCTACACTACATATTCCACAAGTGCGAATATTCTTATTCTTCCATACAATTGATTACACTATATTTACCTAATGTCCAATATTGTAACTAATAGAACTAATAAAGTACTACATATCATAACCAGAACCAGAATAATCTCTTAACGTTGAAGCCAGATGTGTAACTGTTTAGGTAGCTAATTGTAAGAAAATTTACGTTTTTATATTGTTGCTAATAAATAATTTCAAATGAAATTTTACAAATATATGGTAGAAAATGTTTATCAATAAAACATTCAGTTTATGTAAACCTCCAAATATAATTTAATGAGACTTAAATAAAACATTATGTTGGTTGACTAGCAATTTCAAAAATGAAATAAATTATTTATTTTTCATTCCATATTTTCAAAGGATTGTATAGCCATTTATTTAAACGTACGCAAAGAAAGTAATGACAGATTTACTCCTTATAATAAATGTTATATTTTAATTAATTTAATTGCAAGAAAATTTATATTTTAGGATTAGATTGAATTAACTAATTTGAATAAAATTTGACTTATATTGTAATATAAGTTCTTAAAGCTTCAAAATAGTTTTATTTTGTGTAATATTATGTTAAACGTTGTGTAATATTATGTTAAAAATATTATATTAACGTTTTGAAATTAGAGCTACGTTGATTATGAATATACTTTTGTTTCAAAATCAGTTATACGTTATTTATCAGTTATAAGCAAAATAAACACTTGTCCTTACATTGAGATTTCCCTGAACATGGGCAAAATTAATATAGATTATTAGCGTTCTGCTTATCTTGGTGTGCCCTATTGATTTTTTTTTGAGTAAGAATTTTTGGTTTATTTAAGTTGTATTCAGGTCAGTCTCAAATTGAAGACAAGCAAGTCGAAGTAATAACTAACTAGTTTTTGTAAAATGGATGGTCATTAAATAAATTACAATAAGCTATAACCATAGACTTATAAAATAGAGTTAGAAAACGTAACAATCATTTATTGATCATTCGTTATTAGTTTGCGCAAAAACTTGTTTTTTTAATAAACAATTAAAGACGTCATTACTTTTAAAACGGTTTAACGGTAAATTTTTTATAACAATTGTGACATATTTTCATACCAATGACATAAATTGAGATCGGGGATCCATAGTGACTAAAATTTAATATACTAAAGATATGCGTTTCTTTACACTATTGAGAAACATAAAAATAATAACTAACATATATATATTTGGATATTTCCTAAGGAAACTTTGTCTCTTTATAAATTTTGATCAAATATTCCCTCAAGTTTCTGGAGTATCAGCACTCATTCAGCAAGGCCCAGCGTGTGCGCTTAAAACTGATGAATAGAACTAAGTCTATTACAACTGTTAGGTTTAAAGTTTAATCTAGACAGATAAATGCTTTTAAAAGTTGAATTTTATGCAAACGAATATTTAAGTTATTTTTGAATTGATTTGCTATACACGATGTCTGTCTGTCAATGGTTGAGAAAAGGAGGGTGGGTAACAGTATATTTCTCCCGTTAGATGCATAAATTTTAAGAAAATGATGTTCGAAAATATCCGTATTGGGTAATAACGCTCAAAATTACTTTCGAGACATAATGGGAGTGAAATTAATTGGGTAAAGAAGGCTGAGAGATATATCCTGTTCATTCATAATTTCAGGAAGAATTTATACTTAATGTTCTTAAGTTTGGTGAGGTTTGGTTTGATTAGATTGAGTTAGATTGAACTAGCTTAGTTCAGGTTGGATCAGGTTGCGTTCGGTTGAGTTTTTTGGTATTAGTGTATTATACCGGGTTGAGTTGAATTAGGTTAGGTCAGATTGTAGTGCGTCAGCTTGAGTAAAATTAAGTTATGGTTTAGTTAGAATATTCCGCATTAGGTTAGGTTGGATTAGGTTATGTTATAATACATAAAATTGTGTTTTGATTCGGTTATGTTAGGTTAAGTCAGATTGATGTCTGGTTAGATAATATTGGATTAATTTATTTTTGTTTGATTGTTATTAAGCGCCGTACGTTTGTTGACCATAGTATTTTTCGATCACAGCATAGAAATTTAAAGCACAAGTTTTTTCATTAGGATACACTTCTCCGTAGAATTACTTACATTTTTTTATCAAAGAAATTGTTGAAAGAATAAAAATAAAAAAGGAATGGGAGGATATGTTTAAATATATATATATATATATATATATATATATATATATTTTTCTTTTTTTTTTTTTTTTCACACGCACACACTAACTGTTACAGTCACTTCTCAGATCCTCACCAACCATTTCAAAAGTCTGTCACTGTACCTTATTTATCGTCATAATATGGCATAACTTTATATCATATTGTAGACATTTCATATCAAGGTGGGAATAAATTAGAGAAATTTGAGGAATGAGAATGTTTCCCCTACATTTATATCTGTGAAAATCTTGGCTTCCATAACTTGTTTCTACGGAGTTTTCACCTGAGGCCTGGTGCTATTGTACAGTTTTGGAAGGTTTAGATTACGTGACTGCACGAATGGAGGCAAAAGAGAGGCAGAAGGAGGTTTAAATACCTGATTGGTCAAGAATATACAAGAACTCTAAGAACAGAAACTTCGATCTCTGTTACCACAGTATCGTCCTTTGCGAGCTTAGCCGTCAGTTTCTCCAGAACTTAATTTTTAATGTTATTGATGACTGATAAATTTTCCGGTGTATATTGTCAGTCAAGCTATTCAGATCTTCCACAATACCACAATGGTCACTTGGAATATTTATTTTCCCTTCCTCGTCCAAAAGATTTCCATCGCCAAATAATATACCTCTGCCCTCAAGGCACGTTGAACATGTAGGCATGTTAGCTGTTAAGGAAAGGATTTTGTCATTATTGTGCAAATTATATAACTTGGAATAGGCCTTAATTTCATCGTCACGTGCATCTTGTAGCAAAATAGGTAAGGTCCATTTAAAGATACCAATTGGCTTAATGGTTGCTAATTGATTAATTAGCCTTACAATTACCCACGTGGTATTATTAGCTTTACGACGGCAACAAATTATTATTTATAAACATTTTAGTTCATCCCTTTTCACAATTAAATAAAACTACGTGATGATTCTAGTTTCTAATTCTAGTGACTATTTCTAGTTTCTTTAAGTTCTTTACCACGACCTATGTTTCGTTGAATTACATCTTCAGGTAGGATATTAGCAATGATGCTATTCACGAAGATGAATCTTTAATAATAGCCCACCTAAAGATGTTGTAATACAATGAAACCTAGGTCATAGTAAAGAACTTAAAGAAAGTAGAAATAATACTACATCACGTTGTTTCATTTAATTATAAATAATTATTTTATAATTAATTAACGTCAAATATATTCAATATTCATCCCCTTTTTCGACTTCTTGAGGGAAGAATTCGGAAAATGCTTGAAAGCAGTATTCAGTTGTCTCTAAAGGAGAGTACAATTAAGTAAAAAAAAATCTCATTATTTTTTCACGAACGGAGCACTTAATAACGTATATAAAAGTGTGACGTATATAAAAGTGTGACGGCAACAGATCTGGTGAATAAGGAGAATAAGAAATCAGTTTCCATTGCAGCCCGCTTTTTTATCGAGAAGGACAATTTCGTCACATTGCGAATAAAGTTCAATTCCCTAATTTTGAAATGTTCTCCAGTGCAGCCTTGGCTAACAGCTGTTGGTTAATTTCTGGGAAATATTTTCGAATATATGATTCCCTAAATATCCTACCAAACACTTATAACTCACAGGATACCTAAACTCTACACGTTATACGTTTTTGTTATTTTGATAGAAGAACTTGTTTGTTTCATAAATTATTTGGGTACAAAGTGGATTTTTACCTTTGAATTTTTATTTGATTCTACTCAATTATTATTTCAATATTTCCTTCTTTAATTAGGGGAAACCTGTTTTTGAGAAATATTCTTTAAGGAGATAAAGTAAAAATATGTTTAATTAAAAGTAAAAATCATAAATCGAGTTTATGATTATTATTATATTTAACTTTTCATTACGCTTAGGTTACATTGGATATAAATAAAATATTTTATATAGTGGTTCATTGTTGCTTTGCTACTTATTTGCTTTCCTTTTAATATAAAAAACTTCATTTTAATTCTGTTTTTTTTTTCTATTAATACATTAATAATTCGTCAGTAATGGCAACTCTTTTAAAATTATTAAAGAAAAATTAATGACGTATATGATAAAAAGTTGTGGTTTTTTTTCGCCTTTGACGTGTTAGTTAGTTCTACATCTTGAATTTTCTTGAATTTTTCAGTTAAACTAATATAAGCAATAATTTTTTGTTCAGCATCTGTAAGGACTACGGTAGTTTGTAATGTGACGGTAAATTATTTTACGTTTACAGCTCATAAATTAGACATAAAACGAGCCAACATATGTTTTTCATGTATTGCTGAACGGATCTTGCCACGGTTAGACCGTTATAATATTTCACCACCTATTTTATCCCTACTGTATGTAAAAATTTCGATTTTGACGGTTTCATTCTGGCACCTTTATCATGTTTTTTTTAAATTTCTAGTAAATTGATAAAAGAAAGTGTCCACCAGTGGTGTAAGTTATTTATTAATTGTGCATTTTTCATAGGAATATGTAAATAATAATGCTTTCATGTAAAAAGTTCCGCGTCGCTTCTTAATCACGAAGTATAACAACACTAAGATTCGTGGAAATTAGTGTAGCTGTTTAAATAAGCTTAATATTAAGCTTTGTTGTTCGGTTATAAACTTAATTAACCGACAAAAATACAAGAAACACTGAACGTGTTTACACTTGAATTAACAATATTAATATGTAATATTAATAAATTAGTTAAAATTAGTGATTCTGAATCAACGAAGATAACTTCAGAAATACCTAAAGCGCAGTTTCGATCTGGTATTAGTACAAGTTATTATATCAGTGTATTGTTAAAGTTTCCCCATAGTATCTCAGCCGTTGAATGTTGAGTGAACTTAGTAATACACACTTATATTAACACTATTATATAAAATCGTTCGAAATACGACTTTATACGCAAATAAATAATATTCATTACATTTTTGGAAAATTTCGCACCGCAACCAGGGTTGTGTAGACGCTGAAACACCTTTTTCATAATATTTGTCTGTTTATTTGAGAAGCGTGTAAAAACTACCGAACCAAATTTAATAGGATTTCCTATGAGGTCTTAGATTTACCTTTACAACTGTCTTACAACTGTCTCGATCTTAAGTTCATGATGATGGCAGAATGTAACAAAGTGCTTTAAAAATACGCACTTCTGATCTTTGATAAATTATATATAAAGTTAAGAAAATATGTTTTATTCCTTCATTTGCCTCTTCTGAAATTTCTGTATAAATATTATTGTGGTTAACTATTGAATTATACTCAAAATTAAGCCACATTTTAAGAGAAATAGCTGTGACATAGGGAGGTACAGGTAGACTTCGAAAGACGTGAGTGATCTTACACGAGTTTCATTTTATTCCTTTTAAAATACGGAATTTTATTCAATGGATGAACACTTATACTTTTCTGTAACAAGAAAACATTATTGCACGGTAGGCAAGTTACACTTATGAAATGTAAGACGATTCAACAGATAACGACGATACACTTCAAGAAACTAAGATTCACCTCTCGTATCAAAGTTTGATATTACAGGGATCAATATATTATACAATTAGATATACCTTATGCAGTTGAATACCGTAAAGAATTGGATAATTTTACACAGAAAATAACACCAGATGATTACAAATAGATTATAATGCAAGGCATACATTTTTTCCTTTCAAATTGTTGGAAAATAAAAAAAAAATCGTTTACCCATAACTTTACTCCCTTTATTTTCCATTTATCTGCATTTATCATAAATGTCGTTCGAATACTTCTGAACATCAGACTTTTGTTAATATTTTAGTGATAACTTCACCCTTCTGATATTATCATGGTATTAAGTATATTTATCATAGATCAATTGATATTGTATTTTAATTCCTGAAATTGTGAAGACTTAAATTGTCAAAACAATAAATCAATAGAATTAAAATAGCGCCGCGCTTCTGATGATTGTAATTTATGTATTGTTGTAAAACGATCAAAGGAAACATTGGGACAGGTTTAACGATGTCGTTGTTGTATCTGGGGAGATATCTCGTAAGCGGCTCGAGGCGACTCTACCTCATTATATCTTCTCTTTTGTTCATTGGTTCAATGAGTTTGTTTCTTGATTCATTTTTTGGAGTTTTCTTATTATGCGCAATACTTTACTTAACAAGCTGGTATCAAAATCTTTTACATTAATAAGCGTTTGTTATTAAACTTTGTACTACTTTATAATATGAAGTTGGTCATGTCGAGGCATCATTAGAATTTTCAATAAATTTCATGCTTGCAATTTAAAATTTAATAAATTGTGTCATGCTTATTACTAATTTTAGTTCGTATTTATAATATATGCATTAAAAAAGTTATATGAAGCTTTCAATTATGGTATGAACAATTAAAGATTATTCCGGATAATACGTCAGTTTATTTACATTATATCCATATATAAAGTTTTATATATATCGTAATTATTTTAAATTAAACTTTTTATACTGATTTTTTTAGCGTTTACCTTATCGCCTGCTTAACTCTTTTAAATGCATTTACTACCTAATCGGAATTAGCTTTAATTTTTTTTTGTATTTCCAATTGCGGTCAAATTTACGACTATAAAATTAGACATAGATGAATATAATGAATGGGAGTCCTTGATAAAAAAGATGTAGTTCACAAGACAATGACTTTAAAACACATCAGGTTTCCATTGTCAAATAAAAAAATTAAATACTTATTTAAGACTAGGCGACCTAAATTGCCGACGACTGTATACGAGAATGCTTCATTGTCGTCACGTCGACATTGTCATGCAGACATGCCATATATTGATTCGTTTCTCCTCTACATTGAAATTAATACTTGAAGACGATGTTTCGCAATATTTTCTGTGTAAAAACAGGCTCATGAATATTTATGTTGAAATTTTCAAAAAAATATAGCACTAAATAAGAGACTAATTCAGGAAATTCAGCCTATCCGTCTCTATTTAAAGAGGATGAGGGTTGTTTGACAACATAAGGTCCATGATTGAATGAAACTATATTTTTCAATGAATTAATTATATAAATAGTGATGTCATTACCTTATAAAGAAAATGTTTAATATAATATAAAGGTTTCAGAGTTTTTAAAACATTACTTTTTAGATATAATGTTGAATAATCTTAAAATGTATTATGTATGTGCTATTTTGGTATACAGTCTTATTTTATTTTTTATTTATAAATAATAATATTAGCATCGAACTAAATAAGCATAGTTCATAATTCTTCCCATCGAACTTTGAAAAATTGAGTATTGTTTGAAAAATCGGCTTAAAATGCTTCGGCTCTTTAAAATTGTTATCGCGTAAAAATTTATACTTCGAGCAAAACTGATTATAGTCAGATGGTGAGAGGTCTATAGAGTATTGTAAGCTATACATACTACGGTCTACCACCGAGGTTTAACTGTTCAGGTATACCTGCGCAAGTCGACTACAGGAAAAACAATACTCAGGTCTATTCACACGCCATACGGTGGTTGTGGACTCACAGTCCCTTCAAGTGGAAGTATTTTCTCCACGCTTCTCTTTTTCTAGATGGAGTCACGTAATATCATATAAAATATGTAAAATGATTTATAAGAAACAAGCAAGTAACTTATAGGAACTTCGCTCAATTTTCACTCTAAATATCAGTACAAATTTTATTGTTAGCTAGAAGAAAATCTCAATAAATATTTCTGCTTATATCTCATTGGGTACTTGAAACAAAACTTTGCTTAATGTCATATTTTAAAAAGACCTTAATTTAGTGTGGTCCGAAACATACTTGAATGTTTTTTTTTCCTTTCCAGGCTAACGTGAAGCTTTCCCATCATGGCTCGAACATATCCAAAATAGTACTAAGAACATCTCTTAATTCAATCTTACTGTGTCTAACTCATATATAATTTTTTTCCTTTTTGTTATGTCGTTATTCTATTGTAAAAAATAATCTAATAAAAATAAATTTCACCAATATCTAGCAACGAGAATATTAACATGAAGTTAACAAACTGAATACGTGTGACTAATATAACTTTGCTTGTGTAAAGGGCTGTGTAGCTCCAACACAGATCCACCCTTGCGACCGCAGCCTTCTCTATCAACGGTAACTACATACACCTTGATTAAAATTCGGTAGCAAACCTTATAGTAGTAGGATATTACAATAACCTATATTTCCCGTACAGGAAATGTAGTTATATAAAAGTGATTATACAGGTCTGAATAACTGGAGCCATACGTAACTGCAAAGGAACAAAAGACGTTAGTTAATTGTGTTGCTATGCTGAGTTTAGCTTTCGTTGCACTGATGAGAGTATTATGTGTGCTTTATTATGTTCACGTATTTATAGCGAATGAAGCAAAATAACACCTTAATAAATACTCTTTCCAGGTAGCTTTTAAGGCTGACCGTTTAAAATTTCAAAGTTATTTGTCTGTGGTTCTTATGGCGTTTGTCTCAAAGAAATTAATCAGCAAAAATTAAAATAGAACTGACGCTGTTTCAAATGTAGATGATCATCGCTGGATTTGGATTTGTTGACTTACTTAAAATATTTGCACAAATGTGTGAAACTGCTCTGGTGTGATAATTAATAAATAAGGGTAAGAAAACATTTCCTAGGAATCAACAGCAGTTTGTAGCTCCTGAATCTGCGTGCGGATATTTCAATCTAAAGGGAAACAAAACAATAATTATGTTATTTAAAAACTTAAAAATACAAAATATATTTTTGTAATAAAATTCTCCAAATGCCTTAGTTGTTGCAAAATACTTCCTCTACTATTTTTCCAAAAATCCGTTGATATGCAGGATACAGTTAAACATTCAACCATCATTTTTTAATTTTTTTTTTAATTAATTAAAGTTCTAAAGTTAAATTCATAATTAAAGTTTAATTAAAAATAGTGATTATATTCATTCTTGATTTAAAAAGGAAACAATTCGCCTAAGCAATTTGTTTAATTTAATAACAAGTATATTAGTATTAATATAAAATTTCGGTCCTCAGTTTATAATTCCATTCGAAATCGTTACATAATTCGTAATCGACTCTGTACCGATACAGAAGCCAAAAAAATATTTTGAAATAAGTAAATTTAACTTTATATATGTTTTTTATCCTAATGTAAAGTCACAAAACCTTTTGTCCCGTAATTTACAAATATCAAATAGTGTCCACCGGTAATTTATTAATTTCTACATATTTAAAGCAAAATATTTACTTGCGCATATCATTTCATATTACATCGATTTTATGCAGGCAAGGGGAGATTCCACATTTCACAATTTATGCCGAATATACACCTATTGGTTTGGTGACATAATCCAATGAGGTACAAACCTCTTAAATTTGACATACTTTATACGCAAATGAGAGAAAACTCTATTCGCTACATCATACATATTTGAATAGATTAATGAATATAGTTATATTAGCACCAAGGATATAGAGAATTGTTTCATAAAAATCAAATTAAAATTATCATAGTTTTGTCATGAATTGTCGGCATTAATCTTCATGAATATTAATGCTAATTTTCACAATCTCAAATTAATCAACTTTCATGCCGTTCATACTGTAAGACACTATTTTTATTACTACTAATAAGAGACGTCTTTTCGTAATCTTCTTTGTAACTGTATATTTTGTTTCATTTTTATTAACCGATGGAATTTATAAGATTTGACTAGTTTGCTAATAATAATTTGAAAAAATAACGATTATCTGAAATTAGGTAAAATCCTAAACTAAAGAAGTTGGGCTTTGGATTGGTAGCGTCGCTCCTTATTTTGATAACTATCACAAAGTAGAAAAATTAATTTATTTTAACACCCAATCGTTAACCTGAAACATCACCAAAATTTAGGCCGTAATCAAAAGTAACTCAAATCGTAATTGTACATATGTATTCAATACAACAATATTCTATTTCACAATGTATTGTTTCTTTGTAAATTCAGGCGAAAAGATATTTGTATTTTAAAACGCAATCCTAACTTTCATCGTACCTGAAACCAAATATTTTCGTGGCAAGCTTTTCTCGGAATTACACAATTTTTTACGTCGCAACGTAGGTATTACCGTGTACAGGGATTAATTTCCATTTATGTAAATCTTCAGCGACTTCTCATTTGCTGTGAGCATAAATTAATGTCGACAGTGTTTTATAGCTAAAAGTTTATTGTCTGTGTATTCGTTACACGCTCAAGTTATGCCGCTTCTGTTGGAAGTATTATGTATATAAAAGCGATACGTTTTCTGCGTGGGTTGATAAATTAGATTATGTAACATTAAACCACAGGATTACATTGCTTGTGAGTAGACAGTATTGAATTCCAAGTAATATTTCCTACATAACTTCTTCTTACATCATTCTCACATTTTTTTTGTATTGTTCATTACGATTTGTACAGAATCTTTAATATCAAACTCGTTAAGTACATCTATAACTCGTTATATGAGCGCTTCGTTCAGAGTATTTTTTGAAACTATCTGTTTAAAATTGTATTATTGCATTTCATACCGCTTAGTAAATTTTTTGAAATATTGATATTATTAAAAAAATATCGAATAACTTAGTAAAATATCGTAAATTTCTCAAAAACTGAGAAGTAAAATCATTGCAATTTTTTCCCGTAAACTTTATATAAACAGCTAGTTACGTTGTTTTTTCATAATTTCCGCTGTAGTCGTTTCAGAATTTGGGGGAGGCGGAGGAAAAAATATTAATTGCAAATATTTTTAGACAGACGTGCATAATAATCTGAAAAAAATTGTTTTATAACCATTGTAATCTTTTATTTTATTTAATAAATGAAATTGTACAAAATATTACCTTATTTGTTTTGCAAACATTTAAACAAAAATATGCCCTTTATCATTTTATTTCCAGCTTCAGTTTCAAGCTTCTTGGTCAAAAGGTTTCTGCGAAAAACGGCCGTAGATATTTTCTACAATATTTTTATAATTATCTCACGTAAAAGTCAGAAAAAAAAGTTCTGGATTCTTTTTAATTTTATCTATCAATTGATACATGAACCTGAAAAATAAAATACTCTAATTACACCCTCTAAAACTATTTTTGAAATGTTTTTGAGTATTTGGTTATGAATATCTTTGATCGAAATATACGCGAGTCTTGTTGACCCACATAAGACTCGTTTTAAGACTACGCCAAATTTATAATATCTATGTCAGTTTCTGGATATTCATCACATACGAGTATACATCAAAAGTAATATTTTTATTTATTATTACATACCCAAAATTATGTAGATGAAATTTCTTGTCAGAATTCAACAACAGGGAAAGAATATATCGCATATAATGTTTTGTTAGTAAAGATTCCATTTTATTTCGAATAATCTTAAAATTATTTTCACTCGAAATTACTATCGATTATTCACCTTCTAATAAATACCAAAAACCAAGTGTTTAATTAAATTACCAATAAAAATATTTTATTTATTTATAATTTTTTTTTTCTTTTATTTCTTTATAACTTCGAGGGTGAATTAAATAATAGAAAATAAATTTGCCAAATGGATAGACGAAGTCGCTTGGTAAATACGGGTAAGTAGCATAGAACAAAATGGTTGTAGGGGTCACATAAATATAAGTTTCGAGAGAGTTTGCGTTGTGTATAGTTTTGTTCATATGGAATTGTTTTTTTTTAATTTGTTTTTAAAATCGTTATCAAAAACTGTAGTTATTATTGTCCGAAATTGATACAACAGAACTCGTTACTTAACAGAATAGTTTAAAGAATAAGCATAATCAAGAATGTCAAAAAATATGAACACCACAAAGCCCTATGACGTTAGTTTTGAATATAGTTTGTCTAGTAGTGTATGTAATTGTTTATTCGTCTTATAAAAAATATTAAATTTTGGTAGATACTTTATGCAATTGTTTTATTATGTTATATTAATATTCCTCATATCTCTCACAATCACTTAATGGAAACCTACTCCGAATTGAATAAAAGTACGAGGGTCGTATTAGTTATTCGCTATTTTAAAATCCTCCAGCTGTTATTCAATTAGATTAGCGTGTTCCATAATGTTGGTAGTTCGAGATTTTAATGAGTATATTATATGGTATTTTATACAATATTGGGAAAATAGTTTTCAAACCTCAATGAATGCCCTTATTTAATCAACAATATTTTGTTAAAAAAATAAAATTATCCTTTTAAATATAAACTACTTTTTCTGTTTCAATTGACTGCAAAATATATATAAAAATATACTGAAAAAAATGTTGTAGTATAAAACTTTATGTGAGGTTGCTAACAAGTTAACTAACAGTCGATTTCCCTAGAATCCGCATTTGTTACAATTGTTTAGATAAGCGTCACAAGGGTCGTCATAATGAAAGAATGGGACAGGTGCAATTAATACAATTACGGACACAACAAATATACAAAAATTTATTTGCGTGTATGATGGAAATTTTTATAAAAATAAAAAATCCTCAAATGCGTGTAGGATTTGCGTACAAAAGGTTCGGTATTGTTACAAAATATTATTGTGACGATTATTACTAAGTAATACTGTATAAATGCACAAAATTTCGATTAACTAATAACCAAAGTTGATTATGTAATAATTTCATGTATAATTTTAAATTAATTATTTTGGGTCTTTTTCTTTACTTGTGCTGTAAGACCTTTTTTGTCAAGTTTCAAGATCCTAGGTTGATGAAGAACCCTAACTGTTTTCATGAATAAGTCAGTGAGTCCGTATTAAAATTCACATTGTTTGAAAGGCTGTTATTTATTGCATTTTGTAAGAAGCTTAATTTTTTTACTGGACTAGAGGGCTATAGACCTTAGTACTGTTTATTTCAATTTGATATTTCTAGCATTTCCTAAGAAAAAGGTCTTTATGGAGAGACAGAAAGACTTTTCCATTCTGATGTACAGAATCATAAAACGATATATTTAGGTAGGTTATAGTCCTGTACAGTAGCAGCTTTGTTCTTTTTAATCTAATTTATTGTTCCAGTATTCATTTCCATACGTATAGAAGTACTGTTATTAAAAACTTAACGCAGGTGTCATTACACTACTCATTATTTCTTGGCGTTAAATATTCCCGCAGTATGAAGCAATTTAAATTTGTTTATATTGCTCTTTCGTACCAGGAACAATTAGTACAGTCGCGATTAATTATTCTCAAATATTAACTTCTCTACATGCGCTATTAAAACGGAGAATTGCCGCAAGTTATTCTGTTTCTTACGCCTTGAACGCGATAAGAATGGGAACAAGAACATGAGTTATGAGAAAACAGAGAGAGAGCGCAACTCTGCGTGGTATATTTAATAACGTTATTCGGAATCATTTTACAAAATTTAAATTGTAATTTATTTTATATATGCAATTCCCTAATAAAAGAATAATTACACATTATTAAGTGCATAATTCTTTTTTCAATATTCGTAACTTTTCCTGATATATAAATTACTAAACAGTAAACTAATTTAAACCTTATCCCGTTAAAAAGAAATATTACAAAACACTAAAGGTCAAGAAAGTTTTGTGTATTGTGCAAATATGGGAATTTCCCGCATTATCATCCGCCATCCTTATGTTAGCCTCCAGTTTAAACACATATTAATATATTTAGAGCCGGGACTCTGTCCTCTGTTGTAGAGCAGAGACTTAAAATAAAAACTTGTTCTACCAAGTGAAACACAAATTCGTCCGGTTTATATCTGAATTAATAGGAAGTATTTGTGTGTCTCTCCGTGTGCAGCCTGAATAATTTGCCGATTTTAATTGTAAAATTGAATAGTATAATATCTGTGGCTACTATTTTTACAACTTAATAATATATTTACGGATGAATTCGCTGTTATGGTTGTTAAAAATTTTCATACTACTTCACGATTAAATACACCACTTAGGACCTTCAAGTTTTGATATACAAATCAAAATTTACCATGTTGGTTAGAAAAACATTCCTTTTTTCTTACTTTAAAAAAAACCCTCTGATACACGTATTTGTGTTATTATTTATAAGCTCCTTAACTTTTAAACAATTTCCATTAAAGTTTCAAAAATTATTCTCCACCTCCTAGCAACAAATTTTAAAGGAGTGGATATCACCACCACACGTCCTTCCAAAATATCGGAGTAGTCCGATATTTGGATAGTTGAGTTCTCAAAATTAAACTTTGCAGTCAAATTTTTATGCAAAAGTATTGTAAGTACACCGCACCAGCATAACTGTAATATGATGAATAAGCCAAACTTGCCACATCTTTTTTTTCTAACTAGCATTTGTTTTCCTTTAGTGTGAAAATATTTGCGAATATCAAGTTAAAATGCTTATACTGACTTAAGTTTTTCACACTGACCACAACATGACATACGTTTTTGTTGCTTCATTAGTAAAATGATCTTCTGTATAAAGAAGGGAATAAAAATACAAGAAAATTTCATATGAGCGCACATATACTGGCATGTAATAAACATATATATTTAAAATGTGCTAAATTTTGATGTTTCAATATTGGTTTGTCGGAAATTCATAAAAGACATATGATGTTGATGGCGATTTGAATATCATATTTTAGTAATTTATACATAATTGCTGCGAATACATATATTTTCTGATTGAATTAAAAAGTTATTTGCAATCAGCATATAATAGAAAAACGTTTCGTCATTATTTTTTCCGACTACCATTTTGTCTTCCAGAATATTCACACAAAAAGGAACATTTGTTTGAGTAGCTAAGGCTTGCTTTTCATTAAATTTTTGAAAACGCGACGTACAATACTGGACATATGCAAATAAAATGAATCTATGGAAAATAAAAACGAAAGTCGGTTCATTGACATAACACACTATCCGCCTTTGTACGTTTTGTGGTTATCCGATGGTTTCAGTTATTCCAACGTATCTAATTTCTACTGTAAGACCGTGTGGTCTATACAGAACATACACAAAGGATGACAACACCTGGCTGCAATCAGAGCGAACATTTTCTCGTTGAGTATGGAGGTTGCACGGTTTTACGGTGTTTCACTTAACCTAATACATTGGTGTCAATAGTTGAATTTTTCAATTAAACGAATTTGATTCAGAAGAATTTTGATGGTTGGAGAAAGAAGAAGCTTATAATATTTTATTAAATTACTTTGTGTTTTGTATACTTTTCACCGCATAAAAGAAAACGTTAAAATCTAATAATGCACTTAACAAAGAGTAAATTGCTCTCATCACGTTTATTTGTTACCAGTAATAAGTGCAGTATATCATAATATATATATATATATATATATATATATATATATATATATATATATATATATATATATACGATGGACAAATGCGAGTCTGGAAGGTGCCGTACCTTGTCTGAAGTGTAATTTTTTTATTATATTAAGTCATGACTGACATGCAGTTCTCACTGCAATAAATGATTAATAATACCTAATACAATTAAGTTTATACATTATCGTGAATATCTCAAAAACGACGACATCTAGAATCATTCTTGAAGCTTCCCAACAACCTTTGCCTTGGTTGCATTGTATTTTTTTTCATAATTTTAGTTTTGATACAAGTGTTATGATGTGTGGAGTAATTTCGGAAATATAGGTAAGACGAGATATATTTTCATTCTTTTCAGTATATATCTGAAGATACGCAACCTTAATTAATTGCTTTTCAATAAATGCCATCATTACTTTTAAACTGTTCGTTAGAAACTTAAGGCTTACTTAGTATGATAGGGAAATTGACCTGTGTTAACATTTTGAGTTGTCTTTCTTTGAAAAATTTTCCAAATTTTGATCTATATTTTAATATATGGTACTCGTTACGTATACGTAAAAATGTGCCAATTAATCTCAAGTGCCATACCAACAATCAATATATCCTACCTGTTATTACTTACCAAGGGGATACTTCGACACTTACCCACGAGTATATTAACGAAGTGCAAGTTGCCCAAACGAAAATGGAGTGTGCTATATCTCTGAAATGTTTGAGATTATTTTTCACATATAGAATTAATTAAGTAAAACATAATTCCGATTTGTAATAAACTACCCGACATGGCGTGCGTTGTACCACAAAGAAAATGGAGTTGGGCTGGTTACTTGAGTCTTTGAAATGATAATTGACGAAGTAGAAGGATTGTGGAGTAAAGACCGCTAAATGATGATATTCCAACAGTAGCGGAAAACAGTTGGATACAGAAAGCGAAACATCCGCATGAAAATTGTAAAACTGGTAGAAAACTTGATTCTGTCGATTTATCAAAAAGAAAAAGTTTATTTTATTTAAAAAAGACCGGTTAACTGAACCTTTCTCTTGATTTTTGTAGATTCCTCGTGTTTATCTATGTTAAAACTATCAATGGCCAATTTTGGCCATATGATGTTTGGGCTTTCGTCTTTAATATATATAAATGTTTGTTTATTAACGATATCATACAAAAATACCTTATTTATGCTGAAATTTAAAATAATTCATTTAAAAACATTTTAATCGTCACATTTGATTTAATTATCACTCAACGACATTGTGTTACAATGTCGTCAGTCTGTCTGTCGTCTTGAAATAAATTTATTGTAATCTAGTAACGTATTTGTCGTAAAGAAATATGCAACAAAACCCTTTTATTAGTTATGGAATAAATCTTTTATCGCGAGATGTACTGGATACTATTTTAGCCCTTTTTATACAGGAATTTTTTCACATTTAGTTATAAGTAACATTTAGACTTTGTTAGACTTTGATTTATTAAATTTTTCAGTACACAAACTTTTATAAATCTGAATAGATAGAATATTTTACTGAATCTTAATACAGATCTCTTAAATAATGTGTAGAAGTAAAATTATGGGGTTAAAAATGGACTTCAATGCGAATTTGTGTTCAATACCTGCTTTTCTTATAAAAAAAAGAACTTGCTGGACGTGTTACTGCACAACTAAATATAATATCATATTACATATTGCTAACCGACCTATATTGCGTCGGAGACACGCATTTTTTCAGTCACGCTAAGTTGATGTCACTATCATCACAAAAGTTTCGTATCGCACTAGGTCCGTCGGATACATTAAAGGAGTTCCCTAGCGAGCATTGTAAGTCGGTTTTAGGCATCTGTCTAACCTCGTTTAAGGAACTGCAAATAGCCCTCGTAATGTAAGTAAATACCCTCGCTCTGAGGATAAATAAATGTTGATGTTATTTTTACACATCATCATACCGGCAACAGCGATATGTTTAATTTTCTGTGTAATAGAATGGAAGAATCCTACTTTCAAATGAAAATAGGGTGTGGTCTGTAAATTTCTTCAATATTTTTTAAGATTTTTCTACACAAATTTTTTAGGTGACTAATGTGGTAAACTACAAGAATCAACTGAATTAGATCTTGATATAATTGTTTTGATTATTATTAATTCGATCTAAAGGTTTGAGGAAAAAAACACAATGCAGTAACCATTTTTTTTATTTTGCATTATAATATATTATTGTAATGTAAATGGAATGATGTTAAATTGTATTATCTCAAAATATCTCAATAATAATAAAAAATATATATTAATAAAAAATAAATATCTGTTTTACTCAGTACAGGTAATTTTGGAAAATAAACGTCTAATTCAATAAGCTTTAGTAAATAAAATATAAACACGATATAACTATGGAAATTTAATACTTAATATTTATTTTTATTTCAATTGTATATAGAAAGCACAATGAAAATTCTCGTCACAACATATAAAGACAAAATTTTACTTAATAAAATTATTATATTTTAATATTGTGTAAATATGTCGTCACCGTGGTGTATTTGGTTGATCACAACGCACACAATCCTTAATGGTTCGGCGCATCGCAGTGATCCGATTTCGATTCTCGGCCACTCATAGAGCGGAACTGGACTGGTGTTCAGGTTGGCCGTAAGATATTGCTTTCGTAGCGATAAATCCGCCATATGTATTAATTGCATGCATTAAAGCACGGAAGCAAATAATAAATAAATAAAATTGAACGCCTACAGTGAGCTTATTTTTTCAACAATTCAAGTATTTAATAAATTATTTGTAGGTTTTCGACGAATTTGCAGGTTATGTAAAATCAAGTTGTCGATTAATAACACTTATCAAAAAATAACTAATCGTTACAATTTTTTACGTTGGATTGCAAATAGTGTCTTCAATATATATATATAAATATATATATATATATATATATATATATATATATATATATATATATATAAATATATATATATATATATATATATATATATATATATATATATATATATATATATATATATATATAATATTCCTTTTCACTATTTCAATTTAAATATGATCTATTTTATTTTAAGAATTAAGAACACATTTCCGAAAATTTACTTTGATGTATAATTAGTATATGAAAAAATCGTTTTGAAAACTCGAATTCGTGTTGCATAATTAAAAGTATTTCCTCCTGCGTACAGTGGATTTTCATTCTTTGCAATTCGGAAGAGACATTGCGCTTATGAAATATGTTTTTCAAATGTCAAAAAGGAGAAATTCTATGCTCCGAATTTTTGGGTAAACTGTCATTCTTCGTAAGTGATAATTTCATGCTCTCATGCCATCAAAACCTTTTGCCACATCGCTCTCTTGAGCCGAATTATGGTGGAACTCTCTAATTTCTTACAAAATTCGACGGCTCTACCACGTAATTGCATTCGCGCTAGAGTATCATTTGTTTATGATGAGAGAAAATATATTTGTAGAAATGTGTCAACGTTAGCTTTTATAGCACTTATCTAGTTATGCGTTCCTTTTATTGAATATTTATGTTGTTTTTTCTTGCCTTTCAACTAAATCCATGGTTCTTTTTCTCCAAAGTACGAATTTTAATTTGATTAAACAAATTCTTCTTTATCCTTCCGAATAATTTACTCTAATATATAAAATATTACTTCTAATAAAATATTACTCTAATATATCAAAAACATGTCTGGATGATTAAATTATTTTGTTTTAAACTATTTTAACCGTAGTACTATTTATTCTGTTAATCAAAAAGACTTTTATAACTAGATGAAATTGATTTCTTACGGAAACAAAAAGTATATCCTAAAAAGACACATCTCTTAGTTTGGCAACAAGTAGATTTGCACCGATTTTAATTATTGCCTCATATTTGGCTTTAAATCTTTTCGACTTGATGCATGTCTCAGACATAATTTTTATCAAAACTATTAAACTACTTCTGTAGTAAATTTAATATTTCGTCCATTATCGAAATGAAACTTCCCTAGCGATAGCTCAGTCATTTTGTCAGGCTTTAGAGAGCTTGAGAAAACAAATGTCGAACGCATCCGACCTGCGCCGAAACTGACCAAGTTAAAAATAACGGTTATTCAAATCAACAAGTTTATTAAAATCTCTGTTCTCATAATGCCCGGTTACCAATGCTTTTTGAACCTTCAGCCGCTCATTTAAAAATTATAAGTAACGTCATTTATTCTATAGGCCCGACTGAATAAATCTGAACTCTTAAAAACTTTGTTGTTGAGGCTTAAAATTATTCTTATTTAAAAATGAATGTAATGTAGTATGATTATTACACATATTGTAATTAACGGAAATCAAGTTCAGTACATTACACAAATAACTACTCAAGTGTGCTTGCAGTCACTGAGATCAATACGCTTTAATTAACATTGTTAAAGCGTATTGACTCTACGAAGGCGCAGGAAGATTACGTGCAGTTTGCTATCGTTCTTTAATTAAAGGTTGTTCACGTTGAGAATCTCGGCTGCGAGGAACAAGACGCCTTAATCTTGTCATGCCACTGCGCGGTTCAGTGGAAGTGATTAATTGACTACGTGTGTTGAGACTCCGTTACGTGTGCGAGTGGTATAATTGATTTCGAGGTAAAATTTAATTTTAATTTTAATGAAACAATGCACTTGAGCTTTGAGAATACCTTTGCTATAAGTTACTAATCGTACTCAACTTATTTTAAGAGCGTTGCCATTACATTGTCAGCACGTAAGTTTTTATTAAATTTATATAGCAATCCGATTTCATCTTCTTTTGCAATACAAAATAAAACGATTTTAGTCAATAAAATGTTTCGTGTATCGTATTTTGTTTTCAAGATAACTTATATTTCGTTACTAACGCAACGATCAAGCCTCCTGCAGTGCTCGCCCGCTGTGCGTCGTCAAAGGAAGCTAGGCGAATATATTACTCCGCTATGAACATTGAGTGATGGAAGCATTATGTTTAGAAAACAATTTATTAAACTGGTAATTACTTGTTTTTCTCAAGTTCCACCTTCTTTCATTCGAAAATTTAAAAAAATATATTTTTCACGGAAAAATTCATTATTTCTGAATAATAAAAACTCAAATATAAACGTTTATATATTGTTTTAGTCCCATATTGAGGAATTAGAAAATTAGTTCTTGCCGCAATAATTGAACATCAAGCTGGATACAATAGTATCCATGCCTAGAGGTGCGAGAACTGATGGCTTACTAATTTTTATGTGAAAATAAAATTACATGTCAGGAAGACAAGGTTTCTATAAATTTTCTTTTAAATTCGATTTTACGAAACCGTTTATTAGTTTTTACGCTATAGATTTCATAACATTAAAGTAAACAAAACTTTTGATCGATCGCTAGCACATCCTTGATATGAAATTTCTGAAAAATATTTAATGTATGTGTCTACAGATTGTTTAGGTTATATAAGGTGATTAATCTTGTTGAATTGGTTTATATCTGCAGGTCAGTGTGAAATAAATTTCTTTCAAGATAACGAAAAATATTTTTCAAAAGGTAAAGAAAAATATATTATTAAACATATATAATGTATCGCTAAGGACACATTTTTTACTGACTTTTTTTATAATACCCACTAGAACAATATTCCATAAAACTTGAAAAGAACAGTTTCGGAATTCTTCTAACCTATTCTTTCAATTGCTATTATACACGATACACTAAATGAGAAAAAGAATCCAGTACTTGGTTAGCTTCTTTAGAAACTTTTCACAAGAATATTTTGTGGTGCGCCAATACAAAGATTAATGCGGGTTAATATTTTTTACGATTATAATTTAGAAAGGATCATTTTAAACGTTTTAAAGTCCCAGCTGCCTGGATTTTAGGGTAAAGCAATTTTTATGATCTTAAACAAAATCTTAGTTACGCTTATATCTGCAGTAAGGAAAATCAATGTAGAGGTAGTATATCAAATTTCACGTGATTTTCGCCTCAAAGTAAAGTGGGAACAACCGTGCGTTATAGAAATATATATATATATATAAATATATATATATATATATATATATATATATATACATATATATATATACATATATATATATATATATATGTGTATATATATTTTTTTTAATGTACGTGAATTTATCAAAATATTTGCGACAAAATTATACATGTTACCACCTGCTAAAAAATTCCTTCGTAGCCTACTATTCGCAATAACTCAATAGTCGACATCCTTATAATTTATTAATACTTGTTAGCTGAAATAACTTTGCATTGAACTATTTTTTAAATTTTTTGTTCAAATCAGACCGTCGAAAATGAAACTGACCTTAGATAAATAAAATGTTGTTTTTAGAAAGCTGATTTTCCTTAAAATATAAGAAAATAAAAATTTCAGCGATGGAAAATCAAAATAGAGCAATAAATTAAATGCTGTCTACACCATAATGCGAAAAAGGAGATGTATCTTTACAAAAGTGCATATTTTATATTTAGTTGTAATTGTTGATAAGAAATAAAAGCAACACTAAAATCAAATGAAGAATATGTTACGTTTTTAGCAATTTTTGAAAATTTTTCATGATCGCATATTTAAAGTCCAAAATATGTGAACTTCATTTAATGTATTTCAAGATTTTTCTTGTTCCTTTATTCATAGCTATAGTTTAAAATTATCTCATTTAATTTTTTTCAAATGGCTTATTAAGATGTTATTTCAAGACATGTTTTATTTGAAAACAATTAGTTAATAGCTTTAACCATTTTTTTATCCTAATTATACTTCAATCTGTCAACACACTGGGACAATGAGCTGGACAATTTGGTTCGGATATTATCCATTATTTTTTGCATAAATTTATTTGGGTGGTTTGTGATTCTGTCTTTGCACGATGTTGTGTGTCTATCGATTTCTCTCTAATTATAGGTATTTGTAGGTCCTTATGCAATTGCTGGTTGGCTACAAACCACGGGTGTTTGTAATTATCCGCAGCATTTTATTCTGGTGTCTTTGGATTATCTCAACATTGAAGTGGGAAGCTATATGTACCCCATAGCTGAATGCCGTAGTTCCCAACTGGTTCAAATATAGCTTTATGGCGAAGCAGCTTAGATCCCAATGACGGTTGAGACTTACTGAGGATGAGCAAATGGAGCTTTCTGAGCTGAAAGTCAAATTATTTCCGATTGATGAATATATGCTTTTGCCAAGTTAGTCTTTTATCCAGATGTAAACCAAAGTAGCGTATGTGCTCCACTTGGGGTATTTCAACATTGTTTAGTTTAATTGATGAACAGATGTCTTGTGCGAGCGTGAATGTAACGTTGAGTGATTTGTTTTCACCACCTTGATCCGCCACTTCTTTAGCCAAATTCTTTTGTTATGTTATATAACTCGTCTTGTAACATTTTTGCTGCAGTTTTTGTCTCGCTGTGTGAGGCCGAAATGATTGTATCGCCGTCAAAATTACTCACATACCCACATTAGTAATTCTGAGATGAAGGACAGGTCGCGAATTGGGCCTAGCACACTTTCCTGTGGGACACCCGCTTATATTGAACACAGTTTTGTCACTTCATTTTCACACTAAACCATGAATTGTCTATCCGTTAGGAAGGCTTTGACGGTTACATATAAATATGGGGAAATGCTTGCTTTAACCTTGTATAACCCTTAATGCCACACGTGAGAGACATACAAAAACACGCCTGCACAGTACTTTTTAGCTTCGAAACATATTACTATTTCGTCTGTGAGTCTGTTAACTTGATTTATAGTAGCATGTTTGTACCTGGTGGTCGAGTATAAGGCGTTTATCTCTTATCACTGGCATCATGCGAGTCAATAGCAATGCCACATACACTTAAAAAGTTATAGGTAATGGGCTGTTGGGACAGTATGATTTAGGGTCGTTTGTTTGTTTGTAAAATTTTTGGATCATTATTATCTTAGCTACCTTTCATTGATGTGGAAAGAATTTTAGTTTAAGCATGACGTTATAAATGGACGTACCTAATTTTATTCCGAAAGGTGCAAGGGTGCGACTTATGATGAGGTTGTAGCCGGGAGATTTTTTATGGGACATTTTAAATTGTACCTATTACTTCATATTTTGTGAAAATGGATAGGTATTTTTCACCTCAGCGAGAGTGGATTCTTCTGATAGGGAGTGACAGATTTCTTTTTCATGCTAAAGTGAGCATTCGTTTGGGTGAGGTTTGAATACCGATAGTAAGTGTGCAGAGTAGTTTAGCGCTTTTTCAGTGTCTGTTCGGACCCATTTCCCATCGGGAATTCATAGGGATGGTGAGGCAGTTAGAGGAAGTTTTAGCTTTCTTTAGCATTACGTAATAAGTAGTCTGAAAAAACGATTACGAGTGAAAGTTGGTGTCACGATCTCGTACGAGTACATTTTTGTCCTTTCTAATTTTGCGCTTTAGTCGTTTTTTTCAATTGTGGGTATCTCGTTACCTGCCACCGTATCCGGAGCTTTTTTTCACACACTAGTTCTAATAGATTTTTGGCTACGTGTTGAATATTGGCAGTATTTGTTTTCAGTGGTGTGGAGTCCCAAGCAGCATGTTGTACTGCTTTGATAAAATATTCAATAGCAACTGTAATGTCATGTTCACATTTGAGTCTCACCGGATCTGCAAATCCGTATCAATAAGGTACCGATATAGAGTCCAGTTAGTCCTGCAGTTACGCAAGACCCACTTAGGTTCTTTTTCTATAAGGAGAGTGGACAGGTTTACAATAGTGGCCCGATGATATTTCAAGACAACTGCCGCAAGAGATATATTTATCAGAGATTCATTTGATTACGCAGAAATATATAAGGCTTGACATTTTATTTCAGTCCATGGGCCAGTATGTAGGCTACCTTGTTGAGAGTATTAAAAATAGTTGAAAATAAAAATATTTCATTAATATCAGAAAAAAACATACTTTTTCTTTGCCCACCATATATTTTTATCTTTGGTCATTAAAACCAGAATTTTGTGAATGTTCTATTAAAGCATTGTAGATAATCTAAAATACTTAAACCTTTTTTTATTACACGAATATTTATTTTTTTGATATTTCAGGCTATTTCTAGCGAAAACATGGTTCAATTACCCAAACAAATAAATATATTCTATAACATTGTCGTAGATAAGTAGGTTGTTGAAAATTTGATTATAACAATTCCGTACTAGCAAGTGCATGTACACAAGCAAGTACACAGACATTAATGGAAGTAAAAATTAAATAATATATTTTCAATTGAGGTACAAATCGTTAATGTCATGTTTCAGATTTGATAATCTCTATTAAGGGACTTCTGAAAACAATCCTTATAAATATTATGAAACTGCGAATAACTTTAAGTATTTACCAATAAAACACATCTCTCTAGGAACAATAAATTATTTATAAGTTGTAATAGATCAATAATCTGAGAGTTAACCGCATTCGCCCGATAACGCTCGAACATTATATCAGTTGTAAGTGAGCTACGTGAACAAGAAAATCCAAATCTAATCCTATTATTACTTAATAATTCTACGTACAAGGACACAAGATCAGAGGTTGTCTGATTTAATACTAATGTCATCATTAATTATATACCGAAATCAGGAAAACTACATACATAACACACAATACGACCTTTACGAAAAGCGAATGATTAATTCGAATTCTGCGACTCGTTTTATCGATTTTATGATAATAAAGTAATTTGGTCTAATTTAATTTATTATTGAAACTTGTAATAGAAAGGAAGTTTATTAACCCGCTTATTTTTAAACAGTGAGAAATTAACCAATATTTGTTCCAGAATTTTGGAAGAAGCAAATTTAGTAACATTTTTTGTGATTTCGATTATCTGGGTTTTTCAATTGAGAAGGTTAGTTTGTTACTTACTAGGTTTATGATACTACATTTTTTTACAATTTTATTCACAGAAGTTAAGCTGTAATATTCTACCCAGCGAGTAGCACATTTGCGATTTAAATTAACTTTTACTTAATTATAATCATTTCTAATGAAAAAAAACTAAATATTAGTAGGAAGTAATGTTCTTTATAGCGCACAACTTTACTTGGATCGTCAGTAATGTTCTTACCACATTTATTTCGTCCATTCGTTGAATATATATCAAAATCATTTGCGTAAACACTGACCCTGGAATATTTATGTTTACAATTTACTGCCCCATGATTTTGTTCCGAACCGTTTCGTTTATTGGGTCGAATGTGATTTTTTAGAGTGGATCTCAATTCTCCCGTGACAATACTCTTTCAAAAGATTTTTAATAAAAAAATTCATAAATAAAATAAAGTGAAACCCCCTGCTATTGTTTCCAGATTCATGCATGAATCATGAGATTGTCGAACCGATTCTGTTTTCTGTTAATTTAGTGTCAAGTGACTTGTAATGCAACAGCTATAGGGCAAAGAGTGAACATGGTTTAAAATAATGTCTTGGAGGACTAATGAGACAATTATTATACAATTATAAAGGTGAAGAGATAGATATTGTACCCTGAATGTAAGTATCGAATATTTTACGTTAAAAAACTACCTTTACTCTCGTCAATATATTACAATTAAACTTCATCATAAAATTACCCTTCATAAAATTGGTGTACTACAATAAGAAGAAAGTAACAGTTGGAATTGAATTTTACATAATCTAGTGAGTTTTGAAGATGATAGTATTCTGTTATTTAAATACAGGCACACAAAATGATTACGTTAATGTCTGATAAGCATTGAAATATTGAATCTACCTTTCATTTACTAATAAATAAAACTAAAATGTATTTTTTTTGTGTCAGAATTTGTATGCTCTCAGTTCGCATTCATTCCAGTTCAGAAAATATTTTTCACTCATGAAATTTGTTCTTGGATTATTAGAAAAGAAATGGGTCATATGTTTTGAGCATACTTGGGTTTTCCGTTTCTAATAATTTATAGAATATGTCAAATTTAAACAAATACCATAAAGAACTAAAACAAAATATCAATATATACAATATGCATTCTAATAATACCCAAAATTTATCATAAATTAACTAAATGCAGTCTTAGAACAAGCAAGACAACAACCGATATATAAAAGAAAACCAGCAACCTGCTCTGATTTTTTTTCTTCGAAGGATTTACTACTGTTTTATTAGGCCATATTGGTATTATTTTTATGCCTATAAAATGGACAATGCAGGAAAGCTCATGTGTATAATTTTTTTTACTTGAATACACCGTCATAACTTTTAAATTGTTTGTTAAAAAACAAACACTATACCTGAGGGAATTTTTTTATCTATAAGTTAAATAAATTAATTTTATAATCAAGTTAGTTGAATTTTTAGAAATTTTAAACAATAAGCTCTAGAAAATAGAGTTGAAAAATAAAATTCTTACATTATGAGTTTTATATAATGTATACGTATATGTTGTTCTGTACTTTATTGCAGAACTTTTTCGAGAAGAATAATCTTTCCCCACATTGCTTCAGTTCTTCTCCGCTTTTTCCCACTTCCGACCTGCTTTTTCCGACTTCATCGACATTCATTGTCGTAAGTAGGATATTTTTTAAGAAATATTTTTATATTATATACAAATTTCTCTTGAATTATTAAATCCTTAATGGATTAAAACCAGAACCAGAACAAATTTTAGTTCAATATAATTTCCATTTAGTAGTAACTTAGCCAAAACTCGTTTAATAGCAAGTTGGAAAAATCGCTTACGTACAGACAAACTCAGCGGAGTACTTTGTTTTGTATATGTATTGATGGTTGCGAACCGGATATTTCATGAAGGTGAGTTCAGGGCCGAATCACTACTTACTGGAATATGTTACATCCAACATATGTATCATGGGGTACCTCAGCCTCAAACACGTACAAATGAAAATAAGGGAGAAAAAGACAAAACTATACAAAGTTGTTTATGAACATGGATAAAACTTTGTATAAAAGTATGTATCAGTTAGGCCATGTGTGTACTTAGTTATCAATATATCTATACGATGGTATACTTTTGTTTTTAAGAAGTATAAAATAAAACACAATTATTTCTTATAATTTGTTGAGCAATTAACTTCCAGATATGGATTCCAACGCAAGCACCTAAGAGCACATCTAAGGGATAATCGATTGCTTGTATGTGAGAAATATAAGACTAAAAATATGATGAATAGATTCTAAATAAACAACAGTCATTTCTGGATTTTAAAACGTATAAGGAAACATAATTTTATCTTCTAGATACGAGTTCTAGGTATATTGGTAGTAATAAATTTTTGCTATAAATTATTACCTATTTTGAATACTGAAGTATTCAAAATAGATAAGAATTTTCCTCAATATTCTCAACTTCCCGTCTTTACAATTCTCTAACAAGTTTATGAATAATTCATAGGTTTGCGTTACGATATTGATTGTTGTGAAATAAGTTGATACCCAAGCTTTCCAAACGAGTGAAAATATTACTTCAAATTTTATTTTCAGTTTCAAAGCACTTTTGTATTTCCTCTGAACTGTGGAAAACACTCCAAAATACAAATGTTTGGTAGTTCACTAATTCGTATTATTGTTTTCTCTAACAATTATTTAACACTATTTAGTCTAAATACTTAATTGAATATTGAATATCATTCCTACGAGATATTAAAGAAGATATTTGGTTTCAGATTTAGATCATTCTATTTTACAAGAAGAAACTTTTTTTTAATTTTTTGTATGTTTTTTGTCTAAGAAAATGGGGTGAATTCAAATCCAGCTCGATACTATCCCAAATAATTCTACAAAATTAAAAAAAAAAAATAATAATTCAACAATAATAATCAGAAATTTATAGAATAATGTAAATATAACGCACTAAAGGATTTTCCATCTTTTGCATAATTAGAGATTGCATTAAAAAAACGCATCGAACAAGGCTTACGAGGGTATTGTAATATTTATTCTTAGTCTTGTTTTTTATCATATATTTGAGGTAAATTAATTTAATTATGTGGTTATATGTCCTTACGTAAACATTGTTAGGAATAATGAATTTTTGACGCGTACATGCAATACACGTAAACCTACACATATTCAAAACACACACGTACGTACACATATATGGTCACGTAATTAAAATATAATTTCCGTCGAGGATTATCTTACTAGTAAGTGTAAAATTTTCTAATAACTTATGTGGGCATTTCTTGTTGTATGTTAAGCGTTGGAAACACGAATTGTATTTGAATTGTAAAATATAAGAAAAAGTACAAGTAGTATTCAAAAATTATCTTAAAAAACTATTACATTTCCTTTTAGGGGATAATATATCAAAGTTGAAAAAAGATAGAATATTAAATTAAAATGTACAATCATGTGTATCCTAAGGGGAAAGTAGTTAAATATAACATTTCATATTTAAAATATGAATGTACGAGAACTGTACTTTATTTACCGCAGATTTAGGCAAGAAAGTCATAGGAAGTTTAATTTATTTCTCATTGCTAATTAAACTGATAAAATTTTTTCACCAAATTGCAAATTTTTTTTAAACATTTGTTTTGTGGGAGATTTTAACGTATCTGATTTTATGTTAGCACAGCATTAAATCAATGTTAAGGTTTTATTTGAGATTAATTAACGGGAATAAAAAGGTATTGTAAAGAATATATTGTACCAGAACGTATTTTGATATGTCCTTGGTTGTGTTTGTTGTGTGGTTTAATAATTACAAATAAGCAATAATTTATAATCCAATTTACATTACTAAACGAATTTTATTTTATTTTTTCATTCCTATGTATCAAATATGTTAGGAAAAAGATTACTGTACCAGAAATCAATACCACAAAATTATCTATAATAGATCATTTTAAAGCAGATTTTCAGAAAGTTAAGTTTTGCAGACCTCCGTAATAGCAATTGTGCTAAAAAGTATGTGGTTACAAAATATGACGTGAACATTGTGAGCCAAATTATTTATTCTAAAATATGTCATAAATTACGCTGAGAATAATATTATATAATCTATGGAGCCACAATTATTATATACATTTTTACTCCGAAATCATTTAGATACCCGCTTAATGATTAGGAGTCGATACGAAACCCATACAGCTTGAAAGTTAATGATATCCAGAAGGTGTTTCCTCCAGTATTTGTACAAAACTTATTGTTGCTATATCCCTACTCTCTACTAATTACTTCTGAGCAAGCTAGGTTTTAGTTCTCCGTAATTCAGTATAGATTTTTTTTATGAAATTATTTTTTTTATTTGTTGAATGAAACGGTGTAAACCTTGGTTTTGTAAAAAGATTTTAGTTATTATTGATACAAACTGACATGTAAATCACATCCCTTTTTGGGATTCACCCTAGGCAATGTTTTAATAAAATATATACCTGTATTTACAACCTATTTGCTAACAAATATTGTAGTTTATTTATGCTTTCGTATATATCTGTATATACGTACTTACTTATCTGCTTACTAACTTTAGGCTAATTTATGCATTTTTTTATACCTGTTCTTACTTACATATCTATCTACACGCTTATACTTTGTATATAAATATATACATATTTACCTACCTATATAACTTTTTACTCCCATACTTACGGCGAGACAGGAGAAAGAATTCCAAATTGAATGAGTTCATGTCTCATCAGTGAAAAACTTCTGTCACCGCCTTCCAACTCCATCACTTTGTTTTGATTTAGCTGAAGGGTAAAATTATGTCACCATAATCTTGTTAAAATTGTATAGTCTAAACTAGATAACTGTCCTCGTGTTATTCGTTTTTGTCAAATTCTATGTTGGACCTTCAATTTCAGTGGTAAAATTATTATGAGACTATACTGGGCTTTATCTTCCTCGTCAGGAAACATCTAGATATGTGGGTTGATTAATACCGGAGATATAATTTAACATACCCAAAAAATTGGCTTCATATATTTTAATGTACCTGTTTACTTACCTACTCATTCCCTTCGTTATTTACTTTCTTACATCAAGATAAATCAAATGAAGCCAAATTCGATAAGTTCACTACTTATGTCTAAAGTGTCCTTGTCACTACCTCCCGATAACATCATTACATTATATTAAAGATCAAATTTATGTTTTTCTTAGTCGTGTCTTATTAGATTTTCATTAGAGCTTTATAATTCAAACTCTAACGCGGCATCTATGCTGTTTCTTTACTTTTAAGAAATTCTTTGCCTTGCTTTTAATTTCCACGGTCAAATTTTAAACAACCATGAACTTATATTCGGCATATATCATCAAAATAAAAAAAATGTTATCTAAATGGGTTGATAAATGCCGGATATATAAGGTAAAATGCATAAAAAAAGTAAAATGATGCTGTCGAATTGAGAATTGAGGATCTCTGTATAAGTTATAAATAATTCATGTTCGATATATAGTTTAAGTGAATGGTTAATGACAATAAAGAAAAATGGATGTCCCAGTATATAATAGTGCTATTGAAGATTAAGGTTAAATATGTAGGAGAAAAAAGTTTACTTCGCCAGAAAGCTTACTTTCTTAAATGTGTGAATTGTTTTAAGTTAATTAAACCTACAAGATAATAAAGATTGATTAAATTATTTTGTAATTATGTATACATTAAAGTAGGTATAAGAATGCTGTAAAGTTGTCTTAATGAGACTATGACCAATGAAAATAAATCGGTAGCGTCTATTCCCCATAGACCTCCTAGATAAATTATTTCCTTTTAATAATTTCCTTTTTCCTTCCCTACTTGTGAGTAAGTCAAACATGCAGAAAGATTTTGTCTTGTTGTGAATATGAAAATTAATTGTGAATCCTTCCAGGATCACAGTCCAAAATATTTATATATTGTGCCACAAGCTTACGAGTGATTCGTGAAATTATGAAGCAGTTGAAGGGTTTTAATTAGTGAAGAGCCCAGAATCTTCAAATTTCTTCTGAAATCTTCAGATTCGGAATGGACCACTTTTATTTTTTTACATAATAATGTAATTGTAAATTATAAATTAGTAATATGTATGATCCACTTTTGGTTCGCTTACTTGTTATATAAGATTTAATGTCATCTAATGTTACTAATATTAGCAATCTAAATACAGAAGTATGGATGTATGTTACCTAATAATTCATCAACCAAGCAAAAAATTATATATTTTAAGGTAATATGTAGACTATTTATCTTATAGCTTCATAATCGTGGAATTATTATCAAGTCTACATTTTTAACTAATATGCGTAAATTGTTTACACCAATCTTCAATAAATACGAACAAATAGTCAAAATCTGAGATACAGAAGCAAAAACAACTGCCTTCGTATTTCTCGCGAACCATTTGAATAAAATAAATTTCGATTTTCCTGATAAAATATTTATGAAGTGAACATATTGCATCCTCCTACTCTTTAAAATAAATCTGCCGCTATTTTGAACCTGCACGGAATTAAATTTTTACTCTGGGATATTTGATCGCACAAAATGTATTTTAGCGATTGGCCTGTGTACCGCTAATTTGTTAATTCTAACTCTAACTGATTATTGTGGTATATCAATGTCTATTTGCTTGTTCATTTAACAACATAATATTTACTAATCGTTTGACTTACGACAAGTAACATATTTTTCGGATGTATCCACCTCGCTGCTAAGTTCTTAACATTAAAAGTATCATATTGATCTCAAAAGTATAACATACCTTCAATGTTATACCAAAGTATAACATATCTTCAATGTAGTAGGCTGATATACAGACTTATTATTGTTTGTATTTTCTAAATCGTGTATTACAGGAAAACATTGGTCTTTTCAAATTTCTATAATTAAAACAAAACATCTACAATTCATATTTGCTTCATCAAATTCTGTTTACTACTATTATGATGATTATTGTTATCGTATTCTCCATATCTTTACGAGCATATACCCATTGTAAGGCTAAACTCCACTTCATTTGAGTAAGTAACAGCTCTAATATAATTACGTCATCATGTAAGTATATGACAGCGATATGAGATAACACGTCGCGCTTGATAATGTACTAAATCACATAGCGGCTCGTTGAAAATTTTGTTCCATAAACGCTGTAATAACATACGTTTAGTTCACGCTAAACTGACAAGACTTGTCGAGCGAGGTTTGCTCACTCAGCAGAGAAGTTGATGGCTCTCTCTCATAAGCTTTATGTGAGGTTTGTTGAAGAGACATTGAAATTTGTAAATGTTAATCTATCATACATTGATACCATAAGAGACCCAGTGTATACAACAAAGGATGCACACGCGATATATTGCAAAATTTTGCGATGAGTGCTCACAAGTTTTGCTCATGAAAAGAATCTTATTGGTAAAATAATAAAAGAAACTTTTTCTTGGTTTGTATTTTGTTTAAATGCAATTTCAAAGTGCCGGAATTTCAATTCAAAATGAGCCATATTTACAACATTTTATTAGGAATGAAATATTGTATCGTGTAAATGAAATAATTTTTTTTTAGTAAAGATTTGCCAAAGTTAGAAGAAAAATATTGCAAAGGACATTATTCCATGATTCATCTGCACAATCCTTTATATAATATTTCGGAAGGCTAAAATTTTAAAGCTCTTTAAAACAAAGAACTTACTGTGCAATAACTAAAATGCTTTTATCTATATTAAGGAGTATACGATTGTCTACATATTATAAAATTCACATAAAATCACTCATAAATCTCAGGCAATCAAGGAACTCAAGTCGATTTTAATCTAATCGGTTAGTAATCTATTTAACCATATGTGGTGTACTTTTATTTCTACTGGAATTACTTTTACCCAAATATATTTAATAGTACATCTGACATCACGCATAGCTTAAAACTGAAATGATTAAAATTAACAGTGAAAAGCAACGATATTCATTAGGAAGGCGTTTAAAGGCATCACATTCGAGTGCGCAAAACCTTTGAAGTTTTATTTATTATTCAAAACGCAGTAAGGAGTAGATTGCGGAATGGTCTGCTGTCGTGAAGGTAACGGCACTACCTAGCGCTATTTCTGTATACTTCTCAGCTATCTGGCTCGTTGTTTACTGATTTGAAATACTTTATTCATGTGACGAGAACGAAAACATTATGATATAAAAATAACAGTACAAAAATACATACATATAAAAATTTGCAGTAATACCCACATCCGCTCTCTTTTTTTAAAGTAGCAATTGACCTAAAATACTTTCAATAGTTCAATTCACAATGGTGACTGTAGAACCCTAAGGAGACAGATTTATCTTGTTTAGATAACTAAAAATATAAGCTAGGCAAGCTAGTCCTTGTAAACAAGTTTTAGTCTCCAGATGTTCGTAAATTGCGCTTCTCTTCTCTTATAAACATCGAGATTTCTATACTTAACCCTAATAAGTGCTTTAAAATTTATTCCCTTGATAACCAGCAAACTTTTGTATAATCAGCAGTACTTCGTATTTGGGTCCCATTTCTTGATAAAGTTTCTTAAAAAGCCGATGGTTCAAGGCTCTAGATCTTATGATGAAACGGCTCTAGGTCTTACGAATTATTTTGGCACAAACAAGACTTCTTTCAGGAAAGTAAGCAAAGTTCGTGACACTAATGTATATCCATGTAGGAAATGGTGAGCTATGGTGACATTTGAAACATCTTGCTTTACCTATCCTGCAAAACCAGAATAGTTTCCGAGCATCGCATGTGCTCCACCTGCACATAAGCTTCTAAGCTTATTCTTCCAATCTACGCCAAATATTACAAAAAAATTTGTTTTATCAAATTAAAGAATTCCATCGCTTTTGTCATTCCTAAAAGTAAGCAGCAAAATAGAAGTTCCTCTTTTATCTTTTGTGTTTCATATGTTATATAATGTATAAACACCAAGAGCTCAATACATTGTAACATATCTGTGCTGGCATCCAATTACATTCTGAATTTAAATGGCAAGGAATTCAACTCTTTGATGACTTGCTTCAAACTTTTAGACGACATATCAACAATTCTAGAACGACTAACGTCATTTGACAAAGGAACCGCTTCAACTTTTTTTCTTTGATCTACACCACACATAAGTTTCACGGTCTTTAGTAAACAAAGCTTCACAAGACTTTTTGGGATAGTGCGTCGCTTTTTTTACTGGGCAATACGATATGTAACTTTATATGATGCTCCCGAATATTGTTTTTTCATTTGGATATAGTACCAGCTTTCTCAAACCGGGTTTTTTGGCACAAAAAACATCTACGGAATCAGTTGCGTTCCCTGGATAGACAGATGTATGATGTTCTGACAATTTTGATGGCTTCATGCTGCCATAATTAAGCACTTTTCCACATAAAAAACACTGCGGCTTTTTTGTTTGGTGTCGTTCAGTTATGAAAGTGAAACTGTAGGTGACATATAAACCGCTATATTTCCTTTTCTTTGACATTTTTAACAAATTGTAATAAGTGATAATAAAATCGTTTTTAACAAATATTTAATTTCATGTAAGTAAATAGTCTAATCAATAAAAATGTTGGCAATTTAGTTGGATTTGGAATGCTGACAAGTATTTTCGTATACATTTAAAGCCCAGTATTGAAGGAGCGATTGGCAATATATCTACCCTGGTTAGGTCGATCAGATATATTCTTGTTTACTATTATATTCATTATCACATTATATTGTTATTAACACTGACATGGACCTCCAGTATTCATTCCACGGACCCCTCGGGGATTCATGGATTTCAGGTTTAGAAACCCTGCACTAGATACTCGTAAAACGAATACGCAACGTAACATATGTTGGTGTATGAGCTCCAACAAGTTAGTTTTGTATATAAATTTGTCGATGAAGCAGCGAAAATGAAAGCAATTTTTAAGCAATTGAAGCGAATTTGCCAGCAAAAACTCTTTAATATTTTTCCCTATAAATAATTTTTATGTGTAGGCTCTATTTTCTCACATTGTCTATTAATATTATCGTTTTTCCCAGGATTTTTAACTTCAGTAATCTATGATCTGTCTGTGGAATATTTTATATGGATATGAATATTTAAAATATTTTATGACATATGTAATAAAGTAAACAGTGAAGCGGTGATAATATTTATTTTTTTAGGGTTTCGTACCTAAGGATAAAAAAAGAATCTTTATAGTATCATTTTATTTTCTCTATGTCTGTATGTATGTCAAGACCCTTTTTTCAGGGATAATCAGAGGTACTATTTAATTTTAAATATTAATTTATACGGCGGAATATTTTAGTAAAAATTTAAATTTCTAACTGGATTCAATAAAAATATACAGGTTTCAAATATCAAATTTAGTCCTCATTCACTCAATCCTCTTATTCTGGAATAAAAACCTCTTTTAAACTAGAATCATGAAATTTTATACAAAGGAAAGTGTCAGATCACAATAAAGTAAAAAATTCAAACATTATTATTTTTAATTCGATTCGGATTTATATATTTATAAAACACTTCCTTACTAAGCTTTAAGGTAATAAGACACCTCAGGATAATGAGACACTTGTTCTTCGGTTTTATTTATGTACCTAAAATAATTCAACAATAATGTTTGAGTATCACATTGAGTGGGGAACCATTAAATACGATAAAGAAAGTTGTGCTCAGCTACTTAACGTAAATCTTTACTTCGTATTAAAACACTGAATTGCATACTAAAGGTCTGTAAGTTACAAATGAAAGTATTTCTAAACCTCTGTATTAATTCGTTTATAAAGTAATCCTTTTATTTTAAACTCTCAAATAATTTATAAGAGAGTATGCGAAAACTATTCTATTTATAAGTTATAGAGAAAATAGATGAGTTCTGATGTTCAGGAAGGTTACTGTCAAGGAACAAGAAAATATAAGAGTGACAAAATCTCTCTCTCTCTATTGCTGTTTCTGACAAAAATCATAATTCAATTAAAACCCGTTATTAAATAAGCCAATTATTATTATATTTGTTTCTAAAATAGGGTATTTGTGGTGTTTTAAATGTAGTGGTGAGGATAGAAAATGTAATGAGCATTAATGAAAATGACGTAGCCTTCGGTATAATGATCTTTCTGAAAACGTCTCGTTTAACATTTGTAATTCAGCCAATTTTTGAGATTCGTCATAATAAAAATTGCTGTTCTTCAGTTTGTACCTGGAAATTATGATTTAGAAATTAGTAAAAGAATTCAAATAATTGTGCTTTTGTCAAATTGGTGAAGAAAAAACTGATAGTGATTCAATAATGTTTGACGAGAATAAGTCGTCGAAGAAATAATGTCAGAGGAATATAAAGAAAAGGATTTTATTAGTTTGGCTACATTGATAGCATGAACAAAAAAAGACAAAATAAAATCATATATTTATTGCATATCCCACCGGTATGTGCTTTATCATAAACTGCGGCGTCGGTCTCGGTAATTATAACTTGGATAATTTCATATATGATTTAATTTTAAGATTTTGTTACGAATTTTCACAAAAGAAATATCTCCTATATTTCTCCAAGAAATTGTGCCATTTCATATTTTCTTCAATTATTTATTTTTGTTCAAATTTACTTTCAAAAAATTACATGTATCTCCATTCGTTGGATTGTGGATATGTACGTACATACGTACGAAGCCACGCTGTAGGTGGCAATTCTTGACAAACAATTTTATATAAAACACTTTTTCGTACTCAGTGACTATTCCTGGCACCAGCTTCATGCCGATTTTTCTCTCCCTTCTCCTTGCTTTCTGCTGTTTTTCATGTTTTTCTTAAAATTGTTTACTTAACAAACAATAAAAAACATGCATGAGAATGAGTGAAGTGAAAGAAGTGTGTGAGAATAGAGGAATCTGGTAATCCGGTATTGCTGAAGGTACACGCTAGCAGGTCTCGTACAAGAAATAATATGCTAGTGTACTGGGATATAAGTATTTCACATAAATTTCCTTTCATTTTTTGGGTTCCATACCTGAAAACTGAACGCAAAACTGTCATTGTGGCAACATTGTCTGTTCTTACGCTCGTCCGTCCGTCTACCTCTACGACGCGAGTTTCAAATTTTTAAGAAATTTATAAGTTAGGACTTATAATTCAAATTTATTTTTAATTCCATGCCCAAAATCAAGAAAAGTTATTGAAATAGTATAAAATTATATTTAAAGGGGGTGATTTTATCTTTTAAGAGATGATACATATCGTTTGAAGAAACCCTTTTATTAGAGCACCAGGACATATCTAATTTTTTTTACTGAAATACCACCATTTAATTAATCAGTAACCATTAAATTTGCCCTCTCCAGATGTGTTTTGGTACCAGACATATCCCAGAAATATATTTACGTAGAAAGATACAGCTCGGCTCGGATATTTCTTATATCTTGGGTTTAAGAAATAAGTACTAAAAAAATTAAATATACAACAGTAATAATAATCAAAACCAAAGTATTTTTAGGAAATCGGAATATCATATTTTGCGCCTGTGGAAGATATAGTAGGCAATGTATGTATACAATGGAGAATAATATTAACATTTGAAAATAGCTTAATCGAAACGTTATGTACACTTAAATGTATTTATGTGCCTTTGTGTACATAAGAAATATTAATATGACGATTTCTACTCGTATTTAAGAGATTTATTTTTATTAATTTCAACACACGAAATGAATCATTTTTTATTAATATGTATATTATTTCAAGTAAAATGTAAAAAAAAACGAAAAAGTTTCGAAAGCGAAATTATTAGCGACAAATTTGGAATCATCGAGAATTTTATCTAAACTTCCACTTCGTGATAAATAAGCACAATGCCCTAGATTAAGTAAGGTCGGCGCTAAAAGATATGTTTGTCGCGCGCATGTAGTTAATTGTTATTGTGCTGTTCTTTGAGAGTTTAGGTTTGTATTCTCGGGTAATTTTTGATTCAGATTTAATATTCAAAACAATGAACTGATGTGTTGAAATGTTTTTTAAGAATTATAAAAATATTATACAACACATTTGGTTAACATTACCATTATTTTTTATTTTTAAAGTAAAAACTTGAAAAAAGTCGGTTGGCTAAATATATAGACTGATATTTTTAAATGTTCTGCTATCATTTTAAATAAAAAAAAATTGTGCGTGTGCACATGTACATGCGTTAGAAGTTATAGTTATTTGGTGTAATATAAGAATACCTTTATTTAGCACACAGATAATTGATGAAAATAAAATAATAAAAAGACTGGAGCGTGATTATAAATACTGTCGGTAAAATCTAAATTAAATTTTGAATAACTTATAATTTACAATGCAAAAAATACATATCAAAACTTAACCTCACGTAGAGAAATGCACTTGAAATACATTTTAAAAAAGTTAGAAGCCATATTTTTATTACGATTATTCACACAAATTATTTTTTTATTATGCGGACCAATATTAAATTTCAATTACTAAAAAATATTATTGAAAGCACAGATATAACTAAGAGTTTTATGAATATATAACACGTGTTGTGTATTTATAAACATCTCAATAACTATCATGAATATAGTATCAGTCATCGTGTGCGCGCAACGTAAAATTTCACTCTCATCATTGTTTCATAAAACTCCTAAAGAAGTATAACTTCAAAAACGGCTGTAAACTTTGAGTTTTAAAAGTTTTTTTATAAGTTCAGCTCCATTTATCAGGGATTTGGCTTATCGTTCTATATTGTCTTTTATGCATACGTAAATTATTTTAAGTTTACAATACAATAACATAAATCTTTTGACGAAAATTCAATATACGGAAAATAAACAAGAAAAAACTCGAGAGTAAAACACTTATTATAAAATTTGTATCTAGCAATTACAGAAGATTAAGTAACTTAAATGCCTGATTAATACTCAACAAACTTCGATTTGCATTTCGTCTGCTTAAGTGACGTAATTGAGTCAATGTTTAAAATTGCAGTGATAACAATACACATTGTTAAATTACCAAGTGAAGTCATTAAGGTACTCAAACTACCGAAACCAATACAAAGCTTCATTTAAAATTAACTGGAAATAAATCAATCACTCGAATAACCTCAAAACCTGGATAGATCTTAATGAATGTCCACGTGAATCCATTTAAACTTTATCAAACTTAAATTTAATTGCTTTATTGAATAAGAAAGTTTCTGATTACACTTGTATATCCAAACGTTTATTATTCCATTTGGTAATAAAGACTTAAGTTTTACGAAAAATATTTACTACGTTGCCATGAAGCGTTAGTAGAATAAACGAAATAAAATTTCTCGTAGACTATCATTCAAATTTCAACAAAGGTTTAATTTTGATACATAATTTGAGGAACGAAAAAGAGATAGACATGTATTTTAAATTGAAAATCGAAAATGTAATTTTTTAGTTTAGTTTTTAATTTTTAAAAAGAATGTATTCAAAAAAAAATTACGTGTTATCGTATAGATTTCAAATATCTACCTTTATAAACTTTAAACACCTTTCCAAACTTTTATGTATCGTTATTACGGAAAGATGACGTAGCATATATTGCGTGAAAAACTACGTTTGGTCTACGTTAGCGCGTATGAATTCAAGATATTCATAAGGCTTTTCTGTTTAGTTCCATTTTGACAAATAAGTTGAGTTACACTACATGTGCAGATAAATTTTAGTGGGATTTAAAATTTCCTTTGCAGGGAAGTATTGACATACATCAGCAAAAACCAAAAAACTTGTTTGTGATTTTAATTGAAACAATATTACAAGGTGAAAAGTAGGAAGAAGCTTGACAGCCTTCGCGATTATACACGAAAGAATCGGTGAACGAAGTGGAGCCGAGATAGAAAATGATAGGTTACATAAATATTTTATTATGCGCTTTAGTTTGGAAATAAGCTAAAGCACAAGACAAAATATTTACATAACCAATAATTTTCTATCTCAGCTCCATTTCCTTCGCCGATTCTTTCGTTTGCATAGTTTAAAATTTTATGTTGTCTTATACTTTTGAGAATTTTAGCTTTTTTTAAAAAAAAAGGCAATTTAGAAGTTATTCAATTACGTGTTAAAGTAGAATGTCAACTGCGATGATACGAAGTATCGATTCTCAGTTCTCAACGCTTATTGCAAAAATAAGCGAATATGACTGTTCGAAAGTTTTACAATAGGTTTTAAATATGTTACAATCTTATTATTATTTTACCAGCAGAATTTAAATTATATTTGCTTACATTTCCATAAAATTAAAAATAAAAGTGATATATGGAAAAAATCGTACACATGTCGTGACACAACATCATCAAAGTATTCAATATTAATAGTGGTTACTAAAGAAAAATGTGCAAGTGCACTAACTGTGCCAAGTCAATATGGACACTATATTAAACAGTCTATGTATGTATAGATATATGTACGTGAGGTGCCCTAATATTAGTATCTAGGGCAGGAACGAATAATTCGATTTGGACAAATGTTAGAATCGTCTTAAATTTCGAGTGTTCGCTTTTTCGCCTTAGAACCACCTTTATTTCAAACGTCAAAAAAGATAAATTCTAAAAGGCCATCAAGATGGGTATCAAATACGTCCTAATGAGTATAAGAAGTATGTATATATATTATTTAATAGAAAATATTTCAAAACTCGCCACACAATATTGCTTCGAACATTGCGTTCGGTAAGGTTTGCATTAAAAATCTGATTTTACATTAAAACCCTCAGTAAAAATGTTGAATTAAAATCTAAGAAAAGTGGGGAAAAGATTGACTCTTCCGCCAATACACTATAGACACAAATGATATAAAATATATATTTTAGAAATATTTTTATCTTTTACGAAAATGTCGAATTAAATTAAAAAAAATTACTTAAAGTAGTTATCTAAATCAATCACAAACGGTGTAAGAGATATATTTAAAAAAAACAAATTTATAAATTAACATGTGACGAGAAAACTTTACACCCCTTTTTAAGCATATTGCGCGTTTAGAGGAGTGCTAAGTTAAACAATGTTACTTATACTTCTGTGAATATCAAGTCGCATTTTTATTTGCGTTTATTCAAGTTATTGTTTATAATATTTTGTAAATGTCATTTCCGTGGAACCTTTTGATCAGAACGCTGAAACAAAAGTCACGTAAATTGAAAAAGTGAAAAAAGCAACAAATAAGACTAAATAATTGTCAATATCAGTTAATAGTTTATTTTTAATTAAATTAGTCAATATTAATTTCTGGCTGCACATTAAAGAAAGGAAACGATGTCGATAATTGTGTGTAATCGTTTCTAAAAAGTTGTTATGTAATTCGTTAGATTTTGATCACCGGTCTCCTTTACTTAAGAACAAAACACTACTAGATTAAGAAGTAAGAAGCAATATCACTTTGAAAACAAAAATAATATTAAAAATTTTTTTAAACAAATATTTTATAATTTAGCATAATTAAGCACATATTATAATTATATTTTTATCATCGTCATCAAAATTATCCTTAATTCAAGATCTGACAAATATTGAGGTGGAAATTCAGTTTTTCTCACGGAATAACGTTGTTTATTTTAACTAAAATTACCCGCTTCATTCGAACAGTTCTGATAAAGTAAAGAAAAAAATTTAATGCTAGATTGTGTTAAATAGAATCACAATTATTCAAATAATATGATAATATCATGCAATAATATCTGAACTTAAAATCAAAGTTGATAAAATTATGAATATAACCAAATAAACTAAATAAAGCCGTTATGAAAAATGGGCTACCTATCATGTTATAATAAAAGTTATTTTCATGTTATTATAAGTCCTTTATCATCACGTTATATGGCTTAAATTACGCTACTAAGTTGTAAAATTGTTTAATGAACATTGCTTGTCACTAGAGGTTCACATCATTGAATTCAGTCAAGAATTCAGTGACACCGAGTAAAGTAATTTATTAATAGCTAGGACATTGAACACTGGGACAACACACGCCATCCAAAATAGCTTGGTGTGACGCCATAAAAATATGGATTTTTTTGATAAAATCTCGGTTGACATTTTTTTTATTTCTTTTAACGACGTTTTATAAGTCATTTGGTGAGGGATACGCAAACGACTAAAGTGAGGGTGTGTTTAAGTCGTATATTACCGGTAATAATTGTAGTTTATCCGACTGGTGGTTTTTGCAATAAGGAGAAATAAATCTAATGAGAGTAATAAAGTTTACATTAAATGTATTTTGAGATCAAGGTTTAACGATCAGTCTCAAGATACGAAATAATGAAGGTTCGTACTAGCAGTAAATTTTATACGTTTTACTTCATTTGAAGAATTAAAAAGTAAATTTTAAATGTTTTATATTTTGATCCATCAATGTTATTATTTTAGTCGACTTTAAAAAGGATCATACATTAATACCTCTTAATTTTTTAACCACGTTAACGCATATCTCCGGAATATGTAAACCAAATGAAATGATTCTTCTTTTATTCACAAGAGCATAACTCTACTGTAACACCATATAAATTTGGTTGACATCTGTTGATGCACTCCGGAGACTCAACGTATGAGAGAAGTTAAACTATGACAGTAGATGATCCTATGCCAATTGAAATGCTGAACGGTTGTTAATAGTAATGAAAGCATTTTTTTTAATTTCAGAAGAACTTCCGTGTACCAGACTAAGCCGGTGGAAATATTCCTCTACGCTATCATATCTTCACTCGGAATACTATTCGTACAAGCAGTCCTTGGTAAAACCCAATATTGACGCTGCTCATCTCCTCGTTCATATCGTTATAATAGTGGCGTATTTTATACGCCTACTCGTATTTCTAAATGTATATGTTTATATGTGTGTATATATATATATATATATATATATATATATATGTATATATGTATACATACATATTACAGTTGATTGACGGACGGATTTGATAACGTGGACATTTTGCAACAAAGATACTTCACATAATGTAAGCATTTACTAAGGCATTTTTTTTAACATTACATTAAGGGGTTTAAAAATGTGTGTTTAGGAGAAACATCATATCGTCCTTGAACTACATAAAAGTTCTGTAAAAAATAAATAATTGTGCACATGTTACATTTTTTGGAAATTCCTATTTAGGTGGGATTCAAAATTCACAATGTAGCAAAATTTGTGAACCATTCTTTTAATTTGGGGGGACTATCCTTATTTAGACAGTAACTAAGGTAGGATTTCTCGATATTCTACAGATAAAAGGAATATTTTTTTGTAAGGAAATTGTCACCTAAAACTAGTCAGCCTAAAATGACGCTTGTGTTTTATATCTCGAAATATTAAATAATTATAAGCCATATTAATTCACACATATCTCAATAGCTGAAAATGTTAAAGGGGGAGGAGTGGTGTCAAATTACGTACTTGAAATTTTCTTTTTTTAATTCTATATATAGCGTAAACAGCGAGTATCGTTTGAACAATCATATATGGCGAGTATAGTTTTGAATTAATTAATAATATAAAATATTTTTCAAAATTTTAGGTAGTACAAAAATACGTACCCTCCATTACTTCCAAAGTAACTCAACCTAAAATTATGAGAAAACCAGGATTTTAGATGCCTACGTGAAAGATAGAGGAAAGCCATAACGATGATCATAGTTTTGGAGATATTCAAGATAATATAAATAACAGTACTTTATTATATTGGGTATTATGCAATATTGTGTTAAGAAATATATATCAGTGATGAATAAAGATGTTTACTTTAAACGTGGTACGGGGACCCCGTTGAGACAATTGTGTCAGACAAACTCGCACATGGAAATTTTTTTTTATTTTAACGAAGAGAAGTAAATATAGATACAATGTGAGGAACGCATGGCGATGCCTTCATAACACATTGAGATAAAACTTTTCTTCGCCTTTCATTTCACGTGTAATTTTGGATGCCTTATTGCAATAGGGCTTCCAATCAACGTCTTCCACTGATTAAAATGGTGGTATTCAAGCTTAACTATACAAAAAATTTAAACTATATGGAGAAGCTATAACTTTTCTGAACTTTTATACTAACAGTTATTTGGTTTCCATTTTAGAAACTCCGGAACTGCCAAGACCCAATTTTCGACTTTATTTTGTATATTGTCAGGTACTTCACTTTAATCAATGCTCATGGTCATTAAATTAGACCCAACATTCACGAATATTATTCAGAAATTATTTCACTCTTTTCATTGTGATTATTAAATTTTTGTTACAAAACTCTTCATTATGGAATTAAATAAGATAAAATAACATTTTAACACCTGCCTGATTTCAGCGATTTTATCTCATAACTTACCCGACTCTCTCCAGCTAAAGCTTTGATGCTGCCAAATAATTAATTTACACCTTATTACCAGAGCTTTGTGTATTCGACTCGCGTTTGAAGAGTTTCTTCTTGGTTGCAGAGACGTGCTTTGTTTAAACTTTGAAGCGCTTTAAAGTTTTAAAATCAATCTTTCACTTCCTACTTAACAGTACTTGTTTGTGGCTTCGGACAGCTAATAAAACTTTCACTTTCGGAAGATATTAAATTACTCATTTTTTTCCGAAAGAAAACACATATTTTTTGCTACGTTCTCTGCAAAAATATATTAGTAAGTAAATATAAAAAAAATATTACTAAGTAAAAAAAAATTGAAAATTTTCTTTTCAAAAAATGTTAACATTTATCAGCTTCTAAAGACCTTTCCCTCATTTTTTAAGTTTAACGATACGATATATTTTTCATTAGAACTATTTTGCAACTTAATGTGTGTCCACATAATGCCAATTTGAATTAGGCTCCGATTTATCAAAAGCACGTTCTGACAAATTGGGCTAATGAGTTCGTTTCGTTTGTCACCTTAAACCTACGAAATTTATTTCAGGGCTTTGTAATTGAGTATTTTAATATTAAAAAACTTGACCGTGATTTGAGATTTATAAATAAATTGTAAATAGATCTTAGATGTATTCTTAAGTTTACTATCAATGCTAATTGCTCATGAAGATTTTATACATAAATATTTTTTTAAATAAAATTTTCTTATAAATATAACATATGAAAAAAAAATATTACAGACTTCAAAAATTATATAGAATGAATTCTTAAACCTTTTTTAACTCTGATACATATCATACAGGTGATATAAAAGACAGATCTACATTTCACTAAAAGAGTGAAATTTATTTACGCAAGGACTAACAAGTTTTTGCAGGGTAACAATGTTTTTTTCTATTTAGACTTTAAGGTAAAAATAAGGAAACTTCCGTTTCAGCGTTCTTGGAAAATTGCCAACCGCAAAAAATTATAATGTAGCGAGCGGTGTGGCTGCTAATTCTGCCAAAAAACATCCATCGATATGAGAAAATGTGTAAATTTCACTAATAAAAATGTGACACAGTCATAATTTAATATTAAATCGAAAAGTCTTGTGTTGTATTATTAACACTGTTGGACAAGTTTGCATCAAGAAGAGCATACTTGAAAAATAATTACCTTTAGAATATGAATGTCTAATTATATAATTATCGCAATGAAATTAACGCGGTAGTTCCGTTTCTATACAGAACTTGCAAGCCAATTTCTAGTGTACGTAACAGCTTGGTTTTTTTTCTCTTATTTCCGAATAAACTTCTCTAATTACTTCTAAGCTTGCAGTTTATTCGGTTCCAATCCAATCAGTTTTGCCGTCGTTTTTATAGGAAGTACGTTTAAATTAATCGGTGGGATAACTCAAAGCCGAAGGGTAATTCTGAGCTCAGAACTTCTGGCTTTGTTCATTCCACTAAGCGCTATCTAATAAAAAAAGTCCATAGTGGATTGCATGCGTTCTTGAGATTTTTGAAGTCAGGTTGTTTAAATCTTTAAAAGTGCACAAGCGTACGCCCACGCAAAGATCGTGATATTATTCACGTTTAGCCATTTACGAAAAAAAAGGATTTAGAAGTAATTTTCGACAATTAAATTGAGTACCCAATCAAATATACAGATGAAAAAGTTCATAAAAAGTGTGGCTTAATCTGTTGATTGAAAAAAAAATTCATATTAGTGCGATATTTAGAAGCACAAACGAGGAAATAAATATGAGATCGACTGTTGTTATGCAAAAAAATATGTATTTAACACAGTAGAATGATTTCAATTGTTTGTGCGTGAACTTATGCAGGTAAATTAATGCGCATTATGTTTAAATCCTTGTAATTTTATTTATTACAAAATATTGCTTTTACGCATTTTACCCTAGTACAGATTCCCCAAATTGAAACTCATTGTGGTTTCATATGGCACGACTTGGAAAATGCCCAAAAAATATAATTTATTTTGTAAATAATTTTCCATAGTTTTTTTCCTACGCTTCTTTGAAAACCTGTGTTTAATGCACGATGAAAAGAATGTTGACACAATGAAATATTGACCCTCGAATATCCTTTTAATAAAAACCCAAGCTGAACAACGGGTTAGAATGATTTTTGTGAAAATATTTAACAAAAGGATCTTTGCGGAGAAAATTGTCCCACAAAAGCAAATAATGACCATAAATCGGGTCCTTGAGGTTATGAATTTGGGTCTCTGACAACATATGCGCCGCGTGCTTCGATCTCTATTTATGTGTATATATTGCTCGTGTAATGTATGTTAAAGTAAAGTAAGGGACGTAAAAATCTCATTTATTAATATGTGAAAAATTTTATTGTTCAAACAAAGAGGAGGTGAAATTTAAAGTTATTTTAATGGTCAATTTGTATCAAATTTATTTTCTATAAGAGACGAATATTAATCTGGAAGTAACTAGTGAATTTTAGAGCTAGAAAGCAAACAACCGTATCTTATTATATAAACTTGATTTTATCAGCATATTAAAGTTTAAGTACTTCAAATTCGAAACTGATGTTAAATAATATATCAACTAAGTTTCCAAATAGATATATTCAGAAGGAAAGAAAAAAAAATCTTTAATATGACCGTGTGTAATCTTTACGAACTTCCGACTTTTTGACATTGTCTTAACAGTGGGTCTCAACGTAAAATTGTTTAAATACAAGCTAACTTGAGTTTGAGAAGCCGTTTATTACACTACTTATTAAAATACAGATGGGCAACGTACCTTAGTTTCAATACTTTTCTATTGATTTAAAAAACAAAAATCTCAAAACTGAATCAAATAAGAAATCTCAAGGACTCTGTGAAAATGAACTACTCCTATATGGACTTCTGATTTTATTTTTTGGCTATGGTTTCAATGTAAAATTTTACAGATACATATTGGCTCTAGTTTAAGAAGTGTTTAAGAATTTTTCTATTGTCTTAAAATGAAAGGGACTATATGAGCCATTTTCATTCATCAATTCTATGAAGAGTTTATCATGTATTAGCCATTTTTGTTCTATAAATTCGGTTACTGTTACTTTCCTGTTTAACTTTGTTTTTCCGCTTCCACACTGCGAACTACCGATAAAATGTATCCTGTGTAGTATTAGAGTCTGGTTTTTGTCTCAAAAACCGGATATAATGATTTCTTTGTTTAGTGAAACAAAACTTGATACATTTAAATATTTATATTTTTTCTATATCCGAATGTGTGATAATTGTAGAAATTATGAAAATGAACACTGAAGAAAGAAAGTTCAGTGTACCTCAAATTGTTGTAAAGTTTGATACTAACATACGAAAAAATAAATGTGCTCAAAATGATGTTATTATGTCTTATATCAGCATTTATTGAAGTAAAATTTTAAATAGTGCTATTATTTGAACATGAAGTCAATGGCAACTATAAATTCCTCTATTTTGGAAATTAATTTCAGCCACAACTTGCCTCAAAAAACAATGTAATAATTTATATAAATTAAACGTCAAGTATTTCGTTATCAAAAAAGCGCTGCGCCAACACTTCAAATTTTATTTCGTGATTTTAAAAAACAGATCTCGTTTATTTGACTGCGTGAGAAATACGTAGATTTTTAACATAATCACTAGACTTCTATATTCACATGGTAGTGAATAATGCTGTGAAAATACGCTCTACGTTTTCACGCCTTTAAAATATATTTACGTTGTTAAATTTAATACTTGTCAATAGTTTAATAGAAACACTATGTACTTTTAATGTCAATAATTGTCTATACGGAGTTGTGTATGGAACCGTCGTAGTACGAGTTCTACTCGTACTTGACGGGTATCTACCTTCTTTATGTCAATGTTTTTTAAACCCTTGTCAAACGTTGTACATCTCACTATGTGCACAGTTCAGTTATATATTTAAAATAAACGGCAATAAACACAACACACGTATACACACATTCAAACACAAACCGTACCGTAATAATTTAAATTTACTCAGCTGTCTTCCCCAATATTTCTAAACTATAACTTACTCTAAGATTAAATATCGGAAGTATAAATCTCAACTGACTTCACGGTACCGCGGATCTGCGAGAGGTAACTTTGTCGGAGTGAAGATAGAACGATATTTTCCTCACTGTATTAATGTCGAACTTTGAACTACAAGCTTGCGCTCCATTTGTTGCAGTCATTTCTGCCGCCCTGCTATTATTGTACATTGCATTAGAAATCTGTTACTTTACGTTTAGTTTTCTCTTGCATTGTACACATTATATCATGACAGATTATTAATTAAATATTAACTTGTATATATATAATATTAGCTTAAAGATAATTTATAGAAAAAAGCTAATATTTCTGTTGCAGGTCCAAGACGATGAGCAGGCACAAAGCGCTATGCAGGCATTAAGACTGTCATGAGAACTGAGGATTGAAGAGCAAAGGGAATGCATGATGTGCCACATAAAATATTTATATGAGCTGTTTGAATTAAATGACAAAATGTAATGTCACATATTGACACGACCAGTTTAAGAAAGAAGTTAGAACCGAGGAAAATAATAGATTACAAAATATGTTCTTCAGAAAAATCTGGAAAAACTAATTTTATTAACTAACAAGCACGAAATAGTGTAAGCATGAAATAGTTTTTCAAATGAAATGGAAAGTGGCAGTACGCTTAAGATTACGAAGACCGTGTTTCGGAGATAGGTTTAAATATGAGAATTGCTAAAAATATTGAAAAGAAGCATGCAGAAGAAGCATGCAAAGTAGCATGAAACTATAATAAAAAACTATATTTCCAACTTATTTTAATTCTTTTGGTTAAATTCAATAAAGAAAATATTTCTTTACAAATTTTAAAAGAAGATCATTAAAAAGACAGGTGTTGAACTTACTGTTATTGCACTATAATTGCGAATGATATTGCTCATATCCAAGAAGTGTCAAACGGGTGTGAGAAAAGGGAGACTGAAATATTGCAAATTAAGTATCACCTAGAGTGCTAAAACAAACGAAAGAGGACCAAATGATTAGATCTCAACAGGAAGAAACGATGAAATCGTCGAAAGAGAATGAAAATAAATATGGTCCTTGCACGCATATTACGATATATAAAAATTTTCAATATTAAAATAAAAAATAAAAGTCAAAATAAAAATTCGTGGATTAATTAAGATTTGTGATTTCAAATAGCGGGTATTTAAATATATTTAAATGAAAATTTAGTCATTAAAGGCAATGACGGAAGTTACTTAATTGAACTGGCAAACATTTAATAGAACTGGCAAACACATAGTTGAAACATTAAATGAAAATTCGATAGTATTTACGCATATACCTTTATTCAATTTTGTTGACTTCCCTAGAAGTTTATTATTTTCCGTATGTATTTTAGAAAAATATTTCATAAGCGAGCCACAGGTAATTTATTACTCCGTGCCGACATCCGTTTCCTGAGCACTTACTGGTGGTTACCTACACTTAATTTCTAACGCCAGTTACGACAAATTGTTTCCTGAGGGTAGTACAACAAAATACAACAAATAGGAATGATCGATCTCTTACTTTCAAGTAGGTACAAGGAATTTCCTTTTGTGGATTTGTGTTAATTTTTAGTAGTTTTTACCGAAATTGGAAACGCTTCTAGAAATATCTTTATATTTTTTCTTTATTTGGTAAGGATGTTTTTCCCGGAGTGTTAAACAAAAACTTGAAACTTTATAACCGCTTTATAAAAACAATTATAACCGCTTTATAAAAAGAGTTACCGTGTTTCATATCCAATAAAACTTTTCAAATATGAATTGAAATATTTTCAACTTGCTTAATATATTCTTGTTGTAACGAAATCCACAAACATTTCTAAAATTCTAAAATTTCGCTATTTTCCGAACTGGAATTTACGGGTACAAAAATATCGGCTATATCGATGATAATAAAATATTGATCAAAGATTATCAGTATTACATCCTCCAAGGTGTTTATTGCGGATAATTTAAACACTTTATTTTAAATTACCACCAAACTTTTAATGAAATCGGAAAAATAATAATTCATTGTAATTCATCATATTAAAATAGTTAAAAATGTTACAATCTTCCTTTTAATGTTTCCATTATAAATTAGGTTAAACATTTTTTATTCGTATATCTAAACATTGACCTTAAAATACCGATATGACGACGAGTGTCAGACGCTTAACTATTATAACCAATTTCAAACTGAGTTTACCCGAATAAAATAAGGCATTAAAATCAGAATGCTTCCAGTGAACAGAATAAATAATGAAATAAATTGCTTTTCTCGTCAATCACCATTTATTTGGCATTTCTCTATATCGACATCGACTAGTACGACAATATTTATATCTGTTTAATCAATGCAAACAGTTTCTGAGTATATAAGACAACTAGGTTCAAAGCAAGAAAAACATTTAAATTTAATTATAATCATGAGTTTAAACGACCTGGATTTTCTTGAAAGTGTGCAAATTCTTGTCAAGTGTTTATACAGACAAAAACGACTCAAGAACGGTTTCAAGTTCTTCGGACATGAAATCGTTTTCATTGATAAAAATATTTTGAATTTCCAACGCTGAATGCTTTGCGAATTCAAATCGTGAAACTTACTGTCGATCTTCGAAAATGGAGGAAACTATCAATCGCCTGCAATGGGATATGAGCTCCTTCCATATGTACGCCCATTTCGTTTTTCTTCTTCAACTTAATATGGATAAATTTTTTTTTATTAATGTTACTCGATTCATCTGTGATATACTCACACCGGTGTTTAAAGATAGATATAACACTCTAAGAATGCTGTTAATCGAAAAGGTTGTGCGCAACGGGTGTACAATTCATAAACGCTTTGAAGATTTCATGCGTCTAATTATTTTTTTCACAAAACACTGATAGCATAATTTTGGTTTCCACTTCTTGCGCTTTTCTTCTTTTCCTTTTATAAAATATTTTCTACTAAGGACAGTTATAAAATATTTTGTACTCATTCATACCAGGCGTACCATTTCCTCTTAACTTATATAATCTTATACATATTTCTCTGTTCCAAAATAGGATTTTTATACCTTCTAAGGTCTTTACTTTATTTACTACATTAAATAAAAGTTTAAATCTAAAATTATTTCATTAAACAATATTTTCTTATTTCAAAATTTGCAGGTTGAAAGTATTATTTAGGTCATATATTCATTATAAACTATTTGAAAACCTGACCTTGCTTAATCTTTTTCGAACTTCCACCTTAATACGAGGATAAAGTAGTAAAGAGTGAAGTGGTACCTGTTAGGAGTTTGTTAAAATGAGGCAACTGATTTTAATTATCTTAGGAAATAAATTAATATATACACGCTAATAAACAATATTATTTTTTTATGTACCACACTTGAATAATAAAACCTTAAGCGCTAATTTTTTTTATTTAGTCTACGATCCTAACACTATTTTATTAAATTTAAAATATTTGCAAATAAATAATGTGTCCAGAAAAGCATTCTGTACAAATCAGATTGTTCTTTGTAATAAAATAAACACTTTAAATAAAGAAGCTTTAATTGAATTCTTTGATCTCATTGTTACATACTCTTAAAGGCCCTCACACAAATCGACGATCGAGATCGACGAATAATTAAAGGGCGACAAGATGACTAGACAAAAGCTGCTATGACGAGATCGCCCCCCTCAATTTTTTTCTCGTAAAATACCTACAATCCAGGTAATCTATAACGTATATTGGACATAATTACCAAGGAATGGTGTTTTTTTTTTAACTGTCGTTGGTTATTAAATATTCAGTAAGTCAGAAGGAGTTTTCAATAAGTTCTGTCAAATAACATTGACATAATTAGAAATATATTGGGCTACTTTCGGTAAAAACTTGTAACAAAACCGTAATAATCAATTTTCTAGAGCCAAGCTGACATTCTAAAAATTATTTAAAATAAACTTCGTAGAACACTTTTACTATATATTTATGTAAAAAGCATCGGGAAATTTGTAATAAATAAAAGAGTTTTTAATTTTAGCGTACAAATTATTTATGTAATTTTCACTGTCCAAAATGGATCTTTTACATGATCTGACCTTTAAATTGAATAAGTAAAAAATCTTTACAGCAGTAATTAAAAAGACTGTTTTCTTTTAAATTTTGGCCTCTACGATATACTATTAGGATCGAAAAATTTTTGTAAACATTTTTCCATATACGCTTGGCAGGTTTCAGGTGTGAGCCTAAAATTTTGAGTCACCTCTTTTGATTCAGTTTCCATTTTCGGAACTAAACGCCGATAGATTTTGTTCCGAAGGTAGTTCGCTGGCTCGTTTGAATGCTGCTCTGTGTAATTATTTTCTAAGACTTTAACCAATTGTGTTATGGTAATTCTTTAACTTGCCACCATTTTACTATGAAAGTTTTTTATATGGCATTTGATGAGAGACGTAGACGATACTTTTGCAATATTCGTTTTCAGTGGAATTTTTTTCCAGCTTAAACTCTGGATCAATATGCCTAATTTTTATTGACCATTCAAAGATTGTTACAAAATATGTATTAAACTGACATAGGCCCCAAAAATAAAGTTTGCATTAATTCCACTGTTATCAGCTGGCGGTTCATAAAATTTCATACCTACCTTTGCTAATCTTAAAATAATCACAAGCTAATCTATTATCAGTGCGAATTAAATTTTGGATTATTTTTGTGTAGCTCTACCGTCAAGAATTAAATTTTTTTCTTACTGTAATCCCTCTAAGTTAATAAAGCGGTAGATATATAAATTATATTCCATAACGCCTCCAGAAAAACGAATATATTTTTGATAAATGTACAGGTACTTGATTTTCAACTTTTGACCGATTAACTAACCGGTTAACCGAATAAATTGACAAAAGTTCGCTTCTATAAATGGTTCGGCAATGATTATCTTGGTTAGAATTAATTTCGACAAACATTTTTAATAACCGAGCAAACAGAGTTAAAGTTCAGAGATTCTCCAGCAAAACGAATCGCTTTGCCATTTTATGTATGTTCGCTTTCGGGTACGTTTAGAAATCGCGACTTAAATTAACAATGCGTAGTTTGTATGCTATTGTTGTTGTAGTAAATTAACAATGCGTAGCGTAGTAGCAATCTAGAATAATATTCAAGATTCTGTCTTTGGTCTCTGAAACCTACGAATCCAAATTACATTATATTGTATGGTATTAGAATCTCTCCTTGTAGCCTTGCTGATACATTTTATATATGTCCATGTTTACATTTATCCCTGCCGATCGATACTGAGAGTCGTTTACATTTCTACACCTATTTATACATGGAAAATTGTACCAGTTTGTAATAACGATTTTGAATGAAGTCATTTGCGAAAACGAAAAAGCCCAAATTCTTGTGTTGGCATATATGCATGTATAAGTATACACGCGCATGCTAACATTAACACATATATATTTGTTACACATGTAGCTACTATATCGATATCAATATCAGTTAACATTATTTTTCTTAACAAGAACCATCCTTTAAGGATGGTTCTTGTACTCTCTACGTGTACATTTTATATTTGTATTATTCAGAGAAACAGAAAGAGTAATCTGTTATTAAAGTTTTAATCTTGTTAAGATTTTATAATAAAAAGAAATAAATTTTTAAAAATATATTCTTAGAAAAGTTACTTTTATGTTTTGATTCAGCTGAAAATCTTACACTTCGAAAACAAATATTCTTAAATATCCTCATATAAAATTTTAATTTTGGCTGACCGACTACAATTTTTGGGCTACTTACTAAATTTATGGAAAAATAATTAAAAACTCAGATCAATTGTTAGAAAAAAATTGGATTCGCAAAGTATACACAATTTAGACAAAAACCGAAATGAAATTCCAGCCTTTTTTAGGAATTCAATACAAATTTCAAAGAAGTGAAAAATATAAAGAAATTGTTATTATATGTATAAAAGTTAACCTCTCATGTGAAATATTGAAAACCCCTAAAGCAGGAAATTAATTTTAATGGAACACTGCGGTTCTACAGTTTTTTAAAAATGATTGGGGACCGAAAGACATAATCGTCTGTTTTGCTGTCGATCGCTCTATTTGTATTGCTGTAAAATGACATAAATTTTGTTTAAATCTAGAATTATTTGTATTTCGTAAAATGAATTGATAAAAGTATGACATTTTAGTAGCCCACTCTGAAAGTCGCTTTGAGTTCTCTATTAGATGATGGTTGCTAGCTCCATAGTTTACACGTTTATGTTATTCATTCTTTATACCTAAACCTTTTTTTGGCAGTAGTTTATTGTAGACACTTTGTCATTGTCCAAACTAACTTCTTCGCATGCAAATGAACAAATTGCGACTATAGAATTTGTTGAAGTGAAGTACTGCCCGTAACTTTATTACCTTCTTGAAAATTCAAGGAAAGATTGCATGGAATTATGTTTTTTTGCAATAATTTTCTTTCGACTTTCACTATTTTTTTCTAAAACATTTATTTTTTATTGCTAGTTTATTTCATATCCTACAAAGTAAACTTAGCCAAATTACTTACAGTGTGAAATCTAAGTAGCACTGCCACTATATACTTATTTGCCTAAATAATTAGAACACATTCGTTTATACAACCTTCACACCATCATTTCACAAACCATCACTGGTAAATTTATCACTTCACAAACGATGGTGTGATGGTGGTAAAATGGTAAGCAGTTATATCTGAGATTGGATCATGTACGTTGGTAATTTAGACGTTAATAAATGGTAATTAATTATAGGTAAATATCACTATGCCTCGATTGACATGACACAGGTATGTTAGTTTCTTTAAAATATTCCTATGTAAGCCATATTATTTATCATTATAAAGGTACAGGTACAGGTTATTTATCAAAGTAAAGGTAACCATAGTAGTCCGGTTGCAACATGAGCTTACGCACGAGCAAACCACGTAACGCAAACAGTGGAAGTCATAACCCCGTGTCCCCTACACTAACTGTGGGAGACACAAGCGTAAGACGCACTGTGGGAATTCAACCTCTGCAAATTTAATATTACGCTACTTCTATTTATTCCCATTGTGAGGTACACTTTCAGTAGAAACTACAGCATTTTGAATTTCAAAAGATTGAGTTTGGAAGTTATGTAACTTTAAGTTGAAGCCTCATTTTAAACCAAGAAGGGGGTATTTCCAAAATACCTACGTTCTATTAACATTATCAGTTACTATGGTTATTTAAAAAAAAGCCGAGCAAAATTTTAAATCTCTAGACCTAGCAATTTGGGCTGTGCCTTAAAAAATCAGTCAGCGAGAAAACCCAAAAAATGCTGTTTGTATGTGTACACATAAAAAAAAGGTATTTCCAAAATTATTATTTGCTGCTTGTATCAATGTTAAAATCAGCCTTCATTTAAATTTTTTTCCATTGCAGGCAATGTTTCATGTGAAATTGGTTTTGGATTTCTGAAAAATGGTAAAACATTCTACATAGAAATATCCTCCCGACTAAAAGTTTTATGTATGAACTCTGCAAACGAATTACTCATTAACTGATTACTTGACATATTTTTCGATGCAATTTTTGTATAACGTGCTGAATTGAATGGTTTTTAAAAAATATATATTAAAGATTAATAGAAAATCGCACTCTTGGGTATAAAATTAAAATTTTTCCCAAACTTTGCAAAAATTTTTGGAATTTTTTTTGTGAGAAAAATTTATATCACACAATAATTTATATCACAATTAAATGAAACTACGTGATGTAGTATTTTTCTACTTTCTTTAAGTTCTTTACCACGACCTAGGTTTCGTTGTATTACAACATCTTCAGGTGGGCTATTAGCAAAGATTAATAGGAAGATAGATCTTTGCAAATAGCCCACCTGAAGATGTTGTAATACAACGAAGCCTAGGTCGTGGTATAGAACTTAAAGAAAGTAGAAATAATACTACATCACGTAGATTCATTTAATTGTGAATAATGCATTTCTACAAAATTAACGCCAAATATATTCAATAGTAACACATGTGAGAGTATTTTTTGGTATTTTCTATGAGGATTATGTTTTTTGACGTTTTCTCTCTCTCAAATTGTTTTGGATATTTTAAATTTTTACTGAAATTAGTGTTTTTTTACAATATGAAATATTAATTTCTTGAAATTAAATCACTTAACCTATAACTAACTTTTTCTATCACACGATCATCTTACAAGGCCATAATAATTTTATTTTGATTTCTTCTTAAATTGGATACCAAATCGAAGTGAATTAAAAACTTAATGGTTATTTTGACACTAGTCTTTTATATGATACTCTGTTCGACTTTTAGCAAAAATTTCTTACCTCACTTTTAATCTTCTTAGAGAATTTTATTATAATTATGGATTTATACTAAGCGATACAGTTATCGTGTTGAATCTCGGAATATGAACAATACATTTTCTGAATACTTAAGGATTTCTAGCCTTAAAGACACAACATCTCTATCTACGCGATCTCTTTGATGACTTTCACTTCTAACTTTTCAGAAAAGTAAATTTTTAAGGGTTTAAAGTATGAAATACATTATCTTTATTATTAGAGATTAAAGGTTTTTATGTAAATCCATTGTTTTAATATTTCACAAAATTTTAAATATAAGGTACCTACCCTAAAGGGATTTATGAATCATTTTCTTTTAATAAAATAAGTTTTGAAACTTGTCGTATGCTGAAGAAATATATTGTTTACCTTTCATTAAGTATCTTTTGAATTTTTTTTCTTCGCGTTAATGAATCTCCCAAGATAAGATTAAAAACATTTTGCGATGTGGTAAATAAATGTTATCATTGCAATTAGCAATGAAAAATAAATTAAACTTATTGTGACTTTCTTGCCTATATATCTGGTTATTGAAGTACTGTTTCATAGACATACATATATTGTAATTTTTTTTATCTTTGATAGTTTAAATACAATTCACGTTCAAATAATTAATATATAACAAGAAATGCCCACTCAGGTTATTAGCAACACCTTAGACCTATTGGAAAAATAATACTCGCCGGCAAATATATTTAAATTGCGTTATAATATATGAACACGCGCGTGTGAGTGCTTGTGTGTCTATGTTCGTGTGTTTGTATATGTACCTTTGCGTGGCTGTGTGCATGTGCGTGTCCATGTACCTGTGTATAGGGTGTATGTGCGTTCAAAATTCATTACTCGTAAAAGATATTAATGTAGGGAATGTAACCAAATCGACCACTTTACCTCGAATACATGATAAAGAAATAAGATTAAGAATGAATATTACAATAACCTCAAAACCATGTTTGAGGCGTTTTTTCCAAAACCACCTTATGCAGTTTTTAATATACGGTAGTGCTTATATTTTTTTGTGCAATACAAAATAATAAAATTTATGTTATTTTGTTAATTTTCTAATTATTCTTATAAATTTCCCAGCGATTATCACTAATTATATAGTGCCATTTGAGGTATGGTCGAGCTGGATTTGAAGTCAGTCTATTTACTTGGACAAAAAACAGACAAAAAATAGAAAAATGTTTCTTCTTACGAAAATGGAATGATATTGTTTTGAAATAATGCATCTCATTCAATGTCTTTACGGAATGTTATTAAATATTCAGTTAAACATTTAAGCTTAAGTGTTTTAAATAATTGTTAGAAAACAAAATAATCACAGTTTGTTTATTAACAAACATTTACCAACGTATTTCCGTGGAAAGTAAATTTCCACAGTTCAGAACAAATAAGAATGTACTTTGAAAATGGAAGTCAAATTTGAAGTTAAATTTTCATTAATTTGAAAAGCTTGAACTTATTTCACAACAAAGGAAACCGAAACACAAATTTATGTATTATTCAGAAACGCGTTGGAGAAATGAAATGACAGGACGTTGAACAAATTGAGGATAATTCTCAACTGTTCTGAATAAATTACGCAATGATTTATTACTACCAATATATCTAGGATTCGTATATAGAGGATGACATTATTTTCATTTATTTATTTAAAAATCCACAAATTATACTTGTTTATTTAGGACCTACCCACAATTGTTTTCGAGATTCTATGTTTCTAACCTACGACCACTCGATTAGCCCATTGTTCCAATTGATTCTTTGGTATTTTCCGTAGAAATCTGCATTTTCATGTGAATTGCTCAACAAATTAAAAAAATATATTTAATTTAATATCATACTCCTGAGAAACAAAATTAAACTCCCTTATAGATATATTCATAAAAAAGTACACATGTGTGCAGGCAAATGCATACTTACGTTTATAAATAGATTCATCCATGTTTGTGTACAACTTTATGCACTTCTGTCTTTTTCTTCCTTATTCTCATTTGTTCCTGATTTGAAATTGAGATACCTTGCGACACATAAGTTGCATGTAACATATTGTATTAAGTAGTGGTGCGGTCCTTATTCTACCCTTACGAAAGATCCAGTTCGCAACCATCAACACGTATAATAAAACAAATTCGTCTCTATGTCACTAGTACCCGATTTTCCCGAATTACTCTTGAACGAATTTTCGGCTGAAGTAAATACTAAACTGCGTAAAGTAATTAAGAATATTTTATAAAAAATATTCAACTTACGACCATGACTGACCGATAAAATTGAAAAAAATCATTAGTTGGAGGGGTATTGAAGCAGTATAGGGAAACATTATTTTTCTTTATAAGTTTTCCAATAAAGTCTGGGACGGGAAATATATATAATATAAACATAAAATCCTTAGAAATGTTTTACTCTATATAAACAATTTTCTAAAGCTCATTGTGCAAACCTTAATTAATCTTTATCAAAAGTAAATTGTAAACTAACGTAATTTACGTAGATTCACCAATGTAAAACTGGAACTTAAAAAAAATCCGGATTTAGAAAAAATCCTTGCCTACCCGTATGAAATCGGAGTGAGTTGCTAGTTCTTTTGTATAGAGAATTGTCAAGTATATTGCTGCTCATTGCGAGTCTGCCTTTAGTCAATTTATTACGCACTTCGTGGTTTTATTTAAATGCATGGAGGACATCAATAGAGGCATCTATTGGTATTTTGTTTTAATTCTATATGGCAGTGATCTTGATTTATTTAATTTTCTATATTATATAAATTAATAAAAATTAGGATTAGAAATGTATCAGAACACATGAATCATTTCGTTCCTAAAAATCCAAGATCCAAGAAGTAATTGAAACATATTTTCTGAATTGAAAAGGATGGAGAATACGAACATCACAATTCTATGACAAAAAACAGCTCTATTTTTATTATATTCATTATTAAATGGAGAGTAGATTCAATATTTCAATCCTTATCACGCAGTAATTTTGTATATATGCATTTAACCATATATATATATATATATATACATATATATATATATATATATATATACATATATATATATATATATATACATATATATATATATATATATACATATATATATATATATATATATATATATATATATATATATATATATATATATATATATATATAATGAATTATAGTCGTCCGCAAAATTCAAAACATTATATAAAATTTAATTCTGTTACTTTCATCTTATCTTAATACATGATCTGTCTGAAAGATAATGTTCCTGTAATGAAGTTAAATTATTATAAATTAACAACCGTAAATATAGTTTTTTAAACATAAAATATTCGATACGACTTATATTCACAGTACCGCAACGATCTCCCATCATATTTCACGTTTATAATTGCATAATAATTGTTTTAATAACTGTCCTTAGAGATATTAATTTACTTCACGTTCAGCATTTACTTTACCGCTGTTCCGAAGTAAGTCAAAACAGCTGTAAAAATTAATACAAAAGAGATTCGGTTCGCGAAACTTAGTGATGACTTAACGAGGAGTTTCTGCTTGAACCACTAAACCCAATTTTCCCAACGGAAATTCTTATTAAAGAAATTTCAACATCTGAGGTGAGAAGAGCCTTATCCGAAATTAACAATAAGAAGGCAATTGGGCCTGATGAAATACCAGTGGAGGTGTGGAAAGGAGCTGGTACCACCGGAGAGGCTGGGCTCACAAACCTTTTCAATAAAAATACGACAAACGGAAAGGTCCCGAACATGTGGAGAGTCAGCAGCAAAATTCCCTTCTAAAAAAGCAAAGGGGATATGGTAAATTATTGCAACTACCGTGGTCTTAAACTGACGTTCCGTACACTAAAATTGTAGAAAATTATGCTCGCGAACCGACTAAATAAAATTATCAAAGTTACCTCTAACCAATGCTGATTTACCAGAGGAATGAGAATGATAGATGCAATACACAGCGTGAAGATTCTGATAGAAAAGGTATAAATCGTGGAATAAAAACTTAAATCTTGTAATTGTCGATCTAGGGAAAGCTGATGATATAGTTCTTCTTGCCGAAACTCATTACAAAAACAGGATGGAACAGGAGGAACAGGAAGATCTTAAAATTATGAATTTGAACTTAATAATATCACAAGATAGACTATTGTTGCGAAAATGTACGAGGGGGCTAACCCCAAATCAAAAATGGGACCATAGCCTGGAGAAAGAAGAAAATCCTCCACAGACGGACGAATTGAATTTATTACAAACATTACTGATAACAAATAAAGTTGTTGACTATTCAGATTATTGTTTAGTAGGTACTACTATCTATTTAGATTTTTCTATATGGAGCTGAGACGTGGACGCTGAGGATGCAAGACCGCCACAAAATTGACGCGCTGGAAATGTTGTGCTGGACGCGTTTGCTTAGGATCCCATGGACCGCGCACCGAACCAACGTTTCGATCCTCAAGGAACTTAACATCAAAGAGAGATTATCGTCGACTGTGCAATTGCGAATCCTCAAATTCTTTGGACATGTCACACGTAACGAGGACTCCATGGAACGACTGGTGGTGCCAGGCAAAGTCGAAGGCAAACGATCCCGCGGACGCTCTCCGACACGGTTGACATACCTAATAAAATCTGCGACGCACACCAGTGTAAATGACTGCTCTCACTCCGCAAAACACCGAACTACATGGCGTCACATCGCGAGGGCGGCAGTGGCGAAGGAACCGGCCGAATCATGATCACAACCACTATGTCAAGAGTGCACGACTAAGAAGAAGAAGAACTATCTATTTAAATAACAATAATTGTTCCTTTTATAAGCAATGACCATAAATAAGTAGAAGTCAAAATAACTTGTTATTTCATCACCTTAAAAGGTGTTTAAGCAATTTTCCGGAAGATAGTGGTATTAATTTATTCGTAATAAATATTTTTATTTTAATGATGGATCAAAATTACATATTAAACTATGTATAGAATGAATCGAAAAATGAATTACCGAACTGTGTAATTTTAATATTTTTTTTGTAAAATCATATTTTTGTAAAAAAGTTATACTTGCATTTCCTGTATTTTATGAAATAATGTAAATTCAAAGTATTTCTTGTCATTCAACTACAAACTCGGTACCTATCAAGTCGTACATCACGTACTTTTAAAACAAAGTCAACAAGACTAATCTCATCTCAATCGCTCGTCATTACTTATAGTACCATAAAACAACATTAACACGAGTCAAACTTAAACACTTAAACAATTACATTTCGCGAACTTTTTTTCGTCAATATCTCCAAAATTTCATGCAAAATTCTAAAAATGATATTGTTGTGTAATTTCTATGACTCGCGTCCCTAATTGATAATCCCAGAAGAACGAAACCAAGTTTTTTAGTAAAAATTTGTTCCTCCCAATATTCTGGAACAAGTATTTGTCAATTTCATACTATTGCAAAATGAGTGGGTTAATGAACTCGGTTTCTATACCAAATTTCAACAAGAAATTAAATTAAACCAAATTTCCTTTCATATTACAAAATCGATACTCCGAGTCACATAATTCGCATCAATCGTTTGCCTTTTCCTAAAGGTCGTATTGCGTATCACGTAACATTTCCGATTCTGGTATATAATTGATGATTTGATTAATATTAAATTAGACAAACGCTAAGCTTTTGTCGTGCGCAGAGTTATTAATTAATAACGGTATTAGGTTTGGCTTTTCTCGTTCACGTAGCTCCCTTACAACTGAAATATTTAAGCGTTTTCGGACGAATGCGGGTAACCCTAAGGTTATTTATTTATAAAACTTAAAGATATATCGTAACGTTTATAATGATTGCTTCCGGAAGTCGATTAGTTAAGGTTATCATAATTAACGATATATATAATATATATATATATATATATATATATATATATATATATATATATATATATATATTTGTTTGATTGATTGAGCCATCTTTTGACGAAAAAAATCCTGGAATACGGAATAACAAACGTTCATAAAAAAATGTTCTCCTAAGCCCTTACAGAGTATCTTCAATATTCATATGGTGCATTCATAGATTTCTTGTCTTTTTTATGGTCATAGATAAAAACGTGTGTTGTGGTACATGGGCAACGAAAACGAAAAAAAAATTCCCAGTACTAATGGATGAATTATAATTTTCAAATATTTGTGTACTTTTCTCTTTAAAACACAACTTTAATCAGGGATATGAAAAAATCGTTCTAAAACGTATTGAACCTATCTACTGTTATTAAACGTATCTACTAGTATTAAAAAGTATTTTAATATTAGTAGATGCAATAGTGGAATCTTATGAACAAGGATTTATTAGGTCAATTATAAATTGCATATTAATTATGGAAAATAGATTATTGCATAATGCAAGAAGATTTTGGAACTACAGAAACACCTAACCTTTACGTTTACTGCACATGTATTGCTACGATTGCTGTTTCATTGCAGTTTGAAATGAAACGGTAATTGTGAAAATAAATGTGCAGTAAACATGACAGTTAAGGAAGTATTATGTGTTTAAGAAAATGAGTATAAATTACATAACTTTGAAAATCTTGTGGGCTGTGTGATTTGACGATAAACTACTATAAAACTAATAGGGTAAGTCTTTTCTTATTTTTCGTTTCTCACACTCGCACAGTAGTACATTTTTGAGACCAGATTGTAATATTTTGTATTTATCTTTCCTGTTAATTTCCGTGTTATCTATACTCTGCATATGATTTGAAACTTCTAGAATATATGTTCTCCTTTTAGGAAATATATGTTGTCCTTTTAGGTAATTGTAAAATTTACTACGAACAATCCTAAAAATATTATGTATGAACCCTTATTTCAGATAATTTTTGAATTACTTTCAAACATTTTTTAAATCTACATAAATTAAAACGGATATATGTGTACTTGTATTCTTGTATATTAGTACTAAAATATGGTGCTCAAAATGTAGCACAGCAGTCATCAAATCTTTCGTATACAAAATTTAAAAAATACTTTAGTTACTTTGAATAGTTTAGATATTTACGACTCGTGTATTGTAAGAATAAACAATCGATTATTTATATCTGTCAAAGGTTAAAAATATATTTTCCTAAAACCAGATCGAGGCGACTTTTTGAAACTCGAATACTGATGACGGGCACAAAACTTATGCAGAGATATTTATAATTTTCAATATAATTTCTTAGTGGGAAAGAAGGTAAAAGTCAGTTTAACTCACGTACAAGTTATACTCATATTATGAATTTTTTTTTACATGTATATTAAAAAATTTCTATCATATTAAAAAATAGTCTACTTGCTGAAAAATTATTATTCAATTTAACAATTGTTATTAAAGTACATGATAGTCTCGTGATCAGATATTTGATAATATTTTCAAAAGAGATAAAAATGGCTAGCCTAGTTATTTTGATACCAGAAAAACTTATAGCATTATCTAAACAAAAGTTTATAATTGAGGATTTTTCAGAGCAAGTCCACTTTCATCTTACCCCAAATCAACTTTCCATAACAAAATCATATAATTACATTTTTCTAAACATTAATATTCAAAACATGTTCATGAATAAGGTGAAACATTAATTAAGTAAACAGAGTTATCAAAATAAGTCGTGTCAGCTTGTTTTTGTAATCTTAAAATCTGTTTACAATATCACCCCTTATTTCCATTCCTCCGTCTTTAAAATAATACGTGCCGTAATATTTTTCCTTACCGTCTTTTAAACGTTATTTATTTACTTGCCCTTTTCATTTAATTTTTCTAGTTTTCTTATTGACTTTTCATTTATAAACACTGAGAAGAGTAATTTTTATTTACTGACTCAAGAGTAAAAGTCACGTTCCTTACAAATGTTCAATTGTAGTAACCGATCTTTAGAAATTTAAGTACTTGTTTACGAATATGTTCATATAAAATCTGCTCTTTGAGCATTTAATATTTTAAAATGATATCTTTTCTCTTACGACGAGGCTGTAATTTTTTTTAATACAATTGAATCTTTTCGAATACCAAACAAACGTCGCTTTTAGAAAAGATGTGATAAAAATATGTTACGATTATGAAATATTTCACAGATACGACTCTATGTTTGTCAGTCATAGTTAATTTTCTCAGAAACCGTTTGGTGTGAAATATGACAGTGTATTATATTATATTACATTAACTTGTATGTATTTCAATAGGTACTACTAAAATAACCTGATAATTTTAGAGCGAGAAAATTAGGTACCAAAAATATTTTTTATAGTTTTTTATATTATGGGGACTATCATATAAAAGAACTGGTATGAGAAATTAATATAATTTTATTGGAATGTTAAGTAAAATATCCTTAAAGATATGCACCACGATTTGCAAAAAAACTAATCCACCCCTTTATTTCCAAAATTACTGAATGAAAAATCATAAAATGACAGGATTGGTTGAATCTGACTAGAACATTACAAGAAAACTATAGCGATTATCCCAGCTTTTCGAAAAATTCATAATATTCTTTGAAATATGTACCAGACAATATAGCAGTAAGGTAAAGAACAATATTAATATTTATAAATAGTTTAAAAATAACACTTTGTATCTTTATGTTTAAATTCCTTTATGTACCTAATTACACATGTAACTTTCGTAATGCGAATTCTAATCGTACTAAACAGTTTGATTTGGTGACTTTCTTGCAGTTTCAATATTATTGAAATGAATTCGATACTGGAAACTAAATTTTGGAACGGATAAATCGCCCACCAATTTATTTTGATATTATTGATTTGAAACTTGTTTAATTACATAATTAAATGGATAAATGGATTCTAATTAGAAATTAATATGCTCTGTAATATATTTGTAAACTAGGAAGTTAACACTTTTAAATCGATGAAAATAATAAGCAAGGGTTCGGCCTTAAACCATTTCTGAACAAACGGAAACAATTTTCTATTATGCGTATATTTAGAAAAAAAACCTTGTATATAGTATGTGTCATCACTAAATAGCACCACTTCAACCACTTGTGCAATTAATCATCTGTAATCTGAAAAAATGTTGTTGCTTTTTTAAATCAGTCGTCAAGTTTTAAAAATAATTAAAGATTAAATTTTGTATCAAACTAAATTTTATCCCAATGGCTTCACCAGCAAAACATCTTAAGGACGTCGTCAATATTACAAATGCATTCGGCCTACATTAAAATCCTCTCCAAATATTCGCTCGCATAGAAAGAACTACATATTTTCTAATTCTAATCACTCGAAAACGTATTACAAGTATTTAACAAAAACCACTGATGCGTAATATACAAAAACGCAAATTAATTGTCATTTCTCAACCATAAATATCTCTTCAAAAAAATCAAACGTTCTGGCTGGTTGCAGACATTTGTAATTATTGGCATATAAAAAATAATTCAATCACGCAGATTTATTTTGAAATCATATAAAATAGACTAATATTATAATCAGGAAGCAAATAATAATTCAGCTAAATGACGTCATTCCTATAAGTTTATTTTAAAAATAGTTGACAGTACTTTTTTATCTTAGATATTTAGACGAATTACGGATGTTATAGATTTTCAAATTACAATTATTTTTATTTACCAATTGTAAATAACCTTGAAATTAAATTAAGCTTAGAATTGAATTACAATACAATCTTTATCCTTTTCTTTTTTTAAACCTTCTCTTGTAAAACTACGCAAATGAAAGATAGTTAAAAAAGTATTTATGTACATTGCCACATTTCTTACGTTTATGGAATTAAGATGTATTCCTTGATGCATTTTTAAAATAATTTGGAAATTAAAAAATGGTATGATTTTTTAAAAAAATACGGGTTGCAATCTACATATGATGGGCTATTACGGATTACAGTTCCAATTCAGTTACTATTACGGATTATTCGTCTCTTCGGCAAACAAATTTTGTACAGGCTACATAATATGCTAATAAATTATATTAGCGAAGGAGAACAATACACGTAAATTGTCTCCCACAGCATATCCATACGCTTAATAATGTTACTTAAATAATGTTCCATGTTATGCAAAACGTTATTAATTAATACGACAAAGATACAACAAAAGTTCTAGCTTGGAACTTCCCAACAAATGAAAGCATGGTGTCGTTGGAATTAATAGAAATTTGTTAAGTTCGTCTAACAATTAAATTTATTTCATGTTAGACGAACTTAAAAAATTGTAAAGATTATGATTGCAATGCCAGCTAAATAAACTTTAGAAATACCTTGTGTTAATTATAGATGCACTCAACTTTGTATATTTTGAACAATTTATACATTTCATAATTTTAGATTCAAATATTTTTTTAAATATAATAAGGCACCTTTACGTCGTACATCTCGTCGTCCTGTATTTTTATTGTATTCTGATCAGAGGTGCTTACTTATTTTGTAATAAATAAACCTATGATTAACATGAAAAGTTTAGTTTTCATTTCAATATCTGGAAGCAATATGACTTGGCTTTATTTTGAACCATTACTCTATTCTTATATTGATAGCAAAAATAATGTGTACAAATTACTAAAACACCTTTGTCCTAGAAAGCACATAAAATTAGCGTAATCCACAAAATTTAGCCAAAACTACTGTGATCCTTATAGGCCAATTTTACAGTGGTAATTGCAAAATTTTCTTATCGAATGATCTATAATTTAACAAAGTACTTTAATGTTTTATAAACAGGCATACGTTGCCACTGCTGATATTTCAAAATATGTAATTTTATATTAATACAAGCTGATTGACTTGGAATGTTAGGTCTGTAAAATGGTCCTTATCGATACACAAACCAGCAAGGCTTACTCAGAAATGCTTATTCTTACAGGTTTCTGAACTATTCTTATAAATGTTTATATTTTAACAAATATTTCCATTTAAGTTAAGTATAGAAAATTAAGAAAGCAATAAATTTCATAATGATTTAATATTTCCGACCTAACCGAACCAGTAATTTGGAGCATTTTGTCACTCCTACTTTTCAGAATCGTTTTTCGATAATGCAAATTAACGTTCATACATGGACGTATACTGCCACGGACTTCCCTCTCACATTGCTCTCACATATCTCTAACTGTTAAGTCAAGAAACCTCCCCGACGATTTGTTTCTTCGCTGTTTGTCACCACAGGTCGGCTAATTTACAGAAAATATTTGTAAATTATGAATCTAATATTATTTCGATAATACCCATACCAAACATTTTACAGTTTCTCAATGTGCTAGGTTACATTTAATTTCTAGAGGAAAAAATAAATCAAAAAATTTGTTTAATATTACAAAAAATGAACAAGGTAATACTACAACTGAAGAAATTAAATAATATCAAGATAAGTTTCCGGCCGCTTATTAAGAAAAACCCTATGGAAAATGGCTATCAATCTAAAATTATGTTTCTTTACTTTCGTGTAAAATTGTGAAAGTAAAAGTACATAAATTCACTCCAAGATAAATTGTTTAGAGCATAAAGAAATATTTGTAATTATGCTCAATATTTAAAAACAAATATCATCCACTTAACACATTAATTAATTTGCAAGAAATCACATTTTGCCTAACGCAACATTTTGAAACGAATTTAGTTAACATTAAGTTTAATGGCTATATCGTCTATTCAATAACCATAATATTTACGACATTGTAAAATAGTATATAAATATTATTTGCATTATAATCGCAATATCGCAATAAAACTTAAGCGCAAACTATTGTACTATTTACTAGTAAGTAATCAATATATCCACTTAGTATGTAAAACACGACACGTAAATTTTCAGTCAAAACAATGACAAACAATTTTAAAATACATTTTACTACAGTGTTTTCACGAGAGAGTCATGGACCCACCACAAGCTGACCATTGACATATACTCCACAGAAGAACATAAGTCAACTGAGTTGCTTCCGGAAGTTAATCATCACGTTGTTGCGGCCCGACGCCGCGCCGTGAATCACTATTCAGCAACTCCATCAAGTTGATTGCTCCGGTTTACATAATTCCCCAAAGATCCTTTCATTTTACAGGAGAGTAACTGCAACAGGAAAATATTAAACCATAGCAAGTAGCAAAACAAAAATTATTTCGTTACTGAAGAGAATTTCATGCATATTGCAAATAACAAATGAAAATATATATTAAATAATATTATTTAAATGCTGTTATTTACCGGATGTTTTTTTCATATATAACTTGAATATATATGTGTATATATATATATATATATACATATACATATATATATATATATATGTATACATATACATATATTTATATATATATATATATATATATATATATATATATATATATGTGTGTGTGTGTGTGTGTGTGTGTGTGTGTGTACATACATAAATATCTTTCAAAAGATACTACGTTGCATAATTCATTCGTTTAGCCTAGCGATCACCTTTTTAATCAAATTGCTATTTCTTCTTTCTAATGGTAAGATTTACACAAATGTTCTTTAGCAAAAATGTAATTTTCTATGTTTTTGTTTAATTATTTAACATAAAAAAAATGAAGCAAAATAAAAGGCCGACGACCAATAATTAAAAAAAAATCATTTTACAACTTTTTCAGTACCGATAATTTGCTGCTAAATTTACAAATTCATTTTATTTATTTTACTTTTTTCATTTTCTTGTTTTTTGTTAATGTGTAATAATGTTTTCATTTTTATTTGTCTTTTAAAATGTATTTTTATGAATACATGCCTGTTGTCAAAAAAACTGCAAGAAATGATTCATTACAAAGAAACAAAAGATATGGAAAAAATCTTTCACTTTGATTTTTCCTAAAATAATTAGTAACTTCAAAATATATTTTACTATAACTTTTCTTTCAATCAAACAATCAAATATAGGAAGTTACAAAAAAATCACTTTTGCTAAAATGCATTTGACTTCCAAGATCAACGGGCAGCTCTACACAAAAAAAAATATATATTTATATATATACATACATATATATATATATATATATATACATATATATAAATATATATGTGTATATATATATATACATATATATAAATATATATATATATATATATATGTGTGGTCAAGGAAACGTTGCCTACGTTTCCTTGACCTTAGAACTTCAACAATCTTCATCGTTTTTACAGTTTATCCATTTCTAGGATAACACGACTTTATTTTTTATACATTACTGGTAAAGTAAACACTAAAATGTAATTTTTTTTACCAAATAATTACTATCATATTAAAATAAATAATTACCTTCATAAAAAAACCAAAAAAAAAATATTTAAAAAATTTAAAAAAAAATTAGAATTTATAGCCACATGTTATCCTTTGTCTAAAAAATGAGACTATCTAAATATAAATTGATATACATTCACAGTGAAGGAAACGTTGCCGCCTAGAAGACGATTTTAAGGCTAAATTGTAGGCGAGCTGTAACTTCCTCTCTCGCGCACTCCGTGAAGACACAAAGGAAATGACAGCAATTGACGCAATTTAATTTCCTCCAAATGTTTCCACGTAATGTCACGCTGTAAACGAAGAAAGTGTGCTGTGGTGATTTGATTGAATTTTTAACAATGTTATGTTTTCCGCATACCAATGTAGTAAACATAACGAACCATGGTGAATCATATGATTTGTCATTTCAACATATATTTGCAATATGAACTGTATAAAGTTCTATTTATTCATCCTAAATAATTCCACGCTTCTTCGCTAAACTACCATTATGGAACCAATATGCTGCTTCTCACTGATATAATCCCTGTTAAGTAAATTAAGCCATCCACGTTTTAATTCCAGATTTATATTCTATAATATACTTAAATAACACAACCCAGAATAAGGTCATCGTATAATAAGAACAAGATCTGTTTCACATGAAAATATTTACCTAATAAGCTCCAAAAAGGTATACTTTAGACCTACTCTATATTAAATTTTTGGTTGCTGAGATAATTTGTTACGTATTCAAATAGCAGCTCACCTAATCCAGTCCGAAATATTGCAGACTAAGCTGAGAATTACACATTCATCCCACCATTCTGCTTCTATATAATGCTGTCCGCTGTCACCAAACCTAAATTTTAGCTATCGATTCCGAACTATCAATCTTAAATAATACTCTGGCCACTTGTAAATAAGACCTCTAGGTGGACACATTTCCGGTCGAAATGGGATGGAAATTCAGTAACGTCGATCTCTCCACCAACCCACTGATAACACGCAATTGTGCGTTGTAGTATTTCACTTACGAGTATTGAATACGCAGGTCTAGATTTATTCTGGGTAATTTATTAACTTATATCTGGAATAAAAGTAACTCAGGTATTGCCCTAAGATAAGAATAAGTTCAGATATAATTCCTGAAAGAACAAGAAGCTAAATAATATGAGAGCATACTAAATATAATTACAATAATGAAATGCACTGAAATACTTTTGACTATTTTTATTATTCAAAACAAAACAAACTGCGTAGCACGACTGAAACTCGCAATACGAAGGTTCCGTACACATTTAGGCTGTTATAAACATAATGTTCCTATTAAATTTTTTACAAAATTTTAATTTTTTAGAACGAAAATATATTGCTTACCATACCTTTCCAGACCACAAATTAACTATTTTTGGATTTTTTACTTTATTTGTGTTGCAAGGCATTGCTTCATGACTCCAAGTCAACAGGAAGTACCCTATAAATTTTGATGTATTTGCGAGAATCAAATTTTGTGGAATAAATGACCGTGTTTTCGGATTGTGTGACTTAGAAACTTAATTTACAGCTCCAAGGGATTGTAAACCTAAGTATTTGGTATTAATTTAAACTTTATATCTTCACGCATTCATGAGAAAAAGGGTTTTGATAGACAGACAGACTGATGGAAAACGAATTGATCCTGTAAGGGTTCCTTTTCTTTTTATGAGGTGCAAAAGCTTAAAAAGAGCAAAAATAAAAAAACAATGATTATTTAAAGAAAGGCGTAAATTTGATGTTGGGAGGAAAATGGTAAAAGATGAGGCATGAAGAGGAACAGGATGTAAATGTATGAAAAATCGTTAATAAATGAACAAATGTTACCTTCGCCGTTACTGTTTTCGTAATGTTGTTCATTATTCTAAGAACCACACAAAATTTAAATTAATTTACTGCTTGGGTTTTTCTTACAATGGTGTAAGTTTCTAGTATATTTCCTTGGAATAATTAGCTGCAAAATTTTAAATTTTGCAATAATTATAATTGCTTTCATATTTAAAAAAAAGAAAGGAAATACTGATAACATTTCTAATGTTTTAGTAGAAAAATGGGAAAACGTGGAAACAAAATAAAATATTGTTATATTATTCACAAAATTCTTTGAAGTAAATTACCAATTGAAACATCCTTGAATTTTTTTCTGACATGTGAAAAATAACAGTCGTGCGAATAATTAGAAACGGTTGATTTCTTTTCTATAATTTACTAATAGTCGCTTGAATTTATTTTTACAAAAATTTATTTTACGTATATTGAAATTCTCCACCAAACATATCCTTACCATAATCCAAATCTTAAATATATATTTCTAAGTATCTAATACTTGAAATGTTTTAAGGCTATAAAAAACACAAAAATAAGTTATTCTTCCAAATGCAATAGAGTAGTGCAGAGAATAAAATCTACAGAGCATAAAATCTGAAGAGACCAAAGATGACTTTTTATTACTAAAGTATTTTGTTACAAGAAAAAATTTAAAAATATACTTCCACCCCTTTCTCTAAAAACGCGAATAAGAAAATAAAACTGTTATAACACCCAACTACGTCATTAAATGTCATGTTTGAATTACAATAACGTACACATCACAGGAATTAATATGCATGTTATTATTAATATCATTTGCAGTGTACCTAGTATTTGATTAAATCATTTATAAATATTATTATTATTTTTCAACGTATAGATATATTGAGTAGTGTAAATTTCGCAGACGATTAATCGTGGTATATCGTGGATTTGTTGATAATATCGTGGATTTGTAATAAACTATAAGATTTAAAATCATTACTGCCGTTTTCCAATGGATATAAGGCAGGGTGTCGTTTTCATAATTTTTATTGTAGTGGGTTTTGAGAAAAATATTTGGGTTGAAAAATATTTTTATGCAAATTTTCAATAATATGTCCAGACTACCAACCCAACATTTCAAGAAAATAGTTTTGGCATCGCTTTACCTATCCTGTCAGTTGATACCATACGCAATGTGTGAAATTAAAAAACAATTCGATACCTAAATTTTCCCCCACTTAAATTGATACACGAATAATTATTAAAATATTTGCAAGCTAACATGCTTTAACAATATTAAATTTCAAGTTTCTACAGCAAAAGGTCTCTTAATAAATATCTGCGAAATAGTAGGACGAACGAACGGATGAACAATAAAGATTTTAAAACCTTACAAATGGAAAATATTTAAAATTTACAAATTTTATAGTTACATGCTCGTGATTTATATAAAAACAAGAGCCTTTGGTTTTGTTGTTATGAATATACATTCAAAAATTAATAAGATATACACTTATACGTTCCTAAAGCAAAATAAGGTAACTCATGTCTAAATATTAACTACTGAACAGTTTTTCTGTAAAATTTGTTTAATAAATAGACTTTCTTCTAGCAATTTACGAAATTATATGAATATTTATGTAATATAGAATAAGAAACTAAATTATGTATAAAAGGATAGCTTATAGTTTATTATGAACATCATTCGACGACTGAAGACAATATCGTCAAACATCGGTATAATAATGAAGCTTTACAAAAACTCCATAGGAAATGTCAAATTACCACACTACAATAAATTATTAAACGAAAGAAAAACCTTAAACGTTTCGAAATGAATAAAGCTTTTAAATGAAAACAAAAGTGAGCTCGAGAAGAGCTAAATGACAGAGTATATAATAACCAACGATTTATCTTCCGTAGATACAGCGATAATATATTCGATTCAATGAAACATCAGTTGGAACGCTTTTGTAATGAGCGCTGAAATAAAATGTGTTCGCAAAAATTAACATGAGAAGGACTTTCATAATAATGAAGGTATCTTTATTGGAAAACATTTATTTTCCCGTTATTTTTGTTTTAGGTATTTGCAGCCTGATAAATAGATTGAAACGTTTTGTAAAACTAATTTTATATTTTTACGGCTTATTTCAGACAAAGCACTCTTATGACGAGAACCGTTCTTTATTTTGCAATGTTTTTATTTTATAATGGAAAGAAATTTCACGAAAATATTCAATTGGAAACAAATGAGTATTATTCATGACGAGTTTTCATTTTGTGGGAACCAATTATACATGACTGACATTTTTTTAAAACAAAAATACTGAACTTTTCATTTAACTCTATTCACCGCTGATTACTTTCAACCCAGACCAGACTAAAATAAAAGACAGGAATAAAAGACAAACTCAATAACCGATCAATTTCTCCGCAGATGAAAATGAAATAAAAACGATAAAACAGACACCATTTCGTTAATTTTAACACTTAATGCATTCAGATGCACGTTATATTAGCGGCGTTCGCAAATTTTTATATTTACAAATTGTTTCATTATTTATTCCTATTATGCGTGAATAATCGATAACAAGGCTGGTAACGTATTTCGTTATTAATATTAAAACATCGGCATTGCTTCATTATAAACATAAAGTGAACGTCGATCGACCCTAACGAGTTCATTTATATTAATTTAAAGCGTGCATTAAAATATGTTTGAAATTTTGGGAGTTTATGGCACTTATGAATTTTTAATGCATCAATTGTACAACAAGTGTTGCAACGTATAAAGCAACATTTATTAATATTTTTATGTCTCAAATTTTAGAAATAATAAAAAAAATTGTGTACTTATTTCTCTTTTGTAATCCCATATAGCAGGAGTTCCCAACCACGGGCGCCCCTCCAAAGGGGGCATAGAGAGAGGTCAAGGGGGGCGGAAATCGTTTGCATTTTAGAAAGAAAAGACAAAAAAATATACAAACAACATTAACAAATAATATTGCAATGTGATATTTAATTTAAATGCATAAAATTAATGAAATTAAATATCATATTCACTATTATTACCACAAATTTGCGAAAAATTTGACGTTTTGGTGTACAATTTTTGTTGAGAAATCAGTTTGAGTGTGTAAAATTATTGTGTCTCTCTGTTAGAAGGTAAGTTTGTGTATTTACAAACTTCAGTTACCATTTTTATTTAATTTACTAAATCAAAGGAGGGGGGGGGGGCATGAAAAAGTAAAGTCCAGTGAGCCTCAACAAAAAAAGGTTGGGAAACCCAGCAATATAGGGTGGAATAAATTTCTATGACGAAATAATATGTATTATAACTTGAAATATTTTTTCAATTTAAATAATTTTAGCTCGAATAGTTTAAGATAAGTTGCGTTTATTCGCCGATTCAAGATTACAATTCATCGATTTTGAATGACCTAAAACTTTGACTCGTTGCTTATTATTCCATCTGAAATTAGCAGCGCAGAACAATATAACTATATTTTTGGTAGTCCATCATCATGCATGTTAGCCAAATTCTAACGCCTGTTGGTTTAAAATTTGGACTGAAGAAACATAACTATTCCAGAAATCGTATGTTTTGCTAATAAAAAATACCATACTTGATATGAGTACTTTTATTAACTGCAATAACTGATTTTAACTGTGTTGTTAAGTGTGATCCAAAATATTACTTTTTCTTTTTCCAAGAATCTACCATTAACAAGTTTTTAACATAAGAAAAGTATTAACAATAAATTTGCTTCCCTTCTGTTGCTCTATGAAACTGACTAGAAGAAGAAAAAGAGGGGCACGACTAAAAAGACAAAGGTGGTAAGACATATTATTTATCTGAATTCATTTGCTCATAATAAACTCCGTCTTCCAAAATATCCAGTATTTTGAAAGACGGGGTGTAGCCGGACAAGTATGATCGATTTACTTGCAATAGTTAACCTTGAATATACCCATAACGTCTTGAAAGTATCAAATAGTGATTCCAAATAAGTGTTAAATAATGTGGCTAGTTTCTTTAACCTGAATTTAAAAGTATTCAAAAGCGGTTATTTTTCAAAAAATATTGTGTTGTAAAATAACCATTATAGGAAATTGGTTTACGAATTAAGTAAATTTTTGAAGGTAAATAATATTTGTAACATATTTTCCTTTCTCCAGCTATTTTAAGAACAATAATATTTTGGGGAAAAGAATAATATTCTTATGGAGTTCCTTCAGAGGGATAACTTTTAAAAGTTACTAAAAAAATCTGGTATTTTATTATGACGCAGAATGAATTGATATAGCTTCCATTTCGTAATTTATATTATCATTTGATTAGTTAAATAAATAAAACCAAATCCATTTATGATTTTTGCCATGTGCGTTTAATATAAAGAAAAATATAGCTTACTCCCAAAATAAAATTACTTAAAAATTTTAGAAAATAACAGTGGACTGAATAATATTTGTTTTCATGTGGATAACGCAATTTTCCTATTTTCAAACCATTGTTTTTTAAATTTCTTATTTCTACTCATTATGTACGTAAATAAATTCCTCATTCAGTACGTAGGGTAATTTCTTTTTCTTCGATCACTCACCTAATACTCAATGCATAAGCGAAAGTAATCTATTAAATACCATTCTACGAACAAAGTTAGTGAACGTGCAGAAGCTAAATAGCACTTAGTTCGTACAGGAAACCACGATCAGGAAAACCATTATTCTTCGATTTTCGCTTATTGATATATTGGGAACATAGAAATGTATTTATTGGAGGTAAAATAAATTTAGAACTCACTTGGCGTAATACTTATAATGTAATGACGTCAAAAGCACTAATGATTTTTTTCCTTTTTATTTATCTTTCTTAATTTCTATTTTGACTACAGTAAAAATTTTCTGACATCTGTAGAAATTAAGAACGCAAGCAGCGAACTCCTTAATCGAAGAGCAAATATTTACTCTCAATCTAAGTTAAATAATTTAAGTAGAATAAGTTGTTATTAGTAGCCTCTTGGAGTAATGGTAAATAAGTAAACACTATTTGTTTTATTTTATTATAAAAAATAGAAAGTTTAGATCGAAAATTTCTTACTGTAAACCCACCACTCGAAGGAAAAATTATGCAATTACTTTTTCAAACAATATATCAAACGTATCCCTTTGCGATGTGGGAACTAAGCCTGGTATGCTTTGAATGTAAACGTCAAGGACTCAATTTATTTTCTTTTACCGTTGATAGCAATTTAATCAATTTGATGATATTTACTGAGAGCTTCCTCAGAAAACACATTCCCATTGTGTTCTTTAGGGCCAGGATTGTCATCGTGAACGTTCATTTGTTGACAACTTTTTCTTTCGTAAACAGTTCAGGCAAAGCTCTTTTGTCAATGGATCATTATATGTAGACGTAATATAAATTGAATACTTTTATTGTCATTTACTTAAATTATTTTGATAAGGTGTATTCGTAGTTAATTTCTTGGTTTTTTCCGTTAGAATTTTTTGTGGCACGTTAAATAAAATTTGGAAAATAAATGGCTCTCGTAAATGAATCGACTGCCAAATATGGAAAATAATTTTCTATCTATCAGATAATAATCATCGGTTAGAAATGGTCGTATTATCTGTGTTTTACTTCACAACTTAGTGCTAGTAATAATATTCTTTAAACGTAAATCAATGTCAGCTGCTCTCCAATGTTTCATCAAAATTGTTATTATAATTTTTTACTGTCGAGAAAATCTAGATAAAAAAATTATTTACTTATTTCTAACCAATAATACATAGATTTAACATGTTCATTTTCAGAATACTGTTAAAATGTGACCATGATAGAAATCATCAGTATTTAAATCAACAATTTTTATAAAGTTCTTATGGCTTAATATGGTTTCCTTACTGCATTCCTTTATGATTATTATATGATGGTTTTGCTGTTGTCCACACCAATATTTCTATGAACGATAAATAAGTCGTTAAGGTTGGAGTAAATATAAAATTTTTTTTTTTCCATTTGCTGTAAATTATAATGTATATGTAATATTAAAGATATAGAAATTCAAGATTTACGCGTCCAAAAGTGCGTCATAAGAAACACAATTTTGTAAGAGAACAACATTTTAAGTAAAGTGAATTAGAATCATTTCATTAGCAAGCCGCCGCGTTGCACGCGCATTGTTCTGTAGACCGCGTCGTTCGCTACGACATATTCTGCGTCGTAGATCGGCGTGGACAACTGTGACAACAAGAAAAAGTAACAACCCCATCTTTTTATTTCAATTTCGTCACCACAGTTGCGTGTAAAAAATAATTTTACTAGGATTGATTTACGCTGAGAAACAATACTACTTACTTCTTGGGTCAAATATTTTTAAAATCGAATTTTATATTTTTTGCAATCTTCATTAAATAATTTATACAGTACATTCGTTTCTCTTCCATTGGTAATAAAAAGTCGTAGAAATAATTTATGGAAGTTTTTTAGTTTTTTTTGCATTAGGAGCAACCTAAATATGCAAGTATAATGTAATCATAATTATTCAGATAATATACACCTATGACATAATTTAGAATATGGAACCATTTTAAGCCATATTTTTAAAAGTTGATGAGGTATGAAATGGTATATAAAAAATAAAAATAATATACTGTTTGAAAATCGACAAATAACTTGTGATATATAAATATAATTTAAAAATAATATTTAATTTTGCTGAATAATAAAAACGTATGTTATTACGTACAAACCTACATAGTGTTGCGTTTTTTATACAAGCTAAACTATAATTGTAAATTATGTTTAAAAAAGAAAAAATTTTGCTGAAAATGTATGAGCAAACTTTATTAGAAAGAAGCCAGTAAAATAGATAACAAATCAGATGGTAATAAATCATGTCATCGCAATAATTGCTATATGTCAAGCAATATAAGGATAATAAACATTGGTGGGAAATGATAATTTTGCATAATGTGCTTGAAATTTTTACGTAAATGCTTTTATTTAGCTAACATAATCAAACATAATGTGGAATTACAAAATATGAACCTGTCAAGAACACATAGAAGAACATTAAAAAGCTCGTATAAGAGAAGACGAACCCAAAAATAATCAAAACACTTCGACAATAAATTACTGTTGAAATGTTATTAACGGTTACAACTGAAGACCAAGTTTTGATTATATTGCCCATGGATAAATAACAATAAAACGATTGTAATATAGAGGTGGTGGTACAGAGGTTGTGACATATTTACTTGTAAGTGACACACTATGTGTATCATTTCCGATTGTTGGTTGAATGGTTTTTCATCATTTTGGACACATATGTTATTCTTTTTGAGGTAGAGTTTTTCTTCGGTAATAATATATGTATTCATTTCTTAAAAGAAAACATCGAATCGGAAAACATTTTACAAGAACTGGGCAGGCCTAAAAATTCAAAATTTCCGAATAATAAGTCGTTGCTGAAATGTTATTAGTAGTTACAACAAATGAGGCAGGTCGTTGCCCATATTACCGATAAAGCAATGACTATGAAACTGTTCATAACTAACCTATATAAAACATGAAATTTCACATTCTCTATATAGACGTGAATTTCAACGTAATATTTCAATTCAACGTGTGCTTAGAATATATTGAAGTAATATTTTTCTTACACAAATGAATTTAATGTTATTTTCTATAAAATATAAATGTCATTCCTAAACATTCTTAAGGTATAAATGGAATATTTTAAAACTGGAAAGTATACGCCCACAATATTTCACTCAATGTACGATGGAAAACATCAAAAAAAGTAAGCGTTGACCTCGATATTCTATGTCGCCGAACACTAATTGCAATGATGTCGTGTGAGAAAGCCCTCGATTAGTTCTAGCAAACTGATTAATTTCACAACGAATCCAAGGAATATATTTTGCCCCTGAATGGCTTGTTGAGAGGTCAACGCAAATGCGTTGGTATTCTATTGGAAAGTCGCCAGAATTATGTAGTACAAAACGAAGAAGGAAAAGGAAACAATATTTTCTCATGGACATTGCGTCTGCAAGATGCTGTAAGGAAAATATTTACGTGTCTCTTTACTGACCCCGATGAGATACACTGGTAAACAATATTAAAGGAAAGTAAGGGACCGTGAACAGAGCTCGTAAAAGACATTATATTTTTTATTGCTATCGAGGTTAAATTCTATAGTTTAAACATTTTTTAATAGTCAGTTTCATTTTAAATAATTTTTTAGGCCATTTTTGTCAATGTAAATAATAAAAGATAAATTAGAAAAGTACTATCGCGATTTTAAAAATGTGTTTTCAGGGAAACTCGAGCGTTTATTAATTCATCAAATTAATATGTTCATTATGCTTTTTTCTTCAGTCCACTTCTTCGGTTTTGTATATTTGTAATTATTTACTTATTTTCAATGCTACGATCTACTATTTCACCGTCGCGGGTGTGTGCTTTATTATTGACTAGCGCGCCACACTCAACTTTTTAGGAAATCAGTAATTATAAAGTGATAAGTGTAATCAGCCTCTTTACTATTTTAATAAATTTTTTTTAATAGTTCAAATTTGCATTTAAAAAATAACTTTCGTCTCCCTCCGTTGGTCTGAAGGTTATACGTATGGGAATATGCTACTATTGGCAATTCTTAACCGATTCTGATCATTCTTTTTTGGATCGATCGTTTAACTACAAAAAGGAAAACATGTGAAATGTCGAAAAATAAAAAACATGTGATATATCGCTTACCTGTCCGGCTGTTTATTTACATGTGTTTTGTGAATCACCGACATTTGACTAACGTAACTCTCAGTTCAGAGGTTGATATTTGCAATGCATAATTTAGGTAAAATCTTTGTGATTAGAAATCTAAATCAATTTTTTGCGTATGTTCAATAACTATGTGTTTGCCGTTAATGTATAAAATAACTGACTTTGAATTACTATTTATCATTAAATAAAATTTACTTTTATTTTATAAGAAGAAGTAGCCAATTAATGAAAAATTTTCCCAAGCTCCGAGATAAATAATAGGGAAAAAGAAAGCACATTAACAAATATGTTGTAATTCATTTGATAAACGAAGATATTTAAAATATAAAAAGATGGTATAATATGAAGGGTTTATATTCATTTAGTTATTTTTACATGAAAAATAAATTTCGATTTAGCTGTGATTTTAACGTGTGTGTTATTACTTTTGTGCCATTTTACAAGTAATGCAAATGAATATTATATCAATGCATGAGGGAAAATTATATGAAAGCAGTAGGCCTACTTACTTAATAAAGCTTTCATTTCTGACATTTAATAAATTTATATTAATGAACGAGGAAGATAATAATACAGTCACATTTCAAAGTTAATATGTTGATAGATTTCAGTGTTAAATAAGACTCAGACTATTTTGGTAATAAATATTAAAAGTACTAGAAGGAAAGTTCCAGAACCTCAAAATAATCAAATTTTAAACCCACTGGAAATGCCGGATGGAAGTAACTTCTCGAGAACTTATCTTCTCGAGAAAGTACTGAAGTTTATGAAAAGTTTTACCAGTAGAAATAAAATTCAAAAAGGGGTGATTTCGTGATTGTTTAAAATAAGTTTTAATAGCTTTAAGCTGCGGCGCAATCCAAATAATTTTCCATTGTTTGATTATTAATGTCACATACACATTTTTATTAAATACCAATTATTAATAAAAAACTGTTTCTTAAAATATATTTCAACGCTAAATGTTCTCTTATTAAAATGTGATTACAAAACTATTACGATGTCCTTACAGAAAATGTTCGGGCAGCAACACGCGAGTGACTACTTCAGTACATGGCACTCGTTCACCAAATAAATGATATTTAAAAGGAATTGTTCCTGGAAATACCGTGTTATCAATTTATACGACGGAAACAAATGACATATTCATAGATAAAACTAACCCGTATCCGTTTCTTTCGCATTTTAGTCGATTTGTAGCATGTTGAAATAAACGTTCATGGCAGAATATTATTGACGTCGGCAACTGCACCTGGTATGCAGGTATCAAACTTATTAATAATAAATCGACTGACAGATAAGGTAGAAATTACATTTTCCACCGATTATTGTAAAAAACAAACTTCAACAATAGGAGGACTTAAAAATTGACATTTTTTTAACATCCATATAATTAAAAAATATATTTGTAACTGTTTAAGTCATAATTTTCAATAAAAAACCGGCCAAGTGCGAGTCTCGCTCACGCACTGAGGCTTCCGTATTTTGTGTGAAATGAAATTGTGTTGTTTAACATAAATCACTAATTAAGATTTCATAGCGCAATAAAAATTTTTTCATACGTAATATAATTATTTGGAAAACATATGTATTATCGAGGATATCTCAAAAACTGTTACTAGAATGTTTCTACTATCTACGCGAAGGCTTCTGATAAACCGGTTTTTTATAATCTTAGCTTCATCTGTTTCGGAAATAAAGGCGCGATACATTTTTTTGCATATTTTTAGAATACATCTGAAGACCTAAAATTATGAAAAAAATATTTGAAACTCCCAAAATAAGCCTTTTCGACGGTAATGAAACGAAAATGAAATTTATAGAAAATCGATTATTTAATTTTTTTCTAAAAAAATTTCCATCTTTGATAAAAAAGGAAAAGAGTATTTATCTAGAAAGATTTTTTTATTTAAAATATTAGCGTGCATGCTTAGGTTATAGTTCTAGGTTAATATTTGTTAGGCATATCCTGGAAAGCGGATAGGCGTGGTCATTTTCTCAGAAAGATATTCAAATTGAATCATAAATAGTGTGGGTTACAAATATCATAACCTCTATATCACGATAAATGTGAGAAGCACAATGGTTTTAATGTTTTTTTGCAAGTGAAGGCGCGGAAAAAAGCTAAAAACAAAATAATTGTAATTTTTATAAAAAAAATAGTAATATGTCAATTACTATCTAATTTTTACAAATAAAGCAACGGAATAAAGGTAGCAATAAAATATTTGTAACATTTTTTTGGACACGAAGTTGCGAATACATTAATTACAAAATATGTTTTGTTTACGACGCCGCAGAAAATCTAACAGTACAATTATTTTAATATTTATTTGCATGTGACACTGCGAAAAAGAGCTGGCAGTATAATAATTACAACATTTCTAAGCGTAATTATTATACTTCTAGCTCTTTTGCCACGAATAAAAATAACTAGAAATCATAAAGTTATTATTCTAAAAATGTTTTCCAAAATAAAGTTACAAATTTGAATTTTACAACAAACCTTGTGAAAGAAAAGCGAAAATAAAAAAACCAGTCTAGTTTTACTTCATAACTACAACTTCCATCTTGAAGGTAGATGGTGTGTTTGCTACAGTAAAAACAATTTGCAAAATCCATACAAAAGCATTTAGTAATACAGTCCGACTAAGATAGTAATCCTCATTTGACAAAATTGTAATGTCAATATTGTGTATAAATGAGGGATCAGACGACTTAATGCAAATCAATAATTGTTGTGTCTACATAAGAAATTATCAAATAATTTGTTACAATAGATATAAACGCTATCAGGTTTATCTTCTGGGTATCTAGTTTGTTTCGCGTTTGAGCGTTACAAATCCCTTGAATTTCAGCGAACTTCTGAATGCCGGTATCGCCTTGTGCCTTAATGTTATTTACAGGTGAGAAATAATATCTCGTTACCCCAGGATCTTACGTCTATGTGCGTTAATACCTTTCTGTATCACTTAACTTGAACTTCGAACCTAATTCTTGTGCGTTTGCTTTAATTCATCTAAGTTGACAGTGTTAGATTAAATAAAAAAAAAAAATAACCTAACTCTTAAATAACCCATATTTAAGAGTCCAGTAGTAAGTAGCGAGTAATTTGAATAATCTGACACCGTGAACGTAAAGAATTAAAGCAAATGTACAATTACAAATTATGAAATGATATAATTCGGGCGTGAACAGAGAATTCATTTATAACGTGGAATTTGAACTAAAAACGAAATATTTCTAATCCCTTCGAAAAGTATAAGTTATAGGAGGTGTGATTAAATTTAAAATGTTTTAGTGCCACGATTGAGTGATGTTGTCACCACCAAAAACTAGAAATCAGTAGGGAATCAATATAAAACGAATAAGTAAATGCAGATTGATAATAAACTTTGGTCTCAAATATTTAATTGTTGCTCAGAATATTCGGTTAATATCTCAATAACTAATTACTATTAGTTATTACGCTTAATATAATATTTTTGGCTTCAAACTTAGGCCGATATTACTTAAATAAAACAGCCATTGACGGAAGTTTAATTTTTGTTTTTATCATTATAAATATTGAATTTATTTGGCGTTAATTTTGTAGAAATTCATTATACACAATTAAATGAAACTACATGATGTAGCATTATTTCTACTTTATTTAAATTCTTTAATACGACCTATCCATATACATATCCGTATCATATCCTATACCGTTTCGTTGTATTACAATTATTCAAGTGGGCAATTAGGAAATATTGTAACTGTATTTAATAGAAGTAAGTATATCTTTTAAGCGTTGAAGTTCTTCAATTGCACAACAATAAAGTGACTGAACATTGAAATATCTCTTCCGCTAAGAAAGCATTCTTTTCAGGTCACACTTCATATACATTTTATTTGTTAGGATGTTATTACTACGCTTATTATGAAGTTTGTAACGTGTAGAGTTAAATGTGTGTTCGTACGCGAAAAAAATTGTAGCTTTTTGTCTCGAATCCCTTTAACGTACAGTAGTACTTTTAATTTTTTTGTAAAGATCAAAACAATTATCTTTTATATAGACTTCCTAGCGCAATAATATTTAATATATTTAAATGCATGCTATCTTGAATATTTTAAATACGATATCTGGAATCATCGCTGTAATTTTCTTATAAACCTGGCGTAGGTTTTTAAAACCCTACTTTTTCTTTGTTTTAGGTTCCGTACTTCGGATGTAAGGTAGAAGGGATATGTTTCTCAATATATTTCAAAAAACATTTTATAAAATTAACAAAAATAAATTTTTTGAGACCCAACGCACCGTGCATGGATTTGAACAATTTTTTTTGAGCACTTAACTTCTTTTTGTTTCCTAAAATTGTCTTGTAAATATTTTCGATTGTTAATTATTGTTTGGGTTAAAATAGTATGCTTGACCGTTATATCAATTTCCAAGTGGCCATATTAAGCGGTTTCTCAGAAAACCTGCCATGACAAATCAACGTTCGGACAGGTGAGGGATTTTATGAGTATTTCGTTTTACCCCTTGCGGTACTGAATCCTTGAATGATTAGATTTTAATAAAAAGTTCTGTTCCACTGAATACGCCAAATAACAAACGGCACAGAAAAAGATCAATTAAATTTCATGTAAATTTTTTAGCGTATTTAAGTTTGTTTCAGTGAAATAACCAAATGGATTAATGAACCAACACTTAACGTTATAATTCAGTGGCAAAATTTTCATGAATTTCTATTGTTTAATAAGTGACGGTTAAACAAATAACATCACCCGCTTTAGGGTTACAATGTGAATGCTTTCGTTAATCGTAGGTGTGGTAATGAAATGAAAGTAAGTGTAACATTACTACATAAGGATTCGTATTTAAATATGCCGCATTAAACATGTTTTATGCACATATCAAGAAATATTTTATATTATCGTATGAAAATCTCTCTTCCTTTCTCATTAATGAACATCCTGTTCATACAGTTTTGTAGATGTAAGAGAAAAGATCATATAAATTCATCCGATGTACGGATATGTTAATAATAAAAATATAATATTTACCTCCATCCATCTTCATTGCTTTTTTTGCTTGTTTATATGTTTGTAAGTTACCAAATATGTGAAAGCTATGTTAAGTTTCCTCTGAATAGTAAAATACAAATAACTTATAAACAAGTTAGCATGCTAGCTGGTATTTATATTTACCAACATTTGTATATAATTAATAAAAAAAAACATAGAGGTGACAAAATTGTATTTTTATGAATGGCAAAACATTGAACCAAAAAACTAACGACGACTCTGTTAAATGTCGGAGATTAAGCTACAGTATTATTTTATGTGAGAAAGTTCAATAGCGTTGTGGAATGATTTAATTCTGTCGGCCTTAATTTAGTATAATTAGTAATAGATGACTTATAGTTTTAAATGACTGAAAAATAATTTCATTTTGGTCTAGACATTGAAATTTGTAAACAAATTATGAGGTTTTTAGTTATTTTAGAGCACGCAACACGCTTTATTAACTTACCCGTACGTACGTTATACTAGCATATGAGCAGTCTCTTACGCTTCCTGCATATCTGCCCAGACAGTTAGTCTACCCACTATTAGTTTTTACTGTGCCACTAGATAAAATCCTATTTTATTACATAAAAACGTTCCAAATTATAGTTAAAGTGTTACTAAATTTTTTTCGAAAAGAACATGCAATAGACACATTAACCTTAAGCCTAAAACTAATATTTTTGTGAATAGGTCTTAACTTGCATATAAATATATAACTGCAACATTCACACAAAGCTTTGAACCGAATTTTTTATAATTCCGTGCCAAAATAGTAACATACCGCCATAATGTTGCTATACGACGTATCTATTAATATTCATTTTCATTTCTATTCACTTTGTCTATGCATATGTCCATTATGATATTGTGGCGCAAAAATTCCTGTGGATCACTTTGAAATTTATTCGAGTAGTTATTTTTTGGAACCTCAGGTTTCATTGAATGCGCGAGGAACATTTCAAATTGGTTCTTAAGACATTTTTTTAAAAGAACATAACTACTCACTTTTATATATTTGTTATGTAGTTTACATTATTCTTATTTAATCGATATCTATTATAAGCATTGTCCTGCGGGTCAAAGTCCCTTTTGTGCCTTGCCTCTCCGCACTCCCTCTATCCCTCACCTGTTACTTGTATTGTTGTATTAAACTTCATATTAATTATATTGTATTTATACCTTTGATATCGAATTGTACACCTATGCATAGATATATATTATATATATATATATATATATATATATATATATATATATATATATATATATATATATATATATATATATACATATATTTATTATTGCATACTATTCATAACTATTTATTTTTAGTACCTAAATCGATCGTTACAGTTTTCTGCTGGACTAATATATCTCACTAGTCGTAATTTCACTGAATCTAAAAGATCAATGCTGTAAGAAGTTAAACAAAATAAATAAAAATAGTTTAATAATATAAAGCAGGCAATTGCTCCACTTTAAAAATTATACCTAGCACAAACCGCACGAGTTTTCATAAGAACATTGGAAAGCTTCCGCTCGCTCGGAAGTTAAGCTTTAAGCGCCGCCGTCGAGACATCTGTACTCTTACAAAGTTGCTCTCGGTACTTCCTTCTACTTGACACGCCGCAATAGATTTGTGATAATAATATTATTAAATCTCCATTGCAAATGTAAAATTGAGTTTATCATCTGCATGCACTTGACTGATGTGTGCTTGGTGTACCGAATAGAACACCCTTTGCCATACATATATATATATATATATATATATATATATATATATATATATATATATATATATATATATATATATATATATATATGTAATTCTATACCATCTATAAAGTTATATATCTCACCAATGTGTGAACAGCGCATGCTTCACACTCGTGGTGTCGTATTGTAGTGTCGCGAGGCAATCATGAATTATAATTTGAAAGAATGCTTTAACAAACGACATTCGCACAATATCACCAATATCGTTGAAGAGGCCGCGTTTCCATCGCCTTCGCTGATCCGTTTTTAAATTGGTCTCATTCCAAATCATCTGGAAAATTGTTATCGCATCTATATGTCAAGTATTGTACCTACTGGTTTCGTTTATTACATAGTTTCATCGTTCCATTTCGAGTACAAACACGTATCTCATTATTGAACGCATCAATCAGCCATTTAGTATATTGCGACTAACAAAGGATTTATTGACTAATAAATATTACGGATCAAATAATTTGATAAGACTTTCAGTACGCATTAATATATGGAAGATTAACACATATTAAAAATGAGCTGGATTTTCGCTGATTACGATCGTTTCTCAAGTACGTCATTAATTTTTACCAGACTATGGTAAAGGAAACGTTATATTTCACAGGCTACGTATGTATGTATGTATGTAAGTGAGTAAGTTTGTTTCCTCATAAAGTCTAAACTCCTAAAGTGATTCCAATTAATGTAGTGTACTTAGATTCATCTTAATTCAAAGAATGTCCTATGGTACATAAAGCTACATAAGATTCAGTGCTATGTATGTATGTGTATAGGCGAGCAAGTTTGTTCCTTCGTAAAATGGAGCGATGAGTGTTATTAAAAGTATTGAATGGCCACTTTTAAGACGCCACCAGCTCGAAATCAATGAGTTCCCTTATGCCATCCATATCAAATTCGACAACTATTTGTAATAATCCTATATATAATAATCCTTCATCATATTTAATTAGAATTGACTCTTCAAATATAGCATACGATGAAATAAGAGTGGCTGGCAAAATTACTAGAACATGCTTCCGTTATTATTGTCGTAGGGCGTCACACTAAACAAACTTCAAGGATGAACTCTTGGAGAACCTGTAATAGATCTTGGTAAAACAGTTTTTGAAAAAGGTCAAGTTTATGTCACATTCAACCGATTCAAAACTATAAAAGGCCTCTTTATACGTGACTTTATCTCTCAAACTTTTAATAATCTCCATGAAAATAATTCTACGAAAAAACTACGTTGATTACGCATTCAATCTAATTCTTAATTAAAGCTGCCCCTCAGAACCATAACTAAAATCAAGGCTCTATGTTTTAATTCCATGAAGGTACTAGATCGAATGCGCAAGAGATCTAAATCATAATAAAAGATTATAAATATAAATAAAAGGTAAGAATTTAGAAGATTAAAACCCAACTACGGAAAAACTAACTGAAAAGCACGAAATAAGAAAGCATTCCTTTCAATAATCGCCATATTTTTGTCTAAATTTAGGGAAATTTGTTGTATAAATCGGTTTATTGAATTTCTTTTAAAAAAATATAATCAATTCAATTCTATATGTATACTCACGTAATTATAAATATTTACATAAATAGAACGATATAGGGGTAAAACAAAATACATGCATAGTCTGTATTTATACATCGCTGTATGCGACCACGGCCGCTGAAATATTAAATATTGAATACACAAAGGGCACAGCATAGTGGCAAAATAAACTGTTTTCATACACATATACATAAATAAACTGTTTTCATACACGCACCTACGGCTATATCTAAGTCATCACCATACCTATAAGATAGAATTGAATATGTTATTTTTACGAAAGAAAATGCATTGAGCAGTTTTTTATAATGCAGATCTCCCTAAATTTAGAGAAAAATTCAGGCTATAACGATTATTAAGAGGAATATTTTTTGTTTCGTGCTTTTCATTTAGGATTCCGTAGTAGGGTTTTAGTTTTTTAACTCTTATTTTTTTATCAAAATGTAAAAAAAAATAAAGTTTAATATATAATTACACGAGCTTGTTCATTTTAGATTAAAAACTAATTATAATATTCTATTTAATAGAACTCGAACAATCTTTACACCATCTTCATATTAACTACCACAGTCCTAATGATATTTATTCTATTTAAATCATAAATAAAGACCTAAATCTAATCACGAAGTAACTAAGTCGATTAGCAAGATTTTGTGATTTATTTTATTATGTTATAGGCCATAATTAATAACAGTAAAAAATTGTATAAAAAGTATACATTGGTAATCTATCCCAACTGGTCACATAAGATAATTGGATAAATGACGTTTGCTCCTAATCTTCCAGCAGAAAATTGTGTTGAATAAACTAAGTATAAATTTATAGAGTTTGAAAATACGCTGATGCCACATAATTGTATTATGTAGGTGGGTGGAAGCGTCAATTTTAGTGAATACTCAATTTTAATGTGATCTTAGAAATGTCCTTCAATTTCTTTTTGACTAATTCTCAAAATCTTAAACTGATCTGCTTATTACCGACAAAACTTAACTATTGATTTCGTATAAAGATGGTAGTAAATAGTTTTTTCAGATTTGGTCTCAATAGAAGTGTTTTACAATGTTTAGAATATTTTACAATGTTTTACAATGTTTTATTGACATGTTCTCCGATGGCTCCTGTGATTGTAATAAAAACCAATCCAGTGCGTATCAGATCACGTCTAAATTTTGGTAGTCATTTCACAAAATATCCAATCATTTATGTATGTTTTATACTAGTTCCCATTTCATTGTTTGTAAAGGTATGACTAGCTAAGTAAGGTTTATAATATCCCGATAGATGGACTTGCATTTGCAATTCATCTTCTATTTCTATTTTCAATAAATATTGTAAAACACATTTAAATAATTTATATAAAATTATTTTAAATACACTAGCAATCTCAATGCATAGAAATCCATATATATCTTATGTATATATATATATATATATATATGTAAATATATATATATATATATATATATATATATATATATATATATAAGGTTTATATAAATATGTGTGTGTGTATGTATATGTCACATATAAATATTCGTCGAAAATAAATATACGCAGGACAGTCAAAAATAAGTTTTAAGTTAGTGTTTATCCTAAAAAATACATAGGAACTATAGGATTTTGTGTCATATATGGAGAATAGGCATGTATTTTACTTAAATACTATGATTTTTCGTAATATAAATTTACTTAGTATAATAACACTCTTTTACATTATGTCTTTCTTTGATGCACGCAAACATTTGAAGGAAAGAAAGTGTATATTTCAGTGGAAGAGTCAAATAGGATATTCAGTCTTAGTTAATAGTATTTAATTTTTATTGCCAGCCAATATAACATTATATTTATTTAAATTAATTTTGAAAATAGAGCCCAGTCAAATCTTTTGCACTTTGGTTTATAATATTAACAAACAAAAAAATAATGAGCGCTTTATACACAGTTATTGCAGTAATGTTATATTGGCTGGCTATATATATATATATATATATATATATATATATATATAATATATATATATATATATATATATATATATATATATATATATATATATATGATATACAAACCTATATTGAAACATTTAATAATCTTTACTGTTCGAACTGTTCGAATTGATAAACTTAAAAACATCACTTTGCATTGCGATCACATCAACTGATTGGCAAGGAACAAAGCTGTCTCTTTTTCAAACTCAAACAAGAATATTTTTCACAACGAGGTTTCCGGCATCAGTGACGTAAATGCGAAACATTTTCACCACACTAACCACTCCCCCCTGCCCTCCCCCCCCCCGTCTTGCCATCCATTACTCAACGGATATTCGTTACGTCGCGAAATCCCGCTCGCTGTCAGCCCTTCACGTGTCCGTCAAGAACGCGACGTACTCTTCGCCCTCGATGTGAAATGGATCAATTTGGTGGAAATAACCGGGAACCCGTTCACAAAACGTAGTTCTATTGCGTCCTTTGTGATATTGAATGGTTATGATCAACATATTTTCTTGGACGATATTTTCTTTTTCATCTTCAATATACACATATGTTGTGGTTCGTAGATACACAAGTATTAACTGACGTTACTATATTAATAGTACGAATACACCATATTCTTATGCTCTTCAGCCAATCTCTAGAAACAGTTTACGTTTTTATACTAATCCAACAGAACGCAGATCAATAGATTTTTGATCTTCTCAAAATGTGTCTTCCTGTCTGACTGAATAAGTATGTTCTCAAATATGTAACGAGGATATTAATTGTATAGTTTTGATATTATCACAAAGGAAAAGGCTGATAAAGCTGGTTCGAGTGTTGTAGTATTCCAACTTTTGTAATATTTAGATTGCCTTACTTGAAAAGTGAAAGAAATCTTTTAAGATTACTCAGGTATCCATTCATCCGTCGTCTGTCTGATTCTCACAACCATTTTACTCAGAAATTTTTTTTCTAACAGAAATTTGAAAATGGCCATAGTGATGGAGCATAAAAATAATTATTTGGAAACTTTAAAGGGGCAAATACTTATATAACTATTTTAATTACATTTTAATTACATTAACTTATTTTTAATTTCATTTACCGTGTAGTATCAATTGGAAAAGCAAGTTATGAAATTTTCATGTAAAATAGTTATAAAGATGACATTAAAATATTTTGAATCAAATGGTTTTTTCCCCATTCTTATCTCCGGAATAGCTGAAATCAGAATCATGGAAAAAAGTGTCACGAGGAGTTTTATATATATATATATATATATATATATATATATATATATATATATATAGAGGTTTACTTTTTATCATTTCGGTTTGTCTGCTAACCGATTGTTACTTTATAAACAGACACATTAGATTAGCTGAGAGTAGTTCCACTTTATACAGTTTTAAGTAATTTTAAAATTGATTAAATATTAGCAAAACGGTGAATCCTAACAAATCCACAGTAGCCACTCTTAGTATTAATTAAAATTATATTAAAACGGTAAAAACATAACAATACGGAATCACGTGAATGTCTGCCCGTCCGTCTCCGTGTTGCAGGCATATTTATCAAATTGTGACACAAAAAATTTAAATATTTGTGGGTCATAGGGAATAGTGGTAAAATTACAGAAGGAAAGTGCGAAAAATTTATATGTAATATTAGAGCCTGGATTAAGAGACGTGGGTTAATTAATTAAGGTATGGTAAAAGAAAAGAAGTCAGTCCAAAAGAAATTAATCAGTTTTTTAATGTAAATTTTTAATTATTTTCACAAATTTTAAATTTACTTCAAAAAAATGTCTCAAAAAATACGTCTTGAATTATAAAATCGGATAAAAATTTGAGAATAAATAAATTTTATCTAATTATAATCATTACTTTACATTTCTTGGTTATTTTCGGGACAAAATCTTTAGATATTCAAAATTAAATTATGTAAAAGTACTCGTGAAAATAATATAGGCGCAAAATATAATTCTGAAAGAAGTGGTTAAAATTTGCTTGAAAAGTATATTAATAAAGTAAAAATACAATAAGTATATTTCAATTAAAGAGATTGCTAGTGTTATTTAAAATTTAGTGATTTGCTTCTACATAACATTCCTAATCTTACAATAATACACACTATTTCAGAAACGCATAAAAACACAGCACGATAAAAGTTAAATAACCTTACATGTGAAAAAACCCAGTCATGTTTAGCAGTAAATACATTACGATCGTATAAGGGCTATAAACTTCAAGCTAACCCGTGTGAGTTAAAGAGGGTAATTTCTCACATGCATAAACCTCAACTAGCAATTTACTTGATGCACCTTGCGAGATAATTTAGTACGGGGAAACATTTTACCACTTAAGGATAACTTGACAACTTGTTTTGTAACAACTGTATTTTGAGCTTGTTATATCATACATTTTATCGAATAACTGAAGAAAACTATCCTCAAAGCAGTCAATTTTATTGAAATTCTTTACTGATATGCTTAAAAACGGAATTTGTTTAACTATGTTTTAATTAATTTTTCTGGCAGAAAATTTACTAGCATAATATCAAAAATTATTTTTCTTAATTACCTAAGAGTTTAACAGATTAACCGGATACCATATTTTATTCACGTGTAGACCGTGTTAAGGACTAATAAACAGGTAATACTGACCCGAGAATCGAGCAGTTTTGCAGGGAATAATTAATAATGTATTTTTTTTCTTTCATGTACCCGTCTAAGTATTCAATTATTGCTTTATCCCATATAATCGTATACCCATGAAGCGACGAACTCACTTCTAATGGAGAGGCCCATGCTACTTTCACGGTGGGCAGCAAAAGTAATACAATTATGACTTCGCCATTCGAAATACGAATAATACGAAATACAAATTATTTTTTTGTCAGTTTTTCTCTTATTCACGTGTTGTAAATAGAATTACGTACGGTTAAAATGCATTGGCTCATCTAGCCAATGCATTTCGTTTCTCTATACTAAAAGTCAACAGATGCACAGGTTGCCTTATTATAACTAGCGTTTGGAAACTCAATTTATAAGTTAGATTTATGTACATCTTGCAATAAATGTTTTAGATTCAGAAAAGTGTTTACATCGTTTAAAAAATGTCATCATATCATCATGAAACATAATGAAATAAATCATTAAAAATATTCAGCACGTCATATTTATATACCTATCGAAATAATTAAGTTAATAGCCAATATGAATCTATACGTTAAACTAAAATCTAAACTTCTTTTTCTCATTCTTGTGAAGAACAATTTGCAACATGTTTAATATTAGATACTCGGAGAACCAGCATAAATTTCATTTCGTGTTAGTAAAACTGCAAGGAAAAGCTCACTAACTAAATAAATGCAAATTTACGATGGCCACAAAAATCAAAACTAGCTCATGAGTGCTTATTTAAAAAGCAGAAAGCATTAAAGATTGCTAGGGCTGAAAGGTTTTTCCTGCACTATATTTCTGCTGGTACGTAGGGTGCACACCAAAAGTGCACGTCATTAGGTGGTAATGAGGCGTAGGGTGGAGAGCGTAGAAGCTACTAGGTGAAAGTGTGTTTTAAAGTTCCATATGAGAAGACCTTGATAGCTGTAACAAGTATCCTTACGAGGTCCTGAAGTGTTGAAATGGAAAAGAGTAGGCTGTGAACAAACCATGCGAATTAGCTCGATTTATTGCGAAAATGTCTTTCTGCTAACTTCAGCTAGGCAATTTAAACAATAAATTATACAGATTATTCTGGACCGTTGAAGTAATCATACTGATGAGAAATTAAGTTAGTAATATTTTCTTAAAACAACAGAAAAACAATTATTTTAAAATTTTCATAAGTGAAAAAGGTTAACGTGTAAAACAAAAATAAAAGAAAAAAATTAAATTAATTGGGTGACATTTTCTCGAATGATATTTAAGTTTATTTTTGACAGCAAATTCCTGGTAATAATAAAATGTTAAACGATATTATTATTTAATTAAAACATTGAACGGTATTAACCTGCTATATGCTCCCTTCAATGTATTGTGTTTTCGACAAAGTAATAAAAGCATTGCGTCAGGAGAGGGTCAGTAAAATATGAAAATAAGAGTGTTTTGAAAGAAAATGTTTGTGAATATGTACGACCCACATGTGAGCCTAAGGATATACATTTTATGCATGTACAAACATATGTAAGTACGTATATGCACTTTAAAAAGCTTATAATTCCTGAATGGTGTATTTGATCGACAAGGGAAATTTTATTCAATAGTCCTTAGCAGAACTAACCGTAAATAATGGAAGCAATTAAACCTATGTCTCAAAAAAGGTAAGAAAAAACTAACTAGATTGGAACAGGGAAAATATAATAGAAAAACAAAAGTACAAACCGATTGTTCAAAGAAATGTTTATATATTGGTGGTTGAAAGTTGCTAAAAGTGGTTCATTTACAGTTGGTGTTCGCCCTCTTTTCTTCTAAGCTTGACGGACAAAATATGATGTGTCCATACGGTTAAAATCTAAATATATCGAAAAACAAATAGCGTTAAGGTATATTAGAAGAAGAAATAGCGTTAGTATATTTAATAGAATAAGAAATTATCCCTCAGACTTTCATCCATGAATACAAAAGGAGTTCCCTTTTTTCTGCACAGTCCTAGTTTTTATGACGACAGAGACAAATAGAGTGAAATACAATCTCCGTAACTTAAACCCACAAAAATAATATATCGAAAATAGTACAATGGATTTTCTTGACATAGAATGAAAAAAATTAAACAATTCATCATGCACTTAACAGAGAAAAGTTTCTATCTCTCTAATGATTAATCAGCACATGTCTGTATTACATAATATTATATACGACTACGCTTTATAGACACAGACTGAAATTTATTAAAGTTACACGCGTGTTACCTAAACCTAACTGCCCGCCCACATTTAACTCAACGACTACGCTTTTTTGTGCGGATAGCCGGTAACGATCTCAACGCATGCCCTCATTCCTTCGTGCATGGAAAAAACGCGAATAATCAAGGTCTTCGCTGTTAACTGGAGGGTAAATCTGTCACAATAATTAATTATTTTTTTCGTTTATTGAAGATCAACGCTTTTATTCGATGATGTACGATCGTGGTGTACTAGCTTTGTGTAATATACTCGCTATACAGAGAGGGTCATTCAATGACTTAATTTAATTTCAAGTTCAAATACTTTGTCGATTATGGTTCTTTTTATTGTAGATATTTCAACAAATGTTACGTTCATTTACCTGGTTAAGCATTTTGTTTACTTTTTTCATATTCTTCGGAGTACGAAAATATATACGGAGTATATAAATAAGAATATATTCATTGATATTATTGCATATACTACCATTTTAATGAACATTTATGTAAAACATGGACATTTTAGTAACTATGATATGTTACATGGATATTTCATATTATCGTTATGAAATATCCGTGTAACAGTTTAACACTATCACAAAGAATATGTTAATTATCTCAAAATAATTAATACATAAACACGAATACAAACTTCATTACGACTGAAATAATAAGGAAAACTGACGAAAGCTAGATTTACTTTAATGACTGAATCTGTTATTCACTAAAAAACTGAATAATGGGACGGGGAATTTCCATTCATCACCCACCCTCCCTAGATCTGGGGACAAAAAAATTATTTAATTATTTTTATTAAATTTCAATGATATATAAGCTTCCAGCAAAATGTCGAAATTAAGCACATTATTACTTAACAAAATATATTCAACGAGTATGACGGTATAATTTTATATTTGATTCTACAATACTTATACGTTTGTTTAAAAATTGGTCTGATTCGATTTTGACTCAAACAGTTTTAGTTGTCATAATTATTTGATTTAATGTAGGATATGATGGAAGTTAATTTGAGAGTACTACGTGAAATTATTTAAAAAATGACGGCAAAATATAATAAACTTATTATACGTAATAATATTTACATATTATTACGTATAGTATTACATACTTATAAAACAGTTAAAGTTAAATTTATAGTTTAATTTTGCAAAACTAAATGAACCTGCGTGATGTAGTATTATGTCAGCTTTATTTAAATTCTTCACCACGACATAGGTTTCATTGTATGACTACACCATCAGGTGGACAAATTGTAAAGGTCTTTACAAACGTATTAATTGTTCTTTGTAATTCGATGACGATTTTTTAAATTATTTTGTCTACAAACTACTTTTGGGATTTCAAATTAATTGAATAACGAATTGTAGTATTGTGACGAGTAATTGAATGAGCAATTGTTTGAATTCCTAATTCAATGAATTTTTGAAGTGTAAAACTGAAGTGTGAAGTGTAAAATAAATAATAATTCAATATCTCCTACTTGCTACGAGAGCAAAGGATTTTTACGATTAAAATATCTTTGAGAACCCGAAATAATTATTATGTTTGAAGTAATTTGTTTGTTTACCCGGCATATGTTTGATTGTAAAATAAAGTTATTGCATACTATTCGAATTAGTGATTAAAACCTATTAGAAACGTATAAAAAGATGTTCATTTGAACATTAAATTCATGTAGATAAAGATTAATAATGTTCTTAATTATTGAATGAAATGTAAATGAAAGCCATTGGTGCCAAATAACCTTTAAAAGCTCATCCTTTTTAATTGCAAAGTTTTCAGAGAAAGAGTGTCTACACCTGCTCCGACAATTCGAAGCAAGTAATTACAATCAAATGTTAATATGTATCGTAAGAAATAATGCATTATTTAATATACTAGAATGTCTTATTTCTGTCTTAAATAGTTCTACATATCGACAGTTAATCTTTAGGATTTGGAATGGAAAATATACAGTTATTAAAAATAATTTTACTACATAATCCTTAAATACAATTTACTACAAAAAGACCATTTCCTTGATAGGCATAAATTTTAAGAGTAACTTGTGGAATGGAATAGGTATATATTTCCCATTACAGTCGGGACGATAATTTTTTTATTTTCTGAAGATAAAAGCAAGATTTTTGAGGTGTTTTACTCTCCACAGGAATTAAATTAATCAAGGCGGGGATCAAGCCGCCACGTTTCTATAATACTTATGAGCTTGTGATGCGTTCGTTAAATCTTGCATTCCGTCAATTGAATCCTTATTTAAAGCGTATGTTATTAAATAATAAAAAAACTGTTTGTCTTTGTTTTGTTGTAGAAAACTCATTTCACAATTTACTGTCTACAAGTTATAAAAATTTTCTCAAATATATTATAAATTTCTTACTATTTTCCAGACACTTGAATTACCAACGTAAAAATATTATCTAAACGAAAATAAAATCTAACTTGACTTGAAAAGAAATGTTATTAGATTGTTTATGTTTATTTAAAATGTAATTTATTGTTGTGTTGAAAGGTAAATTAAATAAATATGAAAAATAATTTTCTTAGAGTAACATTATAAATTATTTCTTTACTCATCACAAGACTTTTCGTCAGTGTTGGTATATTAAAGTTGTTATTTACCAAATTCAATTCATAAGAATTTATTGCAAGTTTTGAAAAGTCTTTGTTGATTAAATCTTCAAGAGAAGTGCTCACGTAGAGAAGTACAAGCAGAATCATATCATTTAAATTCATAATGAAGTATGATCAACTTGAAGAAAGTGGGTCATCTAGGCTAAATATGTTTTGATAGCTCATCCTATCATGCAATAGTCGGCAGCCATGAGCAAATATCACATAATTAAACTTCTCATCTTATTTTGTATTATTAAAACTGTGCTCTTTTAAAATACTTTTTTAATTTAATTTTCCTTGCCTTCTTGATTTTCCGTCTTTACACTTCATAATCTTAGCTTCCTTTCATACGCGCATTTTTTATTCTCATGTACCTTAAAATGAAAGTAGTAATTCTTATACCGGCGCTCATCTGGTTGTCCCTGTCAATCTGTCACAGCTAATTTCCTTGAAAATTGCTTCTCGTAGAAACTTGAAAATTGGCACATTAATAAAATATTATAAAAGGAGTGTATAATGTTTACTCTGCAAAATTTCCAAGCGAATAAAGTTCAGCGTTATATTTCAGTATATAATACTGAACTATATTCTCCGGGAAATTTTGTAGGGGAAAAATTATGTAATCTAAAATAATGTAATTTGTTTTAATATCCGTTAAACTTTTACAGACATGAAAGATGTAATAGGAAATATATTTAAGTAGTGTCCTTCCATCCATCCATACATCGTGCAAAAAAGCGCATCCAGTCTGATTTCAAAAACTTTGGAACCAAAAATCATGACGAAAAGAAAATTGATTGAATCTGACTATAAGGTTACAAGAAAATATAGTGAAAGCATTATCGTAGATCTTATTTCGAAAATTTCACGATGTTTTATGCCTGTGAAAGGTCAACTAGGCAATATACAAATAGGATGAAAAACAAAATTGACATATACGCGTAGTTTAATATAAATAATTTTTACCGTTAAATATTTATATTTTTGTTTGTACCTAAGTATGTGCGAGCTCTAGTTTTACTTAATATATTTATATTCCACTAAGTTGACTATTTCAGAATTGCGATGACAGACAGTTCAAGGCTTGACAAAAAATAATTAAATCAAACTTAATTTTTTTTTTGAAATACTTTAGGTTTATTCTCGCTTTCAAAATAAAAAATTGAAATAGATAGCTCATCAGATACACAAAGGACACTTTTATTCCATTAAATATGTTGTCAAAAATATAGGAACATTGTAAACAAAGTGTCCTTTGTTACAGATATATGTTAAATAATTTTAATTTTAAAAATATTAATTTAGGTAGTCATCATAAATTTCCCGAAACTCCAGATCCACAATTTACCGGTTAAACCTCGGGATGCCAACCCAAATAAATTCCCCGAAACATAATGAAATGAAAAAAATAAATAGCAAATTTAAAAAAAAAATTACTTACATGCCGCAACGGGATACACCTTGCCCTTTGTTTCAAGTTAAATAAGTGTTATTTCTTCGTATCCATTGTTCCATGTTAATGTTTTACTCGTTTGTTACAAACGTTAGTCAAACTGCATATATAAGTTGAGTTTAAATTTAACCTGAGGGCAAGCTTGTTAAAACTATTACATAGTCAGTATCAAATGCATAGTTTCAATTATAATATTTCAAGTTATTTTCAAAAGAAATGTTTTGAATAGAAAATGAAATAAACTCCTTAACCGCCTTGAGCGGTATATTCTTTAAGAAAATGTTATTTATCGCCTATTAATTAACATAACTCTCTAAGCTATTACGTCCTTTTAAGCTAGCTGCTACTTTGTTGCCTAGCTTCCATTTGCTTTCTGTATATCGTAAAAGTGGCATTGTCTGCGCAGTCAGATTTATGTAACTTAAAATTTATAAATAGCGAAAACGATTTAAGATCATTGAATAATCAATTCACATTATTTCATTCAGTCTTATCGTTTCAGACGATCTCGTGTTCTTTGCATTTAATATGTCAACATCACATTTTTCTTTGTAACTGCACCCTGAACTTTTAATTCCATCACATTTCTCATTTATTCACATAATATTATTGATTTTTTTATGTAATATATTTTTATGTACACCATGCAAGCTCAGTCTGCTACAAAGTTAAAATACTTGAGACAAACACTGGAATTGTGTACGTAACACTTCGGTACAATATTAGCATAATAATTAACATAAAACAGTTATAATTACTAATGAAGTTTTAATTCATCATAACCTTATTTTTACAGCATTTTAGTTTCCTCAGTCCCCCTTCAGGGAGAATCATAAAGTGGTTAACACTTGAACTGTAGCCGTGATAACGTGCTTTAAATATATTACAACGTTTACGTCTTGTCACTGTTTAACTGCAATTTAAAGGCAATTTTGCCATAATAGAATTAGTACCACAAAACCTAAAAACACTACCAAACGACCATATATATATATATATATATATATATATATATATATATATATATATAAATATATATGTATATATATATATATATATATATATATATATATATATACATATATGTATATATATATATATACATATATATATATATATATATATATATATATATATATATTTTAAATCCGGATTAAGGCAGACAAATCCTTGTAGAGTCTACAGAGTTGATATTTTTTATGAATGGGCGAAAATCAATTTACTGTCCTAAACGAATGTCCACACTTAATGCAATATTTATTTAAAATTTTTTTTTCAAACATTTTGTATGTAATAAAAAGAGAATAATGCAAGGCTGTCAAATGTATGTAAAGAATTTTACATTCGAGATATCACTCTTAACAATAATCGTAACAATTATATTATTATATTGATACCTTAGTTATTAGAATTTTAAAGTTTCAGTAACATCCTGCATATTACTGTATAACTTCCCAATATGAAAACCACTCACAGGTGAGAACATTGGATATCCCTGGTTTTAATGACAAACTAGTATTTGCATAGCCGTTTTAGATGGAGTTCAACTGATTTGACCTTTATTCATTAGCTGAAAGATACAACGTGTTTTAAATAACCATACACAAAATAAAAGAGTGAGTCAAAATATAGCAATGAAGATAATTTTAATTCTTATCTAACAATGTCGTAATTTTTTTAAGCTTGCACCATAATTTAATCTGTAATATTCAATAGCATTAGAATTAGAATAGCATTGAAACCTCTATAATATAGGAACGTCGATTGGGTGTTTGTATCTAAGTACAGTGATGCTTTCCGAACCTATCGTTTATACGGCTATTAGACGTTATTTATGTGGGAGGCTGTTGTGAACTAAATAATACAAAGCATTAATTTATAGATATATATCTTCTTTAAAACCTAACTCAAGTTTCAAGCGCACTTTTTATTATCGTATCGGTTCATAACTTTACAAATTGATTTAATTTTAATAACAATACAATAATATAGTATCATCAAGCCGATATGGTGATGGAAAATGGAGGTGGTGATAGGAACTTCTCAATGGCTGATAGTAAATGGCTCTTGGGTTTGGGCTCGTTTGGCTTATTCTAAAAGTCTCTTGTTACAAATAAAAGTTGAAAGGATCTAGTGATGGAGTGGAAATGTTGTAATGGTATTTTCATAATGACTAACAGTAAATCTATTAAGGCATGTCAAACGAGCATTAAAATTTAGAATCAATGAATCCTTTGGTAACAAAATGTTATTATTAATTTGTATTATAATTTTAATATTAAATTTAATTAACTAGTTACTTTAACAATATATACAATAGAATATGATACATGTTCATATTATTTAATTCGTTTTCTCAGAGGAAAAAAAGAACCCTTATGAGATCACTCACGTATCTGTTCGTCTGTCTTTTCAGGAACTTTAAATTTTGCAAAGTAGTGAATCGTATTCATCGGCATATATCCCAATAATTAAAAGTAATAATTATCCTCCTATAAATTTTAAGGTGGAGGGCATCAAAATAGGTACGCGAACATTTTTTTTTAAATTCAAATATAGTGTAGGCCGTTATTCGAAAGGGCGTGTTATAAAGGTCTTTCTTCATAATTTTAGACTAGATATATTATTCCAAAATCCTTACTTTGTAAATTAATCTATCTGAAATATTGAAAAAAAGATGGGTTTTCAGAAGATCACACAAAGGCGCAACTGTAGCCATAATCTAGGTGTCATATTTATTAATATCGCTCTTGTTTTTAAGCTGGTAAAAGCTATAGTAGGGAATATTACTTTGTTAAATACTTGTATTTGTAAATACTTTAATAGGAATACTATATACCATTAAATGTTCTTAAATACCTAGATGTATACAGAAACCTCGTAGTGCAATTGACTCGTGTTGAACAGGTTTTATTTCGAAATATATTTATGGTGATGCATATTATACATATTGACTTATAATGTATAGCATTTGTTCGCGCTATCCTACGTAACTATACCTCCGATTTAAAAAAAATATATTATTTTGGAAAGTACATAACTCAGGAAATAATGTAGACTACATATATTCATGCTGTGATTTATAGGAGAAGAGTAGTGATAAAACTTTCACAGAAGGTGGGAAATGCTACTTCAGCGATGAAAAGTGGATACAGGCGTAACACCACGTTATTAAAAGTTTAATCAAATCAATGAAAAACATGGTTGTCAACCGTCCGAGTGGGGTGATTATTCTATGCAATTTTCAAATTAAACAATATATTTAAAAAATTAAAATAACACCACATGTACCTATAATACCTTTTAAGCGAACAATACGCATGCATCCATCCAAACCGTGGACAATGGACACGATCCGTCTCATGATGCGTTTGCGTGATAGAGCCCGCTCTAAACCTAATAAATCAAAGAAAGATACACATTTAGATTATTATAAATCGCTGAGAAATCTAGTTATCACAGCTTTGAGACGGGAGAGAAAAGCATATTTTACTTTTTACGTAAACGTGCATCGTGGAGATAACAAACATCTCTGGAGAGGCTTGTAAACAATATATCCCATCGGTAATAGTAGAGAAAATAATCTGCCACACCATCTCTGCGATCCAGATCAGATTATCGATAACTTTGCAACGTTACCTTGCGCCAATAGTGCGGACGCTGATCTTATTTCTTTTTGACACCCATTGTTTCGCTGAGACAAAAATGCGTTTTCAGAAGATGAGTGAAGATATTGTGGCGAAGATTGTGTATTCCTTAAACTCCGAAGCTGTCGATGCGGATGGTATCTCTGCACGGATGCTGAAACTAACACTACTGTATGCCCTTACCGTGATTACCAAAATTATGAATCTGTCGCTTACTTCTACTACCTATCCGGAGATATGGAAAAAAGAAGTTGTTATCCCAATAGGCAAGAAAAGTAGCATACAATCATTAAGCGATCTTCGCCCCATAAGCATTCTACTGGCAATGTCAAAATAATAGAAAAAATGGTCTGCAATCAGCTTAAAAGATTTTTAGAATTTATCAGAGCGCTCCCCCCTTTCCCAATCAGGTTTCCGTGGTCAACACAGTACATCCACAGCACTTCTATCCATTACTATAGATATCCTATCCTCAACTGATGAAAGGGAGCGACTGCTGTCGTTCTTTTTGATTATTCACGTGCTTTTGATTGCCTAAGTTTGCCAATTTTAATGTCTAAATTACAATATTACGGCTTATCGGAATGCGCGTGTGAGTGGTTTAAAAACTACTTTAAGCGATGGTAATTTAACTCTTACCCCGAAAGTTCATGCCATTTCTAGATGTGTACCGCAAGGATTAATCCTAGGGCCGCTACTTTTCACTCTGTACACGTCATATATTTCGAACAATTTAAAGCACGTAAAAACTCATTTTTATGCTGATTATACGCAGCTGTACAAACCCTTTCGTGAGATGAAGACAGAGTGTGCTAAAATGTTAATGAAGATCTTATGAAAATCTGGAATAGGTCGTGTAAACATGTGTTATTGTTAAATCCTTCCAAATCCTGTTTTCTAATAACGGGAAGTAGGGTTCAGGTAGCAAGATCAGGAAGATTGAAGCTCACCATAAACGGGCAGTCCATTCCTATAGTGGAACACGCCAAATATCTAGTTATTATAATGGACTCACAGCTGAGATTTCAAGAACACATAACCACAAAAATTAAATGTTGCTTTATGCGTCTCAAAACGCTATAGAGATACCGTTTTATCTCTCTGTTCCCGTTAGGACAATTCTAATTGAAAGTCTTATTCTTCCTGTACTCGATTATGGTGATATCATGTACTACGTTTATTTTTAAAAACAGTCAATTCGATCCAAAGAACTCAAAATGCATGCGCGCGTTTTTGTTTCGGCATCCGGCGCTCCCGTGTATCATCGTATTTAAATGAGCATAGGATGCTCCGAACGCACAATCGTCGCAGTTATTATACTCTCTGCTTTTTGCATAGATTTTTCACAGCAAAAGAGCCGAAATATCTCTACGATATATTAAACTGGTCTGGCAGTGCTCATCGCCACGTGACGCGCGCCAGAGACCGATTTCTCTTAGTCTCAGAACATCGCACAACCAGTTATCGGGGTAGTTTCAAATTTGCCGCAACCAAAATTTGGAATGACATCTCATACTTTTAAAAGGTCAATCCGTAAGTGGCTTTTGAGCCAGCAAATGCAAACGGAATAAACGGAAAATATCGGCTCTTCGAAATAATTTCATCTAAATTATATTTTTTTTTAGTATCTTCTATTCTTTGTGCTATGTTTCCTCTATGGGTAACAATGTGTATGTAGTTATATGTCTGTATATAATACCTGTATTAAAAATAATTATTAATATTATTATATATTGTGTATGTGTGCGAGTATGTATGTGTGTATGCGTGTAAACTGTATATGTGTATGTATATGTATGTGTGTATATGTATATATGAGTATATGTTTGTATATGTGTGTATATCAACAGGTGCTATCTGTAAACCGGCCGTGTCCGTTTGGCTTATAGCATAACTGCACAAGCCGAGCTAGTAACCTTTTTGTGGATGAAATAGTGAAAAAATTTTAGGTTAAGGCGTTTAATTTATTTTTTAACTTTAATTTTGTCATTAGCCCTAAGAAAATTTTTATACACGTCTATTACTTTACTTGTTGTATTTTATATCCACAAATAAACGATATTATTATTATTATTAGTATAAATAACTTGGGCAAACCCTTAATAATAAGGAAAAAATAAATAAATATAAAAAGAGTGGTATCTATTAACTTAAATGTAACGACTGTAATAGCATATACATAGGTCAAACGGGAAGAGATTTTACTACCAGATACAAAGAACACATTGCTAGCTGGCCAAAAAACAAAACAGACACATCACATTTTGCAAAACATCTCGTTGAAAACAACCATCACGCTCATATCAACAAGTTCCTAAATCGTATAGTTTATGTAAAGACGATAAAACATGACTCAACTGAAAATGAAAAGAGAAACATAAGAAAATAAAATGTGATAAACAATACAGAAAAGTGAAAGTAAAAATCCTCCAAGTTACGTAACGTCGAACAAACAAAGCTAAAGCTTACTCAGCAGAATAAAAATTACGATTGTACAAGACCTATAAACTTGAACCTCCTTCGGGGTTAACTCCTGACATCCATAAATCTTACACTCGTGGATCTTAACACTCGTGACTCGTGCGATATATGGTACGCTGAATAAGAAATTGAGTCATTTTACAGCTTAAAATTTCGTTTGTGAGGTACGTGGTTTTGAATGTATTATGGAAACCATATATGTGTTGAAATTTTATCTTTCAAATTTTAATTATTTTTACATTAACATATGCAGTACTAGCTTCTGCCAACGACTTCGTTCGCGTGAATTATTATAAGGTAGCCTAGGTGTCAATCCAGGCTATAATTTAACTCTGTACCAATTCTTTTCAAATTCGTTCGCCTTCAATAGTGTCGATCGAGTTATGAAAAAAAGAAACACTTGTATACAACCTCATTGGAAATGCCGGCTAAACGATATAAGTTGGTATACGCCTAGATCAAACTTAAAGAATTTTACTTACATATACTACGTGATCAAGTAAGAACTTATAATCATCGTGAAATACGAATATTATCCCTCAGGAACTACTTTAAATTTTGGGACAAAAAGAGTAGCCTCACGTTAATTCCGTCTATAAACTATGTTAGTCAGAACTATTACAATAGCAAGCCAGCGCGTTGCACGCGCACTGTCTGGCTCCCTAATCTCGTTCGTGTCTGCACCGTGAGGCATGAACAACTGTAACACCAAGTAAGAGTAATATTGACGTCTTTATTTTTCATTTCGTCACCAGCATTACTTCTTTAGGCACACGCTTCCTCTTGAGCACACTTTGTTAATCTAAATGAAATTAAGAAAAAATCTTCTTAACACACTTACTTTCTTATGATATATTTTGCAAATGCAACCTTTCACTATATTTCTTGTTTTATAATATTGACGGAACAATCTATAAATTATGTTCATTTCCACATTTTCCAGGCATAAATAAAAGTTTGTTCATACATTTTGGTCAGTTTTTTAGTTCTTCCTTTGCTCTTACTATCGTAAATATGCAAGTATTATGTAATCATAATTTCTCATATAATATATAACTATAACATATATATATATATATATATATATATATATATATATATATATATATATATATATAGATATATATATATGTATATATATATATATATAAATATATATATATATATATATATATATATATATATATATATATATACATATTATTTTATAAAAAGGACATTTTCAGTTCACATCTTAAAATGTTGATGCGATGTGAAATTATACATGCAAAATATAAATTATATACTGTTTATAAATCAACATATACCTGGCGATATGTACATTTGATTTAAATGTAACATTTTTCAAATAAATAATTCAATTATTAAACTTAAGAAAATATTATTTTTGTGTTTAAATCTTGTTATTTACATTGCTGGTATTAATCAATTAAATCCTTAAGTCTTTTGACTTTTGAATATTTGGTATAGAACCCAAAACGCGCGACCAAAGTAAATTATCTGTATCCATCATTAAATGTAATTATTACTTGATTACTTTGCAGCTATTATCAAAAACATTATTACGATAAGTATTATTGAGAACATGTCTTGTATTTGCAGAAGACGTTCTCATCATAGAAAGTATTTAATAACATATCATCACAACCATAAAATTCTACAACATCAACTTATTAAATCGACTGTATCTTTAGTCAAGCGGTACGAGTATTCAAAACATGACAAAAAGTATGATCTTGAGATTTTTCTTCTGTTTTTAATTTTTCTCTTTTTTCAGTGATTTTTCAATTTTTGTCTTGAACCAAATTTTTTATGATATCCAGTTCAATCAGAAAATCGTATTTAAATTATTCTCCACCGATTATATCCACAGTGTTTTTTTCTTCTATATCCTAAATTTTTATTCTAATAGCTGTCCAACCATTTGTCTTTTTAACACCATTAATTTTGCTTAAATTATCACTTTTTGAATCGTCCTCTCCTTCTCCTTTCAGTCTTAGTAATTTGGAATTAATTACATAAAGGTTTGAGTCGAAATCATATATCCCAAATGTCCTTAATTTTCCTTTCAATAATGATTGGACTTTAATTAATGGTGTTATTACTCTTTTTTTTATTATTTCTTTTATTTCAACATCACTCACTGAATTGTTCACGGCTTTATTGCTGAATCTCCAACCAACCAACACTTTTTCTTAGGATAAAAGCGAATACCTTTATATAAATTTACATAAGTCTTACATGGTTTTATTTTATCAGTCTTTTCTTTATCGTCATTTGTATTTTTTTCTCACTGTGAGTTCTTTTTGTTCGCCATATGTCCATGCTTTCCGATTTCATTGTAAAGGCTTGCAGTTGATTTTATGGAATCTTTGTCTATTTTATCCACTATATAATCTAGTAATCCTAATAATATTTATTATTATTTGGATGTCGATGTGCTTGTTGACATTAGTCTTTCCTTTTTAGTAGCAAATTCCAGTAACGAACCAGCTTGAAATTTAAATGTAAATGCATATTTAACTTAGAACCTACCTTTGTTTCCATATGTTTCACAAAAGTTATCCTTCCATACTGACCATTCCGAATTCATTGCCAGTTTTATTAACATACTGTAGTACCAATCTAAACAATGTTTCTGTAGAAGATGCTTTAAAATTTCAATTTTCTCTTCATCCTGTAACATCTTTAGTCTTCCCCAAAATAATCTCTAATCCACTCAAATTCACTAATCCATTGGTCAGCATTCGATGTTTTATTTGAAAACTTTTCCATTAAAATCTTTCAGCCGTTTTCCGTAGATTTTATTATTTTCTGGCATAGCACTATTAGTGTTTTTGTATAAAGGAACTATCGTTCTTGTAATGTCTTCTAAATACTGGTCACTAAACTGTGAATTTTTAACTTTATCTAGATATATTTTCCTCAAGTCCGTATTTTAAAGAATCCATACATAATGCGTTTGGTGTCTTTTTTGCCGAAATTTCTGATTTTCGTAAATACGTCTAATAACAATATGGCAGTGTGCTTACTTACCAGTTTTAAATCATATGGGAGATCAAAAATAGGTCCGTCGGGCATGTCAATAGAGGTTATGCAAATCACATTTGTTATTCCATCCGTTGACCCCAGTACCACAAATTTAAAGTATAGGCTTTCCATTTTTCTTGATTTTAACTAGAAAAGTCCTTTTAAAGGAAAATTTCTTCGAACTTATTAGGAATTGCAAAATTCAATTAAAAATTGCGTTGCTCTGAAAACAAAGTTTGTTTATTTTGGTACTTACATACATAGGGTAATAATTACACGCTTTAACTTAAATTGTTCTTTACTACCTTAAAATAAAGAAACAACATTTAAAGTTTATCATTTAAATTGTCAATTCCTTTTCATACAATTTTTTTAATATAATAAAACAATCTGAACAACAATCCTGACATCTGTCAACTAAAAAATCTACTTTGCTGACTGTGTTGGCCACCAATACTCACAACGCCATCTATGAATTATATATGAGTATGTACATAGTCACTGTTTACCGACAGGAGAGCGCTGTACCGAGTAAAGGAATATAGTTTCTTTACGTGTATATATATATATATATATATATATATATATATATATATGTGTGTATATATATATATATATATATATATATAAATAAATATATATATGTGTGTGTGTGTGGGTGTGTGTGTGCGTGTGTTTATGTGTGTGTATAATTTGTCGTCGACAAAATGTATTTGAAACCATAGGTTTACAAGATATTCTCAAAATTGAGTCAGTGCGGAAATTTTATCAACAATTCAAATTAATAAGCGAGAATGTTACCGACATTGCCAGAGGTCATTACAAATTTACATGTAAAGGGCACATGTAATTTTGTTACGATCATGTATTTCTGTACAGATTGTATATTTTCTTAATACTTTTCTTGCGAGTTTTTTCACAAAAAATTTTATTTCTGCCTTTTAAAAAAATAATGAATTTGGAAATATTTTCTAAGACGCTAACTTGAAAAATGCAAATTCCTTAATAATAAGCTACTGCTGAAATGTTAACAATAGATACAACTAACAAACAAATTTATTGCTGATATGGCACATGGAGCAATAACAATAAATTTTTTTTAATATAATATGCCGAGGTTGTAACAAATTTCCATGTAGAGGACACATCACATATTTCTCTTTTGAGATCAATGTAAATACCTAGGGGTCATAGCGAAACGTTGCCAGAATTAGGTAATGTCCCTGTAGAGGGAGAGAGAAAAGAAACACTTTTTTCCTCAAGGACATTACCGTCCACAAGATGCTGTGAGATAAATAATTGCGCATCTTTTTACCAGCCCTAATAAGACAGGATATATTAGCAAGCAATATTAAGGGAAAGTAAGCGACCATTAAAACCAAGATCACAGTCAAAGCGGATAAAAGTCAATATAAATTCTTTCGATTGCTATCGGGGTTTACTTTTATTAGGCATTTTCGTTTAGCTATAATTAGTTGCAATTTAATAATTTTTTCTATCAGTTTTATCAATGAAAGACAACACAAAATAATTTAAAAAATTATTTTTAATGAAATTCCTTATAACCATAAAAATCATAATCATTAATATATATTTAGATAATTATAAATTCACAAATAGATTTTAAAAATGTTTTTTTCCGGGAACTAAAATGTTTATTATTTCAGCAAAAAATATGTCCACAATGCTTCTTGCTCTTCGCTCCACTTCTTTCATTCCATGTATTTCAAAGAAATTTACTTATTTTCAATGCTATGATCTAATATTTTACTCTCGAGGGTGCGCGCTTTATCATTTATTAGTGCGCAAGCCTCCAGTTAGCATTAAATATAACTAGGATAATCTTATAAGCAATCAATCGCCTCGAAGAATAGTAGAATTTGAATTTTTTTAAGTAAATTTTATCATCTAAATTTGCTTTTCGAAAGTTATTGAATCTCCATCTATAGATCCGAAAGTAGGGACCGATGTATCTAGTATGCTACAATTCGCTATTCTTGGCTGATTTAACTTGATGAAACATATTAATTTTGTATGTGCATACTTCCTTTTATTCAAGTTTAACACTTTATATTTTCTTTAGAATTTAGAATTTATTTCATATGTTTTAAGAACCCTTGACCGTTGAGGAAAGAAATTCAGTATATCCGCAGTATATTAATAGAAATTCAGTATATATACAGATCCGCTGAAAAACTTAACATCCGCTGACCGTTCTCATTTCTTAAAGAGTAAAAGTTTTGAGCAACTTTTTTAACCGTCGAGAAGATACAATATTCAAAAATGGTTATGTTTAGAGTAACATTTATTGTAACGAGAGTCTTCAAATGTGATCTAAGAAAAAAAATTTTTAAAATTTTTGGATTATTTCCACTCTCCACGATAAAACGATTCTACGAGGAGTTATCAGATAACACCTTATTATAGAAGCTTAAAATTAAATACGTCGCACATAATTGCAATATACGTGTAGAGTTGAAGCTTCTAGCGAGTAGTTAGTTAAGGATTTTAAAGTGGAAAAAGCGATGTATATAGAAAAATATACAAAAAAAGAGTGTAGAACAAAAATATAGAAAATGTTAAATTGAATTTCTCTCTGGAAATCGATTTATGCATAAGGTTTTAATCCCATAGATTTTAGGACATAACCAAATTATTTTCACAAAGTGTATACAATTATAGTAAATTATTTAGTAGTGTAACATAATATGTAAAACACGCTAAGTGTTTTACATATTATATTGCGAACACAATTTCATATCAAGATGAAATTTTCCAACACATAACTACTTCATAATTACAAACTGAAAATCTGTAAGTCATGGTTTTTAATTATTATGTCTTAATACCATTTCATAAGATGATGCAAATAAATATTGTATCGATGCATAGATTTATTTCACATTAAAAGAAAACTATATTAATGGAAGTGTAAATTATTTAATAATGTCTTTATTTATGTAATAAATTTATATAAATCAATGAGGAATATAGTAATACAACCATATTTTAAATTTAATGTCTTTATAGATTGAAGTATCACATAAGACTCAATCTACTCCGATAATGAATATTGAAAGAGCTAAAGGAAGGCATCGTAACTTAGAAATGATAAAATTTTAAATTCATTAACAAATGTTGAATGGAAGCAAGAATATTATTTTAAGGCATCTTCACATATTTTAGGTGACAATAATTTTCTAAAAATTATATTGAAATTTGGGAAAAGCTTTTTTTGGTACCATTTTGCATATGTACTTATTAAATACAAAATATTTAAAAAAATAATTTTCTTAGGATACATTTCAGGACTATAATTGATGGTTTAAAATTGTTTTTTAAACTATTACAAAATTATTGTACAAAGTGTTCGAGTAGCAACAATATGTCGTGGCGTGGAACAAAACGCCAGTGGCACATTAGTATGTGGCACTCGTCTGCCACACAAATTATATTCAGAGGGAATTGTTCCTAGCAATACCGTGCGATATATTAATACGACGGATACAAACGACATACATATATACAAAACTAGTTCGAATCTGTTTCTTTCACGTATTGCTCGGATAATGGCTCGTTGAAAGAAACGCAAAAAGAAATTGTCTCTCGTAGAATAGTATTCATCACAACGTCTTGCAACTATACGGTATATCAAACTTATTAATAACTCGGCTGAGAAATAAAACATTTAAGTAAAAAAAGCGGTTTGAAATATGTAACTAAAAAAGCAACTGAATTGCCAATTTCTATCTTTTATTACAAAAACAAACTTAACAGAGACCAACAATGTGAGGAGCTAAAATAATTTTAGATTTTCCTGCGTTTTTATATTTAAAAAGAAAATATTATAAGTGCGATTCTGGCTCACGCACCGAGGGTTCCGTATTTCGTGTGAAGAGAAGTTCAGTATTTCGATATTAGTCACTTATGATAGTTATGTTATCTATCATAAGTCACTAATATTGGTTTCCTAGTGCAAGAAATATTTAATAGTACGTAATATGATTAGGTAGGAGATTTATATATTAACGTGAATATCTCAAAGTCATTATAATTTTCATATATCCTTATAATTTTCTTAAAACCTTTACATAAGACTGACTAGAAACTGTTTTTTTTTTTATTTTAACTTCAGTAATTTCAGAAGCAAGTGATATTAGTAGATTAGTAGATTTCTTTGTATATTTTTAGTATACATCTGGATATATAGCACAAAATTATAAGAAAGTATTTTAGACCTTTACAACTAGCTCTTCCAAACAATATCAACTTTATATATAAAATGTAAAAAAATCGATTATTTTATTTTCCCCTAAAGAAATTGCCATGTAAATATTTCTATTGCTCGGCAAAACAATGTAAATAAAAAATTAAAGGCAATAAAAAATACAGATTGTGTTCGTATTTTTACATCTATGAAACGCAAGCCGTGTCTTTCTGAGTATTTGATAGCTTAAAACTTGAGTCTTACTGAATAGATTTTAATGAAATTGAAGTTAACATAGGGGAATATTTATCCAGGAAGGTGTTGATTAGCAGTGTTAACGGAAATATTTAGATTACATACTTATATTCATGCCGCGTGTCCTTAAAAGCAGATAATCAAGGTAATTTTATCAGAGAGATATTCAAATCCAATGGTTAATATTGAAAATTAAAATATTACAACTTCTACACTGAGAAAAAAAGGTATCCCGCATGGTAGCAGCACATTAATTTCAATATTTTTTGTATGCCAATTCGTTAGAAAAATTGGTAGCATAATAATTATAATACTTTTAGCATGCAAAATCGCAAATAATAGTAATATTGTGATCCATGTGAAGCCGCAGAAAAAAGCGGGCAATACAATAATTATCATATTTTTTAAAAAACTAACAACTGCAAATAAATAGACACCCATCAGAAAATACTTATTTATACAAAAATATTTTATAAAAGAATTCAAAAAATAATTTAGAAAATATTTTATAAGAACATCCGAATGTAAAAATTAATTTAATGAAATAAAAGCAAAAATAAAATGCAAAATGTGAAGGTGAACGATACACACAGATATTGATGATATTCGGAAGCAAGATTAACTAGTGTCACTTTATAACTACAACCTCCACCTCGAAGGATGATGGTTTGTTCGCAACAGGGAAGATAAAAATGTTCCTAAAACCTTTAAGAAAGGACCAAATACATAACATAATATGATTAAGGCGGTAGCGTTCATATGAAACATTTTTAATGTCAATATTGTGTGTAATAGAGGGATCAGGCCGATTATACTTAAAGCAAATAAATAATTATTGTGTCTATAAAAGTAAGTACCACACCCGCGTACCAGTCGGAACACATCTTCGCAAATAAAAACAAACCACTAAAAAAACTCATATAAACCCTTTAAACGGAGAGACAAAATAATTTCTAACGAAATTTACAGTCACCACCGTGCTTAGTTTCTAGGCATTGCGTTTGTCATTATTTCGTTTGCTACCTTAGGATCTTCCATCGATCTGCGTTAACGTTTCTCCGCGTTATTTGACCTGAAGTTTAAACAAAAATTTGAACGTCGACTTTAATTTATTTGTGTTCATGATATTTCATTATAATTCCAATTTTTTCCTAGTTTATTTGTATATTAATTTGTATATATTGAAAATTTACCTGGAAGCTTATGGTAACTAATAATATTTGAATGACAACATGCAAGGCATTAAAATAGGAGAAAGAAGGTAAAGTTATTGAAATTTTGACATATTATTGTGACGAAATGTCATATTGTGTTTATATTAGGAATCTAACGTATGTGTTTAAACCGTAAAATCAGATTTGTAGCATAAAATATTTAACACCACCTTTTTCGTATTCTTGAATTTTTAATCTGGAGAAAATAGAAAAAAATATAAACGTCCACCAGAAAAACAATTGTCAGAGAATTTTGTATTATATATATTTATGAATATGTAAAAAATATTTTGAAAATCCTGTGTTCGTCTTTGAATTTCTTTTTAACTTTTTATATTATGTCCACATATTAATACATGATAAACATCCGTCCCATATGTTATTGATATTAAGAGATATAAATTATCTTAAAAACAGAAAAAAATATATAAATCCACTTACGATCATTTTTAGACATGGAAAAAACAGAAACTGAAAGAATTTCCAAAATAAAAATAAGTCATAAGCAATTATAAAAAAAAAACCTTTTGGTAGAAAAATTATTTAAGTGTCCTAAAAAATATTTATAGTTAATACAGTAATAAATAATACGGTAAATGGTGAAGTTTGCATATTATTCTCGGTATACAGTGTCTTGTATTTTTCTTGTAGTGCCGTGCAACTTCTTCTTCGTCTTTCTTTAACCATATTCCATCGCATAGGTGTAGGCCTCCTTCATTTTATACGTAACCACTCCTGCTGATTTTGTGCTATCTATAACTATTTCAACATATGTGCAACATTCGCTAGGATAACCTTTTTTAGTTATATCTGGATATAGAATTTTATTTCAAACCGTAAGATATTTTTATATTTTTCTAATGTATTATTATTGAATGTATACGATCGTTAGCACACTGCAAATAATACACTTGTTTCTTTATTTTTGTTAAATTTTCAAAATTTTCTATAAAGGTGGTTGGTTATAATTTATCAGATACTATATACTGTATGATGCATGTTGTTCCTGGCTCTTGCACACAACTTCAAGCTTTTTTAATTCTATTTCTCCCTCTACGATTATCTCTTTCCGTGTCTATGTTATGCATTAATGCAAATATTATTACATTGTTAATAATACACAAGCTTTGCTCCGAATTTTCATCTTTGTAGAATTATACTGATTACGCTGCTCTCATCCCTTCCACCGGTATCAGTAAAAGTCTTCATTCCTTTTGCTAAACCGAATTTCGACGATTCCGGTCGGGGGTATATTAGCGGAAATACACGGCATGATCAGCCAATAAACCCGTCTCCTTGCACATTTAATCCGTACTTCGTGACATCTCTACCTTTCATGTTTAACCCGTACCCCCTGACTTCTTTTATGATTTAATCAATTCTTGTCTCCTGACAATAATGACTTGGTAACGCATGTTAAAATGAGACATGTACATTAGCGCATACAAAAAAAGAAATAAAAACTTTTCCGCTTTTTCACTTCTTTGTCCACTTGAATCATAACGTGATGATGTACAGCCTCTATCTTCTTCATTGCATGGGTTTTCTAACACGAGAAAATTTTTTTTTTTAAATCTGAATTATGTAAGAAAACTTACAATGTATTATTATATGTTAGCATAAGTGTATCAATTTATACAAATGTATGTAACTACATTTTAATTTTTGATGCCGGAAAATTATTCTATAAATCAAATATTATTTAAATTATTTAGTAGGCACCATAATGGTAGCCTAATTGTGTTTCAGTAATACACTTACGTAAAACGACAATTTATTATTTGAGTATATATATATATATATATATATATATATATATATATATAAAAGTAAGTTTATTTATATATATATTTTTTCAATGTGATCTTGTGAAGATATGTAGAAATCACCTCGAAATTAAAAAATCGTAACATGAGAAATAAATGTATTTCCTAACTTTACTTGCTGCCACTTCCTTGCGCGTAAAAAGATGTACACCTTTCTTGAACTTCAAACTTTATCCTTCTAGAAAATCCAAAACCAACAGGGGAAGCAACGTTTTTAAACAGAGACGACAGTGCGTTTGTAACTTAAATATAAAACATTGATAAATTAAAAGTATTTGTTGAAAATATATCAAACACCGAAACTTATTAAATATTTATAAAAGAAATAGATGTCGCTAAAAAATTTCATAACAATAATCGGTGTGGTGCGTGATAAGATTATCAGTACCTTTCAGAACATGAACTCACGTATACAGACACACGTACTCAGATATGTAGTTGAAGCGAATACAAAAGCGAGTAGGATGCTTAACAATGTGTGGCCGTCATTACGCACTCAATGATTTTTTATATGTCAAAATTTCCTTTTTTATTTGTGTACCAAATATTGGAAATTTACTATTTCATCTAATGTATATTAGTATCCTATATATATATTTGTATCCTATATAATATTTTTTGTCCAGGAATAGTTTGACTATTAATTATACCGGGGCGATATACTTACATGCTATCGGTTTTAAAGAATGTTTCTTGTTTATTCAAATAGTTTAGCTATTTCTTATAAAGTGCGAACATAACGTTTACTCGCAACTCAGGCGAACGACTTTTCTAGGTAGTAAGTTGGAAGGCGATAACTGCCAATTTTGTTGGACAAAGTCGATAGTCAACTTTCCTTACACTTCCTGGATATGTCAAGATGCACCCGATGCCGGCTGAATGTATCTCATCTTCTTAGCGTGACTTCAATCCTAAATGTTATTCCTTTCTCCGTAAGCGTTTTTCAATATTCTAATCGTTCGGTCAGCTAGAGTTATATCACATCGCAATTATTTTGATCAAAATATGTTTTCTTTGATGAAGTTGAGGAGGAACCTTCTATAAATTATGCACGTACTAGCTGTTGGTCTCGGCATTGCCAAAGTGATTAAATATTGACAAAATGAATATTTAATCACTTTTTTGGAAATACTTATTTTTAGCTTTAGTTGATATCGAATTGTACAGTCCAATCTTTTAACATAGAAATGCGTATTGCTGCCTAAAGCTTATTATCTACCCGAACTCCGTTTCAAATTAAGTAATAGTAAAGTTTAGAACTAACAAATATGAAAATGGAAAACAACCTTATGAAAGTTGTTCCAACACTTTAAAAATTACCAACACTATTAATATTATGCAGCCCGAGCCTGAAAAGTATAGAATATACTTCCCGGCCTCCAACAACCGACTTTTATTCTATTGTATCTTACGGTAGTTTTAATTTAATTTACCCTACCAATATAGATTTAAACACTATATTTTTATAAAATTTATATTCCAAAGTAGAAAAATAGTTACACGCTCTTCGTCTAAAATTTCGTTGAGTGTAATTAGTTTTTATTTAAATTTATTAAATGTATTTAGCTTGTTCCCGAAGAAAATTATGAAACATCAAATATTCCCGATTTCTTTAGCTAAACGGGTGAAGAGAGATTACTGAAAATTGATTTTTTAAGAGTTTTTATGGTATTATATTACATATAGAAAGAGAAGCAACGATAGCTAGGTAACCAAAATTCGAGTTATTGCACCCGTTGCCTGCTGAATGTCTTTCATCTTCTTAGCTTGACTTCAATTCTAAATTTTGTTCCTTTCTCCGTAAGCGTGTTAAGCAGAAAAGTTATACATTTATTGTTGGATTTTGTGTTGTCAAGGTTTTCATGCCTTTGAAGTGCTTTGCTATAAACCTTGCTAATTTATATGTTTAAACTAGTTCAATAATTAAACTGATTCTATGATTAAATTGGTTCAATTGTTGAAGTATTTTGGCTTGGGTTATTTTTATGGTTTCCGTACCTGAAAATACAAAAAACGAACTCGTATAAAATCACTCACGTTTCCATCCGTCTATCCATTTGTCGCCATCATTTTTCTTAGAAATTGTTTAAAACGGAAATTTGAAACTTTTCATATGATACGACATATTACTTCGTATACATTTCAATAGGTAATACCGAAAAATATTAATATGGAAACTTAAAGGGGCAAATAAAGAATGTATTTGATTTTTAAACTTTATGTGTAGTGTAAGTTATCTATTGAAAAACAAATTATAAGAAATCCAAAATAATATTTATTTAATACTTTTGGATATATTGGTAAAGTACTTTTAAAAAAAATACGTTCATATTTCCGAAACTATTAAAGTCAAAATTATGGTAAAAAAGGGTGCAACCTGAAATTTACTCGAACACCACATTATATTAACAAGCTTAAATCTTATACCTTTGGAAAAATTCGTAATTTTAGTAACCATATCAATAGTATATATATATCGAAAAAAGTAAATTTAAGTATTGTGAACAGTTTAAAAGAAATACATAGACGATGTAATGTTTATATATGTCTCAAGTATTTATATCAGTTTAAGGGAAACACTGGTAGTGTAATTTCCAGTGGTTTTAAAACCGTTTATTTTTTTAAATGATGCTTTACCAGATCATTGATTATTACTGTATAAACTGTTCCACTAACTGTCATTAAGAATTATGTTGGTCTACTTTCTAAGTTTTTAAATGATGTAAGAAAATTATTAGCATTTTACGTAAGGTTGAAAAGTAAGAAATCCGTGGGTCATATTTAGTGTTAAGTACAAAATGGTAAAAATGGAACATTATCGATGTATCTCAGTCTCTGTATGTCCGCCTGTGGATCACAAGCATTTATCTCGAAGAGTGTGTGATATAAAACTTAAAACTTTACGTATTTATAATGTACAATAGCACAATAATGGAAATAAAGTGTGAAAAGTTGAGTTTTTATTTTGGAATCTAGGCGAACAGATTTCATTAAATAATTAAAGATTTTTGTAACAATAGTTTCATAGTAATTTATATTTTTTAATATCAACTTTAAGTAATTTGTTTAAAAGAACTTAAAAATCAAGGTCGACCCACCAAATCTAAGAATATGTAATTTTGTATGTATAAGAACTGAAAAAGTATAAGATAATTTTGATGATATTTATACTATGATTATGAAAATATCTGGGTTATTTATTTTTGATACAAAAACTTTGTTCTTTAAATCTATATTAAAACTGAAGTTGTAAATGAAATAAAAATAAGTGGATGCAAGCATGATACAATTTCATAGTTGGAGTGGGATATTCGAAATATCAAGCTCTTTCAAATTATTTACTTTCTTTTTCATTAACAAAATATTTTTAGCACGGCCTTGTAAATTATATCCATGACATGAAAGCAAGACGGATTCATTATCTTTCAAAGAATCTTAGTATAAATGTTTTATCGTACTATCAATTCATCTCACCTAGCAAAATGTCTCGTTAATATTTTATCCTCACAATCATTTCAAAGTATATTTGAAAAGAGTTGCGTATGTTTACTGTTTACTTGATCGCAATCTACAATAACCAACCTACCCTAAAACAGTTAGATATTATCAAAATTCGTCATTTTTATTATTTGGTATGACATAGTTTAATTTTTATGATTTGGTATGGTATGTTCCCATATTATTTTTATGGCAAGCTAATATTTATAAAATTAATAGGGCGTCCATACTACCCTGGATACATTATCTTTTAATTTTATTGTAAACTAGCTGTGACTTCGTTTGCGTGCATTTAGGGAAAAAAATGTCTTTTTTACTCGTATATGTTGCTCCTGGATATAAATAATATTACCATACCACATTTTATCAAAATCCGCAGTGGTAGATTTTGCATGATACCCGCTCAAAGTAATATATAGACATACTGATAAAAATTTTAAAAAGTTTTTCTCGGTTCTACGATCATTCTATACGCTAAACTTTTTGTTAAATATTTTCAATGTGCAGCATTCACTCGGTCAAAATTTCATTAATATGTATAGATGTAACAAAAAATAACCAAAAGTTTTTCTTCTGTTCCTAATTTTGTACTGCATTATACGATAACATCATTTCAACTAATCCATCACGTTTATATTTCAGGAAACATAAAGGATGTTTCATGTTCACAATTAAATGAAACTACGTGATGTAGTATTATTTCTACTTTGTTTAAGTTCTTTACAACGACCTAGGTTTCGTTGTATTACAACATCTTCAGGTCGGCTATTAGCAAAGATCTTCTTTGTTAATAGCCCACATGAAAATGTTGTAATACAACGAAAGTTAGGTCGTGGTAAATTGAATTTCTGCAAAATTAATGCCAAATATATTCAATACAAGATGTTTCATGTATTCAATGTTCATTAAATCGTAATGCCTGCAGGAAAAATATAATTTGAATTTTATTTCTAAAGTATATGGCAGTGAATGTCGGCAGCCATCTCATTGACTTGTTTTCGAAGGAAAACTTTAATGTTACCCTGGGAATGGGCCAAATTTTTTTTTAACTAGTTCTCTGCAACGATTATTTTGTACTCTGCATAATGTATACGCGGCGTGTCCTGCAGCAGTGACAAAATGTTAAACAATTTTTTTTAATTTTTATGTCAATCTTTTTAGGACTAATTTTTAAATTCCCCGATTTTGAGTTTACGATCTTAACATTTCGTACTGTAGACAATAAAGTTGGTTAATGTATTATTAAATAAATTTTGATTTTTTTTACCTAATTAGTAACCATACATAAATTTTTATAACTTTTATAACGGAAACGGAAATGGCAATGACAGCCTCGACAGATTTTGTTGGGTTTGTGATTATATTAATAGGTTTTTACTTTCTTTTACCTGATCATAAAAGGTTAATTGTACGGTGAATTGTTCTACATCAAAATTTATTATTCCAACTCGACAAAATACATGTTACTTGTATAAGAACTGCGACGGTTATTCTCTTGAAAGAAAAAACTATGTCAAATATTTCAGATTAGTATCCGAAACTGTTTAAAGAATAAAATGAACTCAGAATAACTCGTATGATCATATTTTGCGAACCATGCATAATCTACTGTACATATAAGACAGATACTACAATGGATGTGGCGATTCATGTTTTAGGAATTAAATTTTTTAATTGAGCTAGTTTTAGGGTGAATAATTCTATTATGAAATACTTAACCTATTTTTAACCATGGCTTCAGTTTCTGGCAAAGGAATATTGTGAGGATTTTTTTTTATTATAATGGATGCGATGATAAAATGTAGACATAATTTCAAGCGACATAATTTCGCATAATACGTGGAATTTGCTATCGTATGAAGTGGATCACACTAATAACAATGATAAATGGAAATATAAAGTGGAAAAAAGTCATCGATCATTGCGTACGTCACATAATTGACCATATGCGATGGTATTTCATTAGGAGTGAGAGAGTGTAAACGGGAAACACGTAACAGGATAACGAATAAGAACTTCAATAGAGTTGGTTTTTACGAAACAGTCATATTTACAGATTGGTCGGAGCTATCTATGATGAAAGGCTTGCTGAACAGCAGCCTGACACGCCAAATGACGGAACCCCTTACAATTTAGTTATTTTTTATGAATTTCCAAGTTATTTTTAAAATAAAGTACGTCCTTATTCTCTGAAGGTAAATAAGTTTTCAAGATTTCAAAATATGAAAGTGGAAAAATATTAACTGAAGAAATAGAATATAGTTCTAGTACGTTTTAACTAAGAACAGTAAATACCAGCCTGTAAAGTAGAACAGTTGACTCGATGGTATCTTCCAAACAAGGTGTCATGTAAATCGATGAGGGCTGTCTGTCAAAATTTTAGTTCATCCAAGATATACCATTAAACCAAATGTAATACTTCCTCTGAAATACTCTGATGACATAATGCAAAAAAATCACACACATTTCACTTACTTCTATTTTGGAGCTCAAAACCAATTAAAATCCAGCAAGATTTCTAAAGTTAATATTATTTATAGTATTCGAAATATTTTTCTTCGACGATGGTTTTCTCATAATTGTGTGGCATGGTTTTTATATAAATTATTAATTCTATGTTATAAGCATACATCCAATTAAAACATTTAAAAAATAATTTTATTAAATTATCACTTGGATGTAGGCCTACATCCAATTGATAATTTAATACCACCTGCAAATTAATTTTAATTTCGATTTTCATCTGGTTTTACGTTTGTATCGCAGAAGGTTTAAAACGTTCGAGGAGATACCGACATTAAATGTAAAAAATCAGGTACTTAATGGACTTCAAAAATTGAGGCAAACGTTAAGCAAGTCGCAGCAGCGTGTTTCGAATTTTTTGACAATCAAACTTTCACTGAAATTAGAAACACCGAGCTAATTTTTTTAATTAAATTCAAAATTACTACCGCGCACAATCCAATCGGTTTAGAAATTAAAGATTACTGGCTCAAATTAAACTATGAAATATTTACGTAAGGTTATATTGACGCATTAAATAATTTTATTCTGATTTTTTTGGAATTTTAAAATATTTAGTTTAAAAAGTTCTAAAGAATAGGTATGTTGAAAGCATTTTAACAAAAGTCTTCCGTAAAATCCGACTTTATGTTGAGAAATATTTAAAATAAAACATAAATCCAGTAGTATTAAATTGAAAGAATTACGATACGGTGACATAAGAACTAGCACACGGACATGTGAGTGAAGTTGAAATGGTTTCGGTCTTTTTGCTTTTGAGGTACCGGGTCTTATAATATGGGAACAGTGCATTACTATTGGCCTCATTAACTTTAGATTGTGTAAATAAATTTAAAATAATCGGATCCTGGGCAAACTAATTGCCGTAACTTCTATACCATTGAGAAGTAACCGAGAATGGTAATGACGACTAATGATACATCTCCAAATTTTGTAACTAATTCGTTCTTTATCACATAGTATAAGCACTGAACTTTTCATTTTATAATTCTTCACAATTAGTTTCCTCAATAGTGCTTCATAAATAATGCTCCATGACTATCTAGAAAGTATAATTGTAAATTAACTACGTGGAAAATTAATAAGAGTAGTTAACCGCAAAGAGGTTGAGCATCGTAATGCGCATTAGTTTATGGGACCATACAAAGCATCGTTGGGTTCAGGGGTCGACCCAAGTTTATGTGGAAGCATTTCTCTAAACGGTCGGCTTCTAATAGCTTGCAGAAACTCCCTGATAGCGTGCCCTCTCTGTTTATATTTGATTTCTTTTAAAAGCCACAAGCCTCGTAGAATGACTCAGCGTTTTTCTTTTTTTTTTACTTTAACCTGGATAACAGTATGTTCGGAGACATGCGAGAGCGCTATTTAATAGAATATATACAAATATCAGGTGGTTGATTCAATGCATGTATATTCTTCGTTTTTATTTAATTTGTTTTGAATGTAGAATGTTTCGGTATGTATACAATTTATATGTAGTGTTTAGTATAAGGCACATTTTTGGAAGTCGTATTTATCGATAGTCAAAAGCTTGGCTAAAACATATTCTCATTAACTTAGTTTAATTATTATATAACAAAATGACAATCCTCTACTCCTAGTAATTAAACCTGGATCAGCTAATCAGTCAATACTTTAAATAAACAGCCGTGGTAGATAAAATCGTCCGTAATATTAGAGGTGGACATTGTCTAAAATACCTTTCAAAATTTATATGAAAATTTAAATTCATCCTTTCAAATATATATGGTTCTTTAATTTTAATATTTTTGGTTATAAAACTATACGTGCTGTTTAAAACTTACTAAAAAAGCATTTATAAAATACAAACATCTTCAAAATGCTGTCTTCGCTATGTTCATTAAATTGGCAAATGCGCGATCAGACTTATTTATTCTTAAAAGCTCAGTAATTTTTCAAATCGACACTTCTGCTTTACATCACAGAACTCTTCTATCAAATCGGCGGTGTTTTGTAAACATTTTGTTTCGATTTTGTCGCAATTCCGGATCAGGGTTAAGCACAATAAAGCTTTCATAAAGTCGTCAGACAAAGGCTCCTGCTTTACTTATCTTTGACGCTGTTAAATATATAAATACAGTAAATTTATTCACGTTTTAACAAAAACCATATGGAATAAAGATTAATTATTTTTTGTTGCGAGATGGACTATTTTATTAGTAATTCATAGATAAACTTAGTCAAGCGCGAACGGCGCCCATACGATTTATATTGACTTGAAGAATTCAGAATATACAATTTAACGCAAAATGTTAAGAATTAAAACTGGCCCGATATTGATATATTCCATAATTTTATAAATTTTCGGACAGAGTAAGGATATGCATTGAGAATTTCACAGTTTTTTTTGTACGGCTGGTATTAAGTAAATAAACATTATAAAAATTAATTAATCTTCTCACCTTGGGACTAGATTCATGAAATTATATCAAATATCTGCTTCATGAAATTATATAAATTATCTGCTCATGTTTTCGAGGTACATCCCGAAAAATTACGGATGATTCTTATTAATAAACATAATTACTCCTTCCTAAACATGAAAAATAAAGTTATAATTAGCGTAAACAATTCACTTATAATTTTATTTTAAAAAATGTTTTTGTGAAAATTAAATTATAAAATCTTGCAGTCAACCTCTAAACTAATTAATTGCACTCCTTGGTTGCTATTGACTCTCAGAGATTACTCTTGTTATTATTTCGCGTTTCAGTTTTACTTAATAATAACGCTTACGTAATAAAACGGAACACTTTAATAAAGACACAAAAATATCATAATTTTGAGTTTAAATTGTCATGTTAGAGACTGACGCGAATTTGCCAGTCAAAATGTTTGCAACCATTTCAGGGAGATTAAATCAACTGTTTTATAAGTTGCCAGATAGAAATTAAATTACATATTATTCATTGTATTCGTGAGAATCATTCGGGTGCCTTGATCCTGCTTACATATCAAGTAATAAGAAAAATGTTTACATCTACACATCATTTCATATGAAAGGTTTTTGTGTATTCATCTTGACAGACTATACCTTGATATACTATCAAAATAAGAAGTTAACTCGATGTCTAAAAATCAAAGTCTGTCTCGTTCTGTATGCAAGCACGTATTAGATATCGCACTCTGAAAAAATTTAAGGATATAAATAAAATTGTCGTTATTGGAGATGAACACTATTTTTGGTAGAATTAAAGTGTCATGCATTATTCAGACACAATTTGTTACATTGAAATTAAAATTGTTTTATGTGCACGAATTTAATGAATATTCGATGTTTTACTAAAATTTCATCATTTCGAATGAAATATTCGAAAATAAGTATATTTTAAAGAAAAAGAAGATTTTGAAAGCAATATTTTAAAAAAAAGTTTCAGAAAATAAGAGTTAAAAATTATTCCGCTATATATTATTTTATTTTTCAGAAAAAAACTATTAACGTAAATTTGGAAATTCGGCAAATTTGCTTATGCTATCTAATTTAACAAAAAAATGGTCACAACATTTGTTTTAATTATAATCTAAGCCAACTATTATTATTCTGAACAGTTAAAAAAAGTAAAAAGCTAGCACTTGTTTGTTTTTTATTAACTTTTGTCTTTAAAAAAAATATTATGGTAGTATTTCCAACCTTAAGAATATACTGAGGAATCATATATAAGCTGGCTCCAAATACGAATAAAACACCATATTTCTTTTCCTAATTTATTCTGAATACGGTTTTTATGACCTAATGCTGCAATAGCTTGTATGTGTGCGCGTAACGTGGCAAAACTTATGGTTGTGGGGCCAATAAAACTGATTGATAGTCATCGTTTCAGTCCTGCGAGCCCTTTTTGCCTACAAATGTGTTTTGAAAAATATATTCCCTAAAGTGTTCGCTCGCGTGTAATCCAAATGCTTCTTTGATGTTGAATGACTTTTTATAAGATTAACGAGTTCAATTTACAATGATTTTTCTTTCATGTCTTTGTCGTGATATAAAATTTGAAAAAAATAATTACGAAAATTAATTTAGTAAAAGAAGAAATATTTTTGTCCTGATGTGATGTAGCATAAACATATGTACGTATTACTAGGTTTTTGCTTGCGGCGTCGTTCACGTGGATATTTGATTAAGATTGGGGGATTTGTTTCTAACCCAATGACACTGTTGAAATATCTATATGCAATTAATGTTAAATCCTTGATATATATATATTTATATATATATATATATATATATATATATACACACACATATTATATGTACACATATATAGCTATACATATATGCGTTTTGCCATCTATTGACATATTGCTGTACTAACATTTAAAATTGAACAAGCACCGAATTTCATAAAGTTGTAATGCTATTTCTCGGGGTAAAAATGACTGTTATGTTAGTTCAAGTCAAGAACTACGTCTTAAGTTTATGAAAAATCTGTCGCACCGTTTAAGCCTGTTGAGTAATAAATATATTTTTCATAGTATTCATATTCCCCTTGTGCGAAGGCGCTAGACAGGGCCTAGGTACAATACCGTTACACGAAATATACGCTGACCAAATCTAATACCGTTGTTTGGTAGTTATAATACAAATTGATTACTTATAAAATTAACATGTCTTACTTTCATTGTTAAAAAGTAAGTAAAATAGGTTATTTTAAGGCTGGAGCATCAGTCGGTAATGTGATATGCACAGGAATATTGAAATAGTTTCGATTATTCAAGCAAAAATATAATTTCTTAATTTTAATAAAAATAAAATTTATTATGGTCATATTCCAATACATGTATGTTACTATTTATACACACACATATATATATATATATATATATATATATATATATATATATATATTTACATATATATATATATATATATATATACACACATATATATGTTTTTTTTATTGAATATTTAAAATTAAAAACAACAAATCTATGTAATATTTATCATTGTGTAATATTTATCTTTTATGCTTTGTTACGTAGCCACAGCTCTCGTGTAAATAGTAATAAACAGTTCGTTCGATGTCGTCTCGATGGAAGGCTTTTAAAGTGTTTGGATACGTTTTATTGACTTACGTTTTGATGACCCCGCCCTTGGGAATATAAACCGGTTTAGTTGCTATCAGATCATACTTGAATTTCCATAGTAATTTTACAAAATATCCAACTATTTATGTATATTTTATGAATACTTGTGTCGTTCATTAATAATAGCTTAATATGTATTCAAATACCCTGAGATTTGGGCCAACTACATATTTTAATAACTCATAATAATTTACCTTAAGTGCACTAGAAAGTTTGGCCGTCCAGTAGTTCTAAATTTCCGGAAATATCATATATGGACAGGTTATTTCCGCGCATCTAAAAATTTATTTTATGGTTCCAAAACCAATAAATTTTGGTTAACCAAATCAATTTCATTTAAAGACTATATAAATCAATGTAAACATATTTTTGGAATTTTTTCCAGATTTTTACATAGTCTTAGAATGCAAGGGGGTTGTCACAGTTTTGAAGATTAAATATTTCATAAACCGGGTAAAAAGTTAAAAATAGTAAATAGAACCAAAATATTTTAGACCTTTCTAATGATACGAAACACTACGGAACGCTCTAGTTTTCTTTTATTTCCTGCTACTTAATAAGGACAAAATATTTATTGAAAGCTGGGTGTACCCGCGACTTCATTCGCCTGTAATTTGGGAAAAAAAGTTATTAGAATTTTTTTTTTTTTCGTTTTTCTTTTAGAACTTTATGAGCATAAAGTTTACTGTAAACACTAAGAGGTGGCGATGGAAGCCAAATCGGTTCCACCGATTCTGATATCAGCGTGCGCAATGAATCTGAATTAAAGATTGACATGCCTTTTTTGTTTGAGAATCAATTGAAATGAAACTAAGCCTAAATAGCTAATATAATATATAAATATTAGCTCAAGCTAATGTAAATACATTAACGAAAACTGCACCCAAATCGGCTTAGCCGTTGGTGACATTGCACAATGAAGGTACGCACAGACAAACAGACAAAAATTCTAAAAACTGCTGTTTTAATCTATTTAATTGTGGTTAATAATGTGCCTTTAGTATAAAGAACTTACTGAGAAATAGTTAAGGCACAAACTCATTTTTTACGATTTAATTAAATGTATAGAATTACACTATTTTAACTACAATGAACACGATTATACAATGTACTATAAAACGCTTCACACTTCACTTCGATATCAAAAACTCACCTTTTCTATTTTTCACTCTTCGCTTTCGTACTCTTAGCGTCTTGATTTAAAAATGATTCTCATTTGTTGAATTGGCGTTAGCTATCTGGATTTTAAATCATGATTATTAATATTATTTCTGCGGAAATTATACGAATCTGAACTAATCCTTAGAAAGTTCTATAAGGTAGCTTGTCACTATCCCTTTCACATATATGGATTTATCACATTCTAAATTTATTTCTGATTCTCATTTCTTAACTCGATGTTAACTGTTCGTATTTAAAATTATTATTATTACTGACTAACTTTAATAATAATCTGAATTAATTTTCTATAAGTTTCGATATATACCTATCCCTCTCAGACATATACTTATCTCTTTCACTCATACGAATCTATCACTTTCGTAATCTATGTATACACTATGTTCACCTATATACAAAACCGCATAAAACTATACATGAAAACGCATCCAAATTAGTTCCACCGGTAAAGTAAATTAGGATTGACACATATATATTTTTTCGTAAACCGATTGAAATGAAAACTAAACATTATTCGAATCTAATCTAAATACTTACTGAAAATCTCATTCAAATCGGTTCAGCCTTTGCTGAGATTAGCGTGAATAAAGAAAGTGAGTATAGACAAACAAATAAAAATTTTAAAAATTTATTTTGGGTTTATTAGCGTATATTAAGTATATAGCACTTAGTTTTACTTAAAACTATTAAATATACAGACACATTTTTTTCCGATTTTATGTATAGGTTAAAAAAGATTTTGAAAAATGTTTGCTGCATATTAATACAGATTAAAAAAAATGTTTGGTGTACATTAAATGAGATTTTTATCTAAAAAATATGATTACATAATGTCATGTGCGTGGATTTAAAACTGTGGAAACTGCGGCGGTGCGACAAATATAAGAACATGTGGACATGATGAAATTTCAAGGATTTTGTATTTGATTACCGAACCATGAACCAATATGATAGCTACTGTGTGTCAATGTGGTGATTATGTATTAAGATTTTCATTTCACATTCAATCTAATTTCTAGGTAATTTTCAAAGAAATGTAAAAATTAGACTTAAATTTCGAGACTTAATAACAAACTAATACTCCCAAATTCATGTCGAAAAAAAGTAAGTGAATGTCGGAAGGAAATCCGTCAAAAAGAGCTTTTGTGACATAAAATTGTGACATAAAATTATTTCGAACAGCTCTTTTTGACAGATTTTCTACTTACATACTTCGTTATTAAACTAAAGATATTAACTCGTAGTTTCGTAATCAAATTTGCAATGGCGTCAACATATATTTGTTAATTGCGTGCAAAGAGTGAAAATTTTAAAATTCATTTATTATTCGCATTTTTTATTTCTAAATGATAAAATAGAACTTTTATAGAATTACTTACACAGTCATCTTCCATTTAAAGCATAAAATATTTTATATCTGGTTAGCTCCAAATGTCTTTATATCTGGAACTTGATAAGTAACCAGAAAAATTTTACAAATGTTAATGGATTGTGCCCCGTCTGGGTGGATTATTATGCCTTGGAAATCCTTTCTACGAAGTCTTGCTAATATAGATGTTATTTTTCTGAAAAAATTTAATACAAGAGAATACTAATCAATTCGTATATTATTCTCTGTGTGCTTAAAAAATTATAGGAAATCATTAATCAGAATTCAGGAAAAACAAATAATTTATTCCCGAAGTAAAATAATAATAGAAAGGATACTTAAATACTAGTAAGTTACTTGTCCCCACAAAATTACTAAACACGTAAACCTTTAGTACATAAGCACTTCCTGGTACTTTCCAATATTGTTGTTTTTAAAAGAATTAGTATTTTAAATATTATACTTATTTTTTCAATATATGACTTTATTTTTTGGGCAATTAACTAAAACACAGCATTTTATTATATTTTTAAAATCCGTTGCCACTAATTATGCTCCAAGCTTTTTAATTTTTTGAAAAGGAAATAAAATTGAGCTTATTTAATTGTTAAATATTTAAATAAATCCTTGTCTGAAAAATTTTATCGAGAATTAAATATTCAATATAAATTATAATCTGACAAATAAATTGTCCAAATTAATGAAATCGGAAAAATTGCTAAAATAAATTAGCTATGACATTAAATTACCACATAAACTTGAACTTATTAATACAGTAAACTTTCCAAAGTCTATCCACATTAGCAAGCCTAAATACGCAACTCTGTACAAGGATTGTATTAAATATAGCTGTCTCTTCGCCAACTTCAAACAAAAAGATTTCTCACAACACATCCGGCCTCAGAAACGTTTTCCTTTTCCTTACCCCCGCCTTGCATTCCATTACTCAAAGATGTCTCATTAGGACACGGAAACCTGCCCGCTTTCAGCCCTTCATATGTCCATCAAGAACGTGATGTGCTCTTAGCCCTCGACGTGAAATTTATCGATTTTCTGGAAATAACCAGGAACCCGTTCAAAAAACGTAAATCTACTGCGTCTTTTATGATATCACATGAATGATTACAATAGTGGTATTTCGTTAGACGACATTTCTTTTTGGTAAAATATTTCGTTGTTGGTTTCGTAGTTCAATTTATACACATGTTATTACTTCATACGTAGACAGGAATTGATAAACAATCAAATAGTGAGAAGACAGTATATTATTATTTATAAACGTATGAAATCTCTGGTAACCAGTTTATCATTTACTACATTAATTGAAAAATAATCCGACTTATATGAAACATGGGTGATTAAAATGGTTCATGTGTTAAAGTGTTTAGACTTTTGTAATTTTTAGGGTTTTTTAACATAAAATGCAAATTAAAACGAACTCTTATAAAACCGCTCATATGACCTTCCATTTGTCCGTCTAACAATTTATCACAGCTGTTTTTCTTAGAAACTGTTTGAAAGGGAAACTTGATATTTATCATATCGTAAAGCATAATAACTCGTATATAATTCAATAGGTAATACCGAATAATATTAATATGGTAACTTAAAAGGAAAAATTAAGAACGGACTTGATTTCTTAACTTTATGTACCGTATATGATATGAATCAAAACAAAAACAATTATAAGAATTTCTAAACAATTTTTGTTATATTAAATACTTTTAGAGATATAGATCCTGTCCCACTTCTATCTCCAAAATTGATAAGTCAAAATTAGGGCAAAAACAGCGTTACTGGAAAACTATTTTGAATACACATAATATGATGGAACAAAATAATAAGGTTTTTAAATATATATTTAAACACTAGTAGTATAATTTACAGTTTCGCTTAACATTTTTTTTTAATTTAATTTGTCAGATCAGCGATTGTTATTTTATGAAGTGTTACATGAACTTCGTTAATACGCTTTGTAAATTTTTATATGTGAAAAAAATCACTAAAATTGTATAAAAGGTTGAAAAGTAAGAAATCCACGAATCATGTTTATTGTTCCATAGAAAAATTTTATAAGAGGAACGTTACAGAAGTACCTCAGTGCCTGCACGTCTATCTGCGAACCACAAACATTTATCTTGAAGAGAGTTTCATCAAAAACTGGAAACTTTACGTAGTTAAATTGAATTGTTAGAAATTGTAGCACAATAATGGAAATGGAGGGTGGAAATTTGAAATTTTATTTTTCAGTGTGAATGACGAGATGTCAGTTAACTAACTAACTCGCTAATTAGTTAACTACCTCGTCATAACGCGAGTTCAAAAGTAATTAATTTATATTTTTAGATATCAACATTTTGCATTTTTCTTCAAAAAAACTTAAAAATCACTGTCGCTCGACCCTACTTGAGAGTAAGTAACTCTGAAATTATAAGATTTTATAAAATAGAAATAAAAAACATTTTTATAACATCTATATCAGCTAATTATAATTTATATATATAACGTGTTAATTACTTTTGTAACAAAAATTTTGTCACATAAATCTAAATTAAAACAGAAATTTTGATAACAAACAGATGGCGAACATAATGATTTACACAGATTTCTCATTCGATAATACAACACATATTTTATATCCTTTTTTTATATATTTTAATTATTTACCAATTTCTTACAACGTTGTTATAACCACGGTATGTCCGAATGCATACCGCATGGTATGTCCGAAAGCAGACTTCGAAGTTTAACGTACATCTCACGCCGGTAGTTCGGTGGTATGCTTTGATACTTATACACGCAATACATAATGGCACACGGAACACTAATCTTTCAAGTTCTTTTTGCACTTGGTTCAATTTAATTTACTACATAACAGGTTCGGTCAACCCATAAAAATTTACTCTTATGCAATTTCAATAAATTAAATTTTCTGATAATTATAAAATACCACATATGAAATTATTACGTCCAATGTTTTTTGCGATTTGAGAAAAAAGAGTACTCCTAGATCAGCGTTCCGTACATATTTCTGATCTATGAATCCTGAATATATTTGGCGTTAATTTTATAGAAATTCATTATTCACAATTAGCAAATCTTTGCTAATAGCCCACCTGAACATGTTTTAATACAACGAAACCTAGGTCGTGGTAAAGAACTTAAAGAAAGTAGAAATAATACTACATCACGTAGTTTCATTTAATTGTGAAAGACTCATAGAATATTTAAATAAATGCGAATGAAAAAGACTATGTTGATATTTTTGAAACTCCCATAAAAAGAAACTATCCTAATGAAAAAATTGTGTGCGGTAAGATACACAGCTGGAACGGAAATTACCGTAAATGCAAAACGGTTTTAAAAATGTTATGTAGTAGATACTTTTGCAACAAACAATTAAGCCAAAACTAATCTAAGTTATCCAATATAAATTGTCCTAATATTCTCTGGTTTACCTTGTCCTGAGTATCCACTAATACAATGTTTTTAATAAACTGACCGAATACCCCCATATCTGTGTTAAAATATCACAATTGTGGGATAAATATGAAGAGATGGATATTTAGTTTTCTAATATCGATCTAATTTTGAAGATTTTATATTTTTAACAGACAAAGCTTGATAAGATATAAAAGGGTATCCCTTAAAAAAGAATGAAATAAACCCATATTTTAAATAAATAATATGCCCGTTTTCAAGGCTTCTGTAGTGAATCAATTCCTTATATCCGTGTGTCCGTCTATCACAACCCTACATTGATTTTCACAATTTTTACACCTTTAGATGCATGAAATTATGCAAATATATCTAAGTACATATCGATTAAAAAAAATAAATATTAAAATTTGTTGAATGAGGCTTATTCAATAAGTTATCCATACGGTTAAAAACTGTTTTTGCAGATTATACCAAGTGATGTGTCATTAGAAATGATACGGAAGTTTTTTTACCATTTTACTCAAAATACTTACGAGCACATCCGGCGCATGTTCATGAAATCATTTCCCATGATACTCACATGAAATGATTAAGAACAATGGTTTCTCGCGACATGCTGTCGAATGGAATGGGCGAAGTTTCTCATCAATCAATTCTCTGCAAAGATTATTTTTTATAATACTCGTAATATAAACTTAACGTTTCCTGTATTTTTTTTGTTACTATCTTTGAAACTAATTTTTTAAGATTTTGAAACTAATTTTTTAATTTTACCGTCTGTTGAGTTTGAAGGTCGTACTGGACAAAGTGGTTAATATAGTAATAGGTAAGTTTTTATTTTTTTTCTTTGCATAATTAGAAAACATTTTGTAAATATTTACTACGAATACAATTAAACCACAGCTTCTATTCAGGTTCAGATATCGATATTTATTGAACAATTTATATTGTTCAATAAATATCGATATCTGTTAGTCCCCGTAGCCACTTAAATAATTATTTATTTACATAAATGTTTTAATATATTAATGTATGAGTGTGATTTATTAGAAAATTATAAATAACCGGTTTGGAAAAAGCCAGACGGTACTTTTTTCCAAATGGTATTTAGTAAGATTTTAAATCTAAATTTATCGTAAATTCTATGATAAAAAAGTAGAAGGATCATTTTATAACAATTTCATCAAGTTAAGGAGTTTTAACTCACTATGGCTGTTGTAAAGTTTTAATTATCCGGTATCAAATGAATTAGTTTTCTTTAAAGTGTGTAAGATAATAGGTTTAAAGATTTCAGTAGCATAATCAAAGGCGGAAATGAGCTTAGAAAATCATTTTGTTCAGTTTGCTGAAAATTATTTATGAAAAAATCCTGTCAATCGGATGCTTCCAGCAGATTTTATAAGTGTTCAAATATGTATATAGGTAAGAATACGCAATATAGGTAAGAATAGGTAAAAGGAAACGCTCGTCTTTTTTCAAATTTAAACAATAATTTTACGAAGATATTGGGTACAGAGACACCCGATGATACCCGATTCCGTACAGAGATATCCGGTGCGCTATTAAGATTAATGAAAGGAATTCTTATATTATATAAGAATTTGTACAGGTTTGTTGCATAATTGATGAACCAAAGTTTCAAATCTCTGGACTTAATAATTAAAAATAACGTTTAAACGCGTCATAAATCTTAATAATTTTTAATACATACACCAATATTATATGTATTAAAAATTATTGACATTCCAATTGAAATGTGAAAAGAAAATTTTAACTTTCCGTCAGATTCTTATAACTTTCAAGCAGTTCAATTAGCTACAACGTCCATTCTTATACACGTATATGTACATGTAGTCATATACTCGTTGCAGAAAATGAGAGGCAATTAAAAGAATCAGAACAGTACCATCATCAAAACAAATCTTGTTTTATCGATAGAATTGGTGCATTCGAATATTCTAATATACCTTTTAAAAAACCGACTTCAAAAAAATAGATACTGAAAAGTAAAAAATAATTAACTCAAAATAGGTACCTACTTATTCGCAATAATTAAGTTACCTATTTTTGAATCGGTGCCAGCACTTTCGACCAACTTAAACAAATCGATAATTTAATTTCATTTATAATGTAAATTTAAAACCATAATTTTTAATGTATTCACAATACTAAATAGGTTCACAACGGGCGTATTTATAATAGAAAATTTTACATGATACTAATATGGAACTCTTAACTTATTTTTTACTGCGGCGTCAGTTTCATTACAATTCAATATTCTGAGAATTTTTTTTGTTTATACATTATATGTATTATATATGTATTATAACAGAATTAATGATAAAATGTAGATATAGTTCTACGCGTTATGTACGACATAATAGATGAAATTCGCTACCACGTAAACTGGATTTACAAAAAATACACTTATAATAATGTTGAATAGAAATCCACACTGGAAAAAAGTCATCAATCATTGCGTAGGTCGTAGAATTGCCCATATGTGACGACATTTCATTGGGAGCGTGAGAGTGTCAGCGGGAAACCACGTGACAGGATAATGAAAAAAAAAACTTTCAAGAGAACAGGTTTTTATAAAAAGTTTATATCTCTAGATAGATCGGGGCTACCCAATATGAATGGTTTGCTAAAAAGTAATCTGACACGGCAGAATTACGGGATGGCACGCCTTATAATTTAGTTATTTTTCACGAATTTCCAAGTTATTGTTAGAATCAGGCCTGCCTTTTTTCTATGAAGCTAAATAGTTTTCAACAATTCGAAGTGTGAGACAGGAAAAATATTTATTGAACCATTAAAATATAGTTCTAGTACCTTTAGCTAAGAACAGTAAATACCAAAGTATAAAGTAGAATGGTTTGTTTCACGGTAATTTTCAAACAAGTGTTATATAAATCAATGAGAGCTATTTGTCAAAACTGTCTTTAATCAAAGATCTACCATTAAACCACGTAAAACACTATCTCTGATGATATAAGGTGAAACATACACCTCTTAATTTTCTTTTATTTCGGGTTTCGTAGTCAGGTAAAACCCAAAACCTCAGACGTGTCATTATTAACTCGTCCAAGGTCGGGGTGCTAACTAGAGAATTTTCGAACACGGTCCTGAACAACTGAAATTCGTGGCATCTGCACTGCCTACATTTAATAGAAATTACTTCAATGGAAAATATCCACAACTATACATTTTCGAAAAGCTTATAAAATTTCCAAAGTGACGAAACAATGTTTTTATTTACCAGTATATAAATAAATAAAAAAAAACTATCAACTTTGGAAAAGGTCAAGAGGCATAGAAATTAGAGACTAATGATTTGTATTTATAGAACACTTTTGCCGAAAAAAACGACGTTGGCGTTCTTATTTTATTGTGAAGTTTATTTTCATTTGAATAGGAATGGTAATGAGTAGATTTTAAAATAATGGAGCAGGTAAAAACCTCAATTAAATATCACAAGTCTTTTTATTCGTTTAAAGTTACGGCCTGGACATCGATTTTGCCTAGAAACTCTTCTCATTTTCAAGTTTGCTATATTGGAATATATTTAAGAAACAAATATTCAATAGTCATGAATTAAAAGCGATATGATACTGTGACATGCGGATCAACAGATGGACTTGTGAGTGAAATTATAATGGTTCCAGCCTTTTTCCCTTTTGCAAATAAATACAAAAAATATGCAAACATTGCATAACCTTATTAATGCTAAATATATGTTTAGACGGCATAAAATATATTCGAAATAGCATAATACTAGGAAAATTATTTGCCGTAACTTCTATACGGTAGTAGAGTAACCGAGAGCAGTAATGAAGACTATTAGTACATCTCCAAATTTTATAACTGTTTGCCCCTTTATCAAAGAGTATAAGGATAGAAATTTTCGTTTTATAATATTCAATAATTAATTTATTGAAAAATGCTTGATCAATGAAGCTTCACACCCATATATCTGTAAATTAACTACGTGGAGAATTAATCACTATGACTAACTGCATAGAGGGTAAGCATCGTAACGTACGTCAGTTTATGGCCCCATACAAAGCGTTATTGGATTCAGGGGCTGGCCCAAGTTTATGTGAAAACTGTTATTTAACTTTATGCTTAAGATCAGTTCCTGATAGCTTGCAGCAACTCACTGAAAACGTGCCATATCTGTTTATATTTGATGTAATTTACAAGCCACATTTCTGGAAAAATAAGTTGGAGTTTTTTTTTGTTACTTTGATCTGGTTAAGCGTATATTTGAACCTATGAGAGAGCAATCTCCAATAGAATCAATATAAAGATTATATTGTTGATGCAATGGGCGTGTATTTTTTGTTTTGCCAGTATGTCAGTACAAAGCATATTTTCAAGAGTCATAATTATTTGTAGTCAAAAGATTCACTGAAATATTTTATCATCAGGTTTACTTTAGTTAATACCTAAGAAAATGATAATCCTCTACTTCTAATCATTACACCTAGACCCGCTAATCGTTCAGTATTTAAATATCATCCGTTAGTAAATTATATTGGCCACAACAATAGAGGTGGACATTTTCTAAATTGGCTTTGATAACTTATGGCAACGGGGATGTAAATTCATCTGCATCAAATAACTTTTTTTTGTACATTAACTTTTAACATCTGTGGTAATGAAAATTTGTGTTCTTTAAAACTTACTTATTTATAGAGCATCTACGAAGATTTGAGCGTCTACAAAAAAAATTATGTTTACTGTAGTCATTAAGTCAGCAAATTCGTCATCAAACTAGTTTCTCCTTCTAATTTAAGTAATTCTTCAAATCACCACTTCTTCTTTGCATCACACATTTTTCCTTAATCAAATCTATGTTGTTTTGTTAGCGATATATTATGATTTGGTCCGGAATAAGCTCAATCGCGATCCAGAATAAGCACAATAGAGCTTTCACAAGGTCGTTAGAGTATAGATCAGGCTTTACTTAGGTTTCCTTTGTTGGAAGTTTTCTGACGCTGTTAAATTTAAGAGCATCGTAAATTTATTTACGTGTTAACGAGTAAAGATGAAATACAGTGTAATTCCTTTTTGTTGCGAGATATTCGAGCGCTCTGTAAAAATGATCAAAATATTTTGTTCATTTTTATGATTTTTATGTTAAAAAATTGTAATCGATGTATTTATACACATATTTCCTTTAATATGCACTGTTCTTAATTTCTTTATTTTTATAAAATACCAATCCATTATATAAACGAGGACTTGGCTTTTTGGATTTTGGTATGAGCATAATTTATTCATATAATAAATTTGTAACACAGTAAATTCTGTACGTGGAAAATATTTAAAAACGGTGATTGATTTAGCGTATAGGATGATAATAGAAGCAGGAAAACTTTTTTAGAATTTCTGTCTGTCTGTCTGCATGTTAGTTTGTGCATCAGTCGCGCAAAATATTTTAGACGGATTCGAAACATTTTAAGAGTTGTGATGAAAAAATGTAATTAATATTTATGAATTCTTCAAATCATCGTTTTTCATTTGATATTCAAATTAGGCAGTAGTTGTTTGCAGAATGTTTTCTCACAATAGAAAAAAATAATAGATTTAGCACGAATATCATGTAAAGAACAAACAAGATTTTCAAGATAGTGGGTCTATTTAAAATAAACGGGTACTGAAAGATTGAGAAAAATCCTGTACTTACGCAATACAAATGTGCGGGAAAAATAAAATTAAAATTAATAAATATATAAACGGTGCTGTATTTTATCGTGACGAAGTAATATACTTTAACAACTTTAAATTATTTTTGTAAAACTGCTAGTAAATAAATAAATATTATAAAAATTAATTAACTTTGTTGCCTTGGTGTCAAATTCATAAAATTTCAATTATGTGCCCATATATCGATATAATTTTGGAAAGCCTGCACTTAATTCCCCTTTCGAAACATAATTGCTCGTTTTATGAACCGTTTACGCTACCAATTTGTAGATAGAAGAAGATATATATTTTTGCATACTTATATGAATGGAAATATAAATATTCAGACATTTTTCTATGTTTAAACAAAGACGTTATTTATTGCTTTCTTTAAAATATAATTCCTACATTTTCATTTAACAATTTTTACATGTACCCTTTTTACGTATCTAATATTTATGTATCCTAAATAGAAAATGCTGATTTTTCACAGAATAGAAAATATGTATCATACGAAAATTTATTTAAAAATATTGCACTATCACATGAAAGATCTCGCAACGGTATTAATATCATAATAAGTTATCGTTTTTTTAGGGCAAGTATAGTAGACATAAACTTGCGTCATTGCGTTAAGATCTGACGGATTTTTTATCTCAGTGTTAAGGTGTTTATTTATTAAACATAAATTGAACCAGTTACAAAAACCTACATGAAATAATTTTAAGGACGTAGAATAGGATTGTGTTACAATAGAATACAAGCTCTAAGTTTTGTCTACACTGTTTTAAAAGATATAAAACAATTTTTTTAGAAACGAAATAGATTGAATAATGAAAAAAAAACGTGGGCGGAGTTACTAACACATCGCTTTATATCAAATCTATTTATGTTATCAAAATTATGAGACGGAAAACTGTAATGGCAAATATAATTATTGACGAAATGGTGAAACCATGAGAAATATCGATTTAATTCAATTATATGTACATAGAACCAATATACTGAAAGTTACGAAAAGAAGCATAAGCAAAAAGCTATTGAAGAAGTGAGAAAAATATATAAATTTTGAGATATTTTAGAGGGAAAATTAATATTTTGAAATTTTATATTTAGTGTGGGAAAAGTTTGAAAGAAATAGATTTTTTAGAAGGTTTCATACATACTTTTTTCATAATTTTATGTAGTGTGTCTTCAGATGTTAGACTAAAAAATTTTAAAACGATTTATTTCCCGCCCCTAGTACAACGATGATTCCAGATATAATAGTTTTTGAGAAATTCACGATAATATATACGTTAACTGCACTAAATTACGCCAGGCATTCTTAAATATTTATTGCACTAGGACTACTTTGTCAGTCCGAATATTTGGCTTGTACTTTTTAAAGTTTACATTTCGGTACATTTTATAAAAACGCACTAAATTTTTTTTTTTATTTTTCAAGTAGAATTTTTATTTATTAAAGTTTACTTTTTTAACAATATTACAATATTGTCTAAATTACTACCGCACTATTGATTTTGTATATATTTACCTTCATGTACAATAGTAGTTAATCAGATGATATAAAAAACTATTTTTCTGAATTTATTATATATTCGAAAATTAATTTGAAAGCTATTTGAAAGGAACACTTTATGGTCACGGTAGGATAAGTTCGAATATCGAATTAGTCACTTTAATTATCTTGTTAAGTTTAATAAAGAAGTAGAATTCGAAGGCGAAATGTGAAAAAACGAACGATGGATTTAATGAGTTGGATGAAAGTAGGTAAAGAAAGACGACAGTGAGAAAAAATTTTGGAAGAGACTGTTAGAGACAGTAAGAGGACAGGGGAAAAGAATAAAATAGAGGCAGATGAATAAACACATGAAGAGAAAAAAAGTTTCACTTCTAGCTGAAGAATTTGCACTATTCATATTCAAGGAATATATGAAAAATTATTGCAAAAATTTTAAGCCGTGTAATCGACAAAACAAATCATACTTTGAAAATTTTGGTGTAAGTGGTCAATTAATGAAAGCGGGGTCGGTGAGGGAAGCAGTGCTATTAATTGAGTAGACATACTTTATACATACCAACGGATACAATAAGGAAATACCTCCGCAGATATTGTTGGTATCCATTTATTGACGCGTTTATTTTATATTGATAGTTTAATTATTCCACTGTTTAACAGTGTTATAATGAAAGACTATTACTAAAAATTTCGGGTTAATCAGCTGACAGGTGCTGTAAAGAAAAGTATAGACCTTTGTTAAGCCTTACATCTGATAATAATAACCCAAATTGCAATATACCATTTCTTATCATTAATATTAAACTAATATTAAAAATAAATATAATTTTTGGAACTATGTAAATATGCACTAATTTAATTTCACTTGGATTAATGCCTGAATTAGATATACATTTGAGCTTAAATCTAATTTAGTTCAAGTATTTTAAAAATATCTTACACAAATTCTAAAGGGATTGTCTAAATATAAATTTATTTTGATAAGTGACTCTTCCACTTCAAGTTTGTCAAATTTAAATTAAAATGCTGTTAAAAGAAATATCGAATAAGAAGTTTCCAGTAAAACAAGAAACAGAATTTTTAACTCTAAACTCGTCTTTTGGTCCCGCAAAAATAAAAAAAATCCTGAAATGCATTTCAAATAGATGTTACCTAGAGCTAGTACTTATAAATATTCAATGTTTAATCAGATTTAAGAGTTCCCACGGGGAACCTATTTTAACTTTATCGTGTTCAGCCACTCGTATATCTATTTTCAGACACTGCCTCACAATTTCGTGGGAGAAAATATTTTTTTGCAGTTTTATCAATATAATGAAAGTACTGCATTAGAATCCAGGATCCCTCCCAGATTCTATTTAAGTCTTTTTATTCTTTTTAATCTTCTATAAAAGAAAAAGGAGGAGGGTGTTTTGAAAAGAAAATTTTGTGGATAAGCTTGAAGTACACTAAAGTGTGCATACGTGTGTACATGTATGTAGTTAAATACGTACGTAGTTGCTAACGCGCTTTTTATTTGTTAACGCTCAGTGAAACAAATCAAACTATAAATTCATGAGGTCGCAAGTTCATTCCAGTCTTGAGGTATACCACCAAAAGTTTAAATTCACCGACAGTGAGGAGTACTTTTATCAACTTTGAGTTCATTTGAGCTCTCTGATGAAGTATTTCATAACAAGTAATGTCCAGAGTCCGATGATGGTACCGGAAGGTGGCTTTTGACTTGCCTTAAGAAAGATTAAACAGGCGGGTAACTAGGTATATAATAGGGTATGTAGCAAATTAAATAGTAGTAAATAGGTAGAAAAGTAAATATGTATAATCATGGACAATAGCAAGAAGCAACTAGGTAGGTTGGAGAGTAAGTAAAGGTATATATATATATATATATATATATATATATATATATATATATATATATGTATATATATATATATATATATATTTATGTATATACACACACCTATAAACATGTGTGTGTTGCTGTGTATGTATATTTGTGTGCGTGTGTGCATGTATACATGAGTGTATGTGAATGTGCAAGTGCGTAAGACAGAAAGGTTAGCAAATTTATAGAATCGCCATTCATTTCCCTACGACTTTACTACTTTAATATTAATACCAAGAAAGATATATTTGGATGTTTAAGGTTCAATTATACCTAAATATGAATAGATATTTTTAGATGAATAACAAAATTCCTGATTAAAAAACTCGGAGTTTTTACTCGGTAGTAAAAATATTGTCCAAAAAACATACAATAGGTAACACAATGTGTATGTTACAGTTGTCGCTCAAGCATCTCGACAGCCCAAAACTTGTGTATAAATTCTACTGCTTTAATGCAATCTTTGCTTGTTATATTTTCTTATCGGAAATACAGCACGTAGTCAAATGTTTGAAAGTGTTATCATATTTAGATACAGAATATAGTTCGCAATTTAATGATGGTCATAAAAATGGTTATATACATATTTATTGTCGTCCGCAATTTACCAATAATATTCTTCCACAGATAAAATCATAAATGTTAGTTTCAATGCAAATAAATGTTAGTAGATATTTGATGTAGATCTTAAATAATATTATATTGAGCAAAGTCGAATTGTGAACATTAAATTCAAAAACATTTGATTATAATTATATATATATATATATATATATATATATATATATATATATATATATATATGTATCACATATTTATTCGCTGCAGCCACTCGTTGTAATAGACTTAATATTTTATATGTGTTTTGACGGGTTAAATATCTATTAGCTGAGTTTACTTCCTTAATACCAAAATTTATTAACCGTCTTCAAAAACGAGGAGGTACTCAATTCGTCGGAATCTTTTCTTTTATGTGTGTTCCGCGATAATTCTTTACCGTGGACCGATCTTGATGATTATTTTTTTATTTAAAGGAAGTGCTAGAGGTGTGGTCCCATATAGATATGATGATGACGTCCGGTAATGAACGATGGAACTCTTTAACGAATGGCAGTAAATCAACTACACTATCGATCATGTCAGAGTCTGATTATGTGTTCTGTGGACGAACAATGAATCTCCTTCTATGATAATAGTAAATCAAACGTAATTCAATATATTTACGACCGCTAGTTTTTAATTTGCAAAATAATTGCACCATCGACCAGGTTAGAGTTTGATGATGAGTTCTGATGATGAATAATGTAGCTTCTTAACGGATGATAGTAAATCGATTGTCATTCAGTATATATGCCACTGGTTAGTTGTTACTTTAGTTATTTCTTTTCAAAATCTGATATTGACTTTCCTTTATGAAAAACGGAACAACTTCAGACTAAGAGGAAATTATCTATATACTAGCTTTTGCCCGCGAAAATTAATAATTATCCAATATTGTAAGATGATTAATATTAAAATATTTTCTACTTTTCAGTATCTACCTTTTTTGAGGTCGGTTTTTTAAAATATATTTTATTTTAGAATTTTTTTACTTATTTAATGCTTCATTCAGGAAAATATTTTTTTTTCAAATTTGTATTTAATAACTATAATAAATATCGTTATAATTCGTAAATTCTCTTTTTCTGCAATTTTTCTCTTTGCCTGTTTACAGCTTCATAATTAAAATTTTATTTTTATTAAATCGTAAGTGCAATGTGCTAATTACGACGTCCATACATTTTAATAAATAAAACGTGTCATGAAAACTTCATTAAAACAGACAAAATGTACCTTATCGAAAAATATGGGTATTGTGTTATTCACGTGTCCTATTTTGAGTAACTCATTCTGTTAAACTTGACTGTGACAGAATAGTAAAAATAATTTTACTGTTATTTTTAATTTCTCATCGTGAGATTGAATAGAATTTAACCAATATATAAATAAGTACTTAGCGGTCTAGCAACACCAGCTATCGAGTATACATTTTTTTTATTATTCCCAATATTTCATAATGTTACCCAGCTCTTCAGGACAATTTTATTCGATTTGTTAGTCTGTGATACGGTCTGTAGGTGCGTAACCTATAGTAGCAAACTATTGTGTTTTATGATATGGAAAATAAAGGGCAAATAAACAAATTCTAGAAATTTTGTATTATATATTTATATAAACCCGAGGAAGTAAGCGTATAGTGGAAGTTCCATAGTAAACAATTTTTTTATATCTGTGTTGCATGAAGTGGACTAGAATTTAAAAAAATTAATCATTTTAGGAAAAATACATGGCTATAATTTTAACATAAAAATATATATTTTTCTATGGTTATAATATATAAGTTAAATAAATATAAGTTAAATAAAATAACCATAATAGTTTTATTATGAAATCTAATACCCTTATATTAAGAGTAATTTCTTAAGTATTACGTATAATCGGTTTTATTATACTTTCTTATTGGCTTTATTAAAACTAGTCTGAGTTATTCGATTGATAATCAGTCATCTCTTTACTAAAATATTAAGAAAAAAATATTAATTAACGCCAAAAACCTATGCAAATGTCATTGTTGCTTTAAAATTGTATATATACAATGCTGTGAAAAACAAACAACATTCAGCGATAATTATATGTTTGTGCATCGTACAGGATTTATTATTGACGATAATAACGCAACTGAAGGTTTTAAATGTTATTTTCAATAATGGTATAAATAAAAGCGAGGGAGAATATATAGCAAGAAAAGTTGAATGGGAAGTAAACAAGTCACATCTATGTATGTGCTACGTGCTAGGAAAAAACGTAGCAAGAATAATCTACACGTAAAGTATGAAGCATCGCAGAATAAACATGTAGCTCGAATAAAAGTGACTTCGGGTGCTTATAAAACTGGCTCAAATATGTTTAGAGTACAGTCTTGTTTGCCACTCGTAATACTGATGTCAGTTGTCAACAACGGGAGTGGATTATCTAAAATCGCTCCGGGATCTGGGTATTACGGAATACCGGGATAAATATGCCTAAAGGTGCAGAACCAAAAGAAAATTTGAAACGTCTATAAGAAAACAGTCGCAACATAATACCATTTATATCGAATTTTTTTACGTCTATATAATATGTTTTATTAGAGATTTATGAAATAGATTCAAATCGTCTATATTTTATATTTAATACTCAATACCTTAGGAAAATAGTACTAGTATTAACAAAAAATAATTTTAAACAGAGGCGTCAAAAAATAATTAATAAGCGTCAAAAATGGTGACTTCCAAACTTTCTGCCGATTAAAATTAAATTACACATTTGGCAAATGCTTTCACTTGTTCTTCTGTTCCGTTATGAAAAGCGGTGACATGTAATGTTCCATGAAAGTCACTTAAATAAGTTAGACTGTTTTCCATTTCAATTTTACTTGTGCATCCGCTACATTTACAAAAAAATACCTGGTCAGTCTCTGGTGAAAATTAATTTATTTTTGAGTTTAGGATCTTGCTCAAATATGTTTTCCCCCATAGGAAACTGAAGTAATATTCACATATTCAACTTCTCTTTAACATAAATAAATTGAGCTTTTCATTTTAAATGTAGTTTATATTTACTGCCCTGCTTCTCTTGGATTATGCTTTCAAGGATATTTTAAAAATACTACGCCCACAAAAATTAAATTTTCCGCGTTGCAATACATTACATAAAAGTTTTCTAATTTTTTGCGAACCATGTAATTATAAATATATTAAAGTGTTATTTATTAGAAGAGATCTGTTATTTCTCTTCTTAGATTGTTTAGTAAAACAATCGAACCGAGTATATAGCTGAATAGCAAAATTTGATGTCCAGCAAAATCAAATTTGAATTCAAAATTTGATTTGTTGACGTACAAAATTTTCACTTGGATATCTAAAGGAAGAGTCAGAACATTATTTATTCTATCCTGAAATAGACTGATTCACATTTGCGGAGGTGCAGCTATTTATACTGAGCTCGAAGTTTACAGAATCTTCGTAAGTCGTAACTTGAGATTAATTAATTTTACGAAATATTTAATTTCAAAGTAACTAATTTATTTCAGACTACAGTAAAATGTTGTATTGTATTTTTCTTCAAAATTGAAAGCATATTTTTAGAATTGTATGGAATTAAGTGTAAAAATCGCAATAATAAAATTGTTCTATAGTAATTAATCAAAGGGACGTGTCGCGACAACATGAAGATTAAACTTTTGACTTAATATTTGATACACTAAGGTTTCTTACAGACTATTTTTAGTAATATTCGGGTATAAAAATTGTATTTTATTCTTACCATATAGCTATAGCTTTTTGAAAGCTCCTAATATTTTTAATATGTTTTTGTGATGGATACACAAGAGTGTGACAAGGTATCCAAGTACCTGCTTATATTTTATATGGTATGGCCAAGATGTTTCAAATTTTGAACTTGATATAAAAAAAACAAAATAACATAGTCATTAAATTTCTTCATTTAAAAAAATATATTTTATATTTATAGAATAATTTAAACTCTGGAAGCAGATGTTAGATGTCGGACGAGTAACTGCACATTCTAGAAAGTGGACAAACGGTTTTCCGTGGTTAGTTTCGACGATTGGAACGCGGCCTGGAAAATTTGATTTTTGATTGTTGGAGAGAAAGAAGGTATTGAAATTCGGTGTTCTTGGCCAAGCACATCATTTTTTGCAGATTTAATATGAAACTTTGATATAACAATCGAATTGTTTGATCTTAGTCCTATATTCTTACAATGCAGTTCTACACTTAATGTCAAAATTTTTCTACGCCCGTTACTTAAGGTAAATCGGGGATTATACTCGATGTAAATGACATATGTCGCCAAAGATGCAATGTCAGTAATATTCTAAAAAAGGGCTAAAGACCACCGATTTGTTCTGCATTTTACGGTGTATTCTTTTAAAAACGGATCCAAGTTATCCACTCCCCTTTTGATTTTATAATAACAAATTGTTTCCGAGTTAGTAATTTTATTATTATTGTCAATTACAGTTGACATGTGCATTGACGACAACATTGTAATACGCCCACGATATCCAGGTAATATATGGATATATTGTCCATAATTTCTTTCGTTGTCTATAATTTTTATTCAAATTTGAAATTTCACCTATAATGTCTGCTTTATCAGTTGATTAACGCTCAGAACGAGTAACATCATTATCGAAGCGTATAATGCGTAACAGTAATGTAAATCATTTTAGATTTAAATCTAAGTCTATCAAGTGACATTGAGTTACGACATGTAGCTACGAACAATGGCAAGTGATCAGATTTCCACAGTTAAGTGGAATGCTATCTATTGGATCTATATTCTCCACTACAAATAAAAATGCAAAAAAATTCATCCAATTCTTTTTCTGTGAATGGTTTCAATTTTGCTTTTCGCTCGCTTACTAATTTCTGGATAATTTTCCATCAGCTTTTTGTTGTATACTTCAGTAAACTTTGTCCCATTTTAGACTAGTTTCCCGCAAAATAATATCGAATATTTCGTTGCACAAAATATTTTTGAACATTTTCTTTGGGGTGGAAAGTTTGCAAAAGATTCAGCCCCTTCCCGTTGACGAATAATATTTATACTGCTTATTTATGCACTTGAAAGTGAATCAATCTCCAATGAATTCCATCTTTTCCGATGAGACAATTTTTAATTAATCTTTGATCAATCGAAATGTATTACATAATAATGCAATATTCATAATACAATATTTATAAAAAATAATAAATAAACCCGTAAAAAAAGCAAACGGAAACGGTCAAGTGTCAATAACAAGCACATTGCGTTGACTAATATGAGTGTTTGTTGAGTACCGATAAAAGTGTACCACACGCCTCCCTGTCTCGCTTAATTCAACAGAAGTTAAGTGGATAAGCTTGTGACTAAAAATATTAACTAAGTTAAGAATTAAATTTCTCAGAATGTGAAACATAGCTTCGGGTACCTTAGGTGTAGGTTTACCTTAGGTGTAGGTGCGGTTTTAGGTGTTTTTTGATAAATATATATCAGACATAATTAAGTATAAAATTATGTTTTAATTATTGCGGTCTGATATTTAATTTTATAAAAGTCAGATCAAAATTTTATTCTGAAAAACTTACACATGAGTTAACAAATCAATTAATTTATTAAAATTTTAAGTTGTATGTAATTTAATAGTTAGAAAGAAAAAAAAATTGCAATTGAGAAAAGTGGAAAAGTTTGTGACTAAAAATATTAACTAAGTTATGATTTATTATTTTCAGAATGTGTAATATTTACTATTTTGAAATATATAGTATTTTCTTACATAGCCTAAACAAAAGTTTACTTCGCTCGCAATTTCTTAACTCCTCTAATATTGAATAAATCGGATTATTTGTATTAATTCAGAAGCATTAATACAATTTGTTGTGATTTGAAATATTGCTGATTATATCTTTTGCAGACAGAAAATAATACAAATTTCTCCAAAATACTTTAATTATATTACTCATAACTTTTCATTTCTTTTAAATATTAATTTTTTTTTCAATATTACAGTATTACATTAGTAATAAAAGCTTGAATTGCAGCTTTCTACCATCTTTTTGAGATGGACATTTTAACAAAGCAGGTTTCATGTCGTCACCGTGGTGTGTTGGGTTGATCAAAAGACCTTTGACTGCGAGGCGCACCGCGAGGATCCGAGTTTGATTCCCGGCCGCTCGTCGAGTGAGGCTGGACTGGCATTCTGGTAGGCTGTAAGATATTGCTCATATAGCAATAAGTTCGCCATTTGTGACGTACGTCGTATAGAGGTACGAATGTCATTACCGAAGATAAATTCATTCGTAATAACAAAAATATAAACAAGCGAAACCGCGAGCCATAGCAAATAAAAATTTAGAAACAATGCTTTTCGGCAATAAACAAAATGGTCAAGGAATTTAGAAATGATTCATAAGTGGTACACATGAGTCGTTAAATAGGAAAATAAAAATAAAATATACAATTTATTAATAGTCGATGAATTTAAAAACCGAGTGCTACGGCTCTACAAATATGTCTCTATGAATGACAAAAAAAGTCAGTTTCTTTACAAAGACTCTTTTATATATTTCCTTAAATATGTAAATCTTTGTCAGTCTTTCCTTCTCCCGTCCGAAGAGTGAATGAAATAGGAATGGTTGTCATCAAATATAGAGATGTTCGGAAACCCACGACCCTTTACGACACTTGTGAGGGGGCAGTATAATGTATGCGTACATATATTTAGGTTTGAGAAAGAGGAATTTCTTTTCCATACATTGGTAACGACATTTTTATTAGATGTTTCGAATTGAAGTATTTATGGGTGAACATAAATTTTATTCATCAAAAACATTGATTAGATTGGAAATACACTAGAAGAGAGTGTGTTAATTATAATAACATACATTTCCCAAATAATCATAAAGCGCAATTACATTCATAGACCTACTATGCCTCGTATTGTTTGTTGATAAAAAATACGTGTCAGTTGTTTTATAAGTGCTCTAAATACAAGCCTCCTTTAGTTCTAAAGTGAGGAAACTTTGAAATTTGTGTATTATACAAAAAGAAGTCACTTTGGTCATAAAGAATATTTATGAAATTCTTAGTGTCCTATCCAAACTATCGCTCGAGTTGATATATTGAATAGAACCATGTTATCAGCTCTCTATACAATATTCCAAAACTAATCACTTATAAAAGTTTGTATTTAGATATACGTAAACTATTTCAAGTAAACCAGTTACAAACAATTGTTTTCTTGTATTTTTCATTACTTGTAAAATATTTTATAAAAAGTATATAGTTATATTTTTGCTCGTGTAGAATGGAAATACTACTACTTTTGAACGAGATTTCTTTAAGTGTAATTTAAATGGGGAAGTCTAAAATCAACCACGCTACAGCGGAGTCTATATCATTTTTAATTTGAAGAATGAGTTACAAAAAGAACATATTTGAAAAATACCCCACACTAACAAGTACGAAATAAATATTGTTCTAGTCCATCTTTGCACATATAAGAACCATAAAATTTCATTGTACATAATTTCTAAAAGAACATTTAAATTAAGCGCTATGTATGTATAAATTTAAAGTTTTTAGCTCGATCTGTTTGCCAATTAAAGGCCTTTGACAGGTGGACAGACGAATGGACAACATTGCCACAACGGAATTTCATTCGGGCCCTCTTAGTAAAGAATTTTCAAAACGCGTAACGATTATATTACAATTATACTTTTAATTTTATGAAACTGTATGATAAGATATTTTTGATCTTAATTGAGATTAAAATGAGTTATCGGATAAATCAGGTTACTGAGGAACGTGAGTACTTAGGCATACGGGTAACTATTTCACGAGCAGCGTTTATACCGTGGAGCAATGTTATTTTAAACTAGATGAAAGATTACTTTTTTACCATATTTCTCGAGATTTATAAATAATGAAGGTTCAGTACCTGCCAAGACACTTACAAGGTCACTCTTGTACGTGCGTCTGTCGTTTTGCAAAATATTTTTCTAAGAAAACATTTGACGTAGAAAACTTAGAACAATTCAAACAACGTAAATTTAGTATAGTGGCAAAGCATTTTAACATGTATATATACGTGAATAATCAGTACTTGGAAATATTTATGCGGAAATTTTCAATTTGACGTAGTTTAAAAGTAAAAGTAAACCAAAGAAGGAATTATCAAGATATGTTATAAAACTTCATTTTAATTTGGAATATACGAACACTATAAAACGAAAAATTATATCTCTTAATTTACATACGTGGTTTAATAACAATGTGTTTAAAAATATCTAAGGTGCATTAAATATTATATAATATAATACTGGTAATGCACTATAGTAGTCGACTTCAGATAACAGCGCTGAAAGTTTTTTTAACGTTACGACACAAACTTCTAGATACATCTCAAAACTTAGTAAAATGTATATTCCTAAGCTGCGAAGGAGACGGAAGATTTTTCCCACGCATAATATAGTTAAATCGGATAAGCTCATCGGGATATTCTCATAAGCACAATATGAAAGTGAATATGAAAATTCCAATATTAATTAACATATAAAAGGTCGCGTGCATTGTAATATCTCAATCACCGGGGCATCACTTGTGTGGAATAAGAAACACAATTGCTGATTTAGTTTCTGAGTAACAAAACGTTATGTAATAATGCAGAGTAACTGATATTAACACGTAAAAACTGCCAAAATATAAAATAATTTTAAAAATATTAACACGAGAATAAGAACATTATATGTCACAAGTATTATTTTTTTTACACTCTCCTAATAATTATAAGCGATTAACTGATGATTATTTCAAACGTTAATGTGCATATTCTATATATATATATATATATATATATATATATATATATATATATATATTCGATAGACTCAATGCTGCACGAGCAATCTCTTTCAGCCAATGCTTAAAGTATTTATGTAGCAATTTTATTATAGGATAAAAAAATCAAAATATATGCCATTTAATTAGAAACAAAACACTATACCAACAAAAGTTTATATAACAAGACTACATAAATTGACAAAAATTACTTATGAATCTTAACACGGCGTGGTTGGAGAAAGACAAGACGAAGAACTTTTCAGATAGCTTTTCAAATCAGTTATGGAGGGAGAGTTCTCGTTGCCAGGAATAAATTTTCATTAAACTGGTTCTTTGTTTGGAAAAATATGAGCAGATTATCAAAGCCTGATATGGAGCATGTATATGAGCAGATTATCAAAGCAGATTATTAAAGCCTAATCCTGGTCCATGAACGTACATGTTGTATTCGATAATTTAGATCGTTAAAAAGAAAAGACACATAAAAATACATTCGCTGGAATCATGAAAAAACTAATTTTGTAGCTCTTATCAGCCCTTTCAAACGACACTCCACACTGTATACCAGTATCAACTATTGAGATTTGTGTGGGTTAATAAGTTTCATTATTCTGCCAAATTTCTATCCTCAATGTCAAGGTTTCTAAGAAAAATGAATGTGACAGGTAGATGGATAGACACGCGAATGATGTTGCAAAGATTCCGTATTTTATTTTGTGGCACGGAACCCGAAAATGGAACTTTTAAAAGATTGAATAAACATTTATGGGTCTTTGAACAGTAATGAATATTTATTTATGTGTTATATAATGATTGTATTACAGATCGATGAGTTCGAAAACTTTGAATATATGTGAAATAACATTGTAAATATAAATACAATCTTTAAATTTTATTTTTGTTCTTTCCTAAATGATTATAATCGATATACTTTAATAATCCATTAAGGCAAATGGTAACACAATATACAGTGTTTTCGATGGAACGTCGAACCCATATTGATAAAAAAACATTGTTACTCTTATTTTCAATGTTATGCACTATTCAAATGTTTTAACTGAAGATACGATAATTAATTTTTTTCTCGTAAATCCAAACTTTACAAGTTTTTAGTGATCGGTGGTGAAACAATAAACTTATAAATTTGTCTTACCCGATTGTGCACCGTTCACTGAAGACCGCAACTCTATATATAATGTTAGGCTCGGATCAACAAGAATAAAAATAATAATTCTTTAGATAAAACAATAAATAAGCTTCTTAAAAGTGTTATATACACAGCCTTTTACCAAAACGAGTAATTTTGTATTTTTATATGAAATTCACGTTATTTTTTCTAATAATATGTAAAAGCTATTCCTTCGAAACTGCTTAAATCAGAAATATGAAACAAAATGCAGGTTATATTATCTGTAAATAGATGTAACTTTCTAATCCGTAAAACTTACAGGCTCGATAGTGTCGTCAAAAAATTACGTAAAACCTGTAATAAACAAAAAATAATTTATTTTGACAACGAGAGAAAACAAATGTAAATGTTGATTAATAATTTCTTTTTAATTAATTTTGGCAATTATTTTTGCAATCGTTTCTAAAAAGTTATTAAATATTTCTTTAGATATTTATAATTTTTATTTTTATAATATTTCTTCACATATTTAAATATATGATACAAACTTTTTTAAAGACAGCATTATATATTATGATTAGTATTTTATTTTTTCCTCTTTCCTGATTGTCCATCGCTAAGTTGTTCGCTTTTCATTCTAAAAAATACCAGCTTCTTAAATATTAAATTAGATTTTTTCTTGTTCATTCTTAAACCAAATATACTCAAGAAGGCGTATAATGGGCATCCGGTCCATTATTACTTTAATTATGAACTTGAAAAATCGGCTCATACTAACATTTCCTTCTTTGGTTAACTTGCATCAACAATTTCTAGGAATGTAGACGGTACTACAGAACCATACTTTACACATATTTATACACTCACTTAGTAGTTGTTTTTTAAAAGTTTTATTCAGTTGTAATGTAATTAAAAATTTATTAAACTTAAGTTAAACACAAATTTCGGGACAAAATATTAGATATTCCACAATTTTTAGAAATTATCAGATACGTACCTAGGTTTTTCCAGCTTTAATAATAATATTATCTGTAACGATCATGAGGTAAAATTAAACTTGCATATTTATTACTTAATTAATCATTTTTGTAAGCACACCTAACTGGTATATTTCAATGAGTGCGAAAAACATTATCATTTCAGCTTCACTATGTTCAATTTATCTGGATAGCAGTAAAGGTCCTTCACAGAATATTTCTTTTCAGGCGCTCCTTCACTTTTTGAGGTCAATGGTTCCAATGAGTGTATCAAAATAAATCTTAGGAAAATTTCGTAAAGCGTAATGTTTTACAAAATTTGTTACATTTATTCAAAATTAATGCATTGAAAAGCCAAACCAACTGTTGTTTAAAGAATGACATATTTTTTTAATTTAAAATAAAACGTCAACGAAACTTTCCAGTACCAAGATCGTTTCGCCACTGTCGAGTGCTAAACATGAAAGTTAACTCCAATATTTTCCTAAGACATTTTGTATAGTTCTTAAATAGTTGTTTATTTTAATACTGAAATTTGTATTTTTAACCTTATATCACATATCTAATAGGATTGAAAATTAATATTAGTATGACTAAAGTGAAGTTTCTTCAGGAAACGGTTTAAAATTAAAATAAAATAAGAGAAATCAAGCAATTTTCAGATTTTCAATTGAATATCAAGATAAAGCTAAAATATTTCCAGATGTTAGTCGCATGGCCCTTAAACATTAAGTTGTATAGTATTACTTCCATTAAACATGCTTCAAGTACAATTTTTTTTTTAATTTCCTAATTTTTGCGTTGTATCAACTGCACGTTTCTTACATTCGTATTGGTAATTGAAAATCAACCATATTGTGAAAGAATTGAAAGTTTAGCAGAGCTTTTTTATTTCTTCATAAACACATTAGTAGCGCACAACATAATCGGCTAGTAGAATGAAAGAATATGGAGGACCTATTTGGTTACATTAATTTATAAAATTTCTGTAGCAATGTACATATTTATCCATGCGAAATAGGCAGACGAGCATTTTTCGCGAAAACGGTTTGTGCTTAGCGGAGCGTGTAATTTGCTCCGCTGCGTTCAATGGGCGGAGCGCCTATACTGGAGCGCCGCGTACTGGCCGGCGGATGGGTTAAGCATTAATGCACAAGACAAATATATTAAGTACTCAGAGAGAGTTGAGTGTATATTATGGATAGGAACTTAATATAATCATACGATGTAAATTATTTCAAAAGAGTATGTTGAATAGTTCAAATCTAAATTGAACGAAAATTATGACGTTTGTATTATCTATGAAATTGTTTTCAGTACAAAATGAAGATTCAACGACAGTCTTTGCTGTGCTCTTCGTTAACATTGACATATATTCTAGAATAATATTGTAAAACCAAATTGAAATGATTACTCAATGCGGAAAGATTTAATTTTTTTAGAAAACGAAAACCAGTCTTATAACAATATCAGGAATCGATGTACTAAACATGTTTTCAAAATGCTGCTTGAGACCAGTAAACGTTGGAAGCGCTATGAAATATATGTATATATAAAACTTACAAAAAATTTTAAAAATTACTTTTATTCTATTTTCATCTATTTACTTTGATACCAGTATTTAAACAAAGGTGGAAATATTTTTGTTGAAAGTAAGAGATATAATTTTTTGCTTCCTAAAGAAAAACAGACTTGCGCAATAGCGGATGCGTTTTCCGCAGTGGAAGATACAAATCACTAGAACGTAGTACGTTTACGTGTAATCACATGTACGTAAGTACGTATATGCTCTTTCAAAGGCTTGAAAAATCTGAATGGAGTGACCGATTAACTACCCAATTGTTTATTATATAGTACTCGGAGGAATGCACAAAACGATATGTTTCCAATTTCAGAAATCCTACATAAGATAACTTTTCTGTGATTTTGTTCACTCTATTACAGCAAAATGATATACGAACGCGAAACATGGATGCTAACAAACATAAAAGTGATTTTAAACTGTTTCGAAATTAAAATTTACGTAAGGAGCAATAGAAAGCACGATTCTAAGCGTGTCTATGTATGACCATATCGGAAATTATATCAGACTGGCGTTAAAGATATCAGAGGCCGAGTGAATAGTGAGCTGTAGTGGTAGTAGCATAAAGATCTAATGAGGTGCCAAGAAGATCGACGAAGTTGACGGCTGGCAGAAAGGAGAACCTTAACCCAAAGACAATGGTCTACTAGATCAATGATCAAATGAATAGCTGAGATTCAGGCGGTGACTGGCAAACATTGGAATCGCGAGGTAACGAACAGAAAAATGGAAAGATTTAAAAGAAGTTGAAGTCCAGTATTGTCTTTAATTTGGTACTAACGATATCGTATACTTTTTTTTAGGTAATATCTCTTTTTATCGTTGATAAATTGTGGTTCCCTTACCACAATTTCAATTAAAAAAAATGTTTAGATAATTTCCTTAGAAATCTAGATCATTTGAACTTTACTTCCTTTCAAGAAATTTTCTATAAGGTTTTCATTTTCAAGAATATTGGTCACATCAGTAGATTGTAAAAATATCTTTCTACTTGTCAATTTATTTAAACACTGAAGTTATCTATCTGTTTCTATACATATGTATTCTAGGTTTTATATTTCATATATATTTTTTCTGCTTTCGCAACATAAAAAAAACATTAAAATTTATTTTAATAATCATTCAGTATCCGTCTATTCTCTTTCTTATTGATCGTAACATTGAATGTGTACAGTGTTTAGAGTAAATGTAATGTAAAAATGGAGAAGAGGGGGAAATGTTTAATTACCTACAGAATAATATAAACATTTTAGAGGAAACAAATAAAAGGAAGAGGGAGAAATATTAAAATTGTTTACAATTAAATGAAACTACGTGTTGTAGTATTATTTCTACTTCCTTTAAGTTCTTTATAACGACCTAGGTTTCGTTGTATTGCATTTATGATACGTAATATTAGGTAAGATTTTGCTTAAAATTCAGATTATCCCTACGTCTACAAAACTGTTAAAGTCAAAATTATACAAAGAAACATATTAATGAAAACATTTAGAGTTACGTAAGCACTTAAGTACATATAAACAATTTAAGGGTTTATTAGGCTCCTATATGATATCCGTAAATTTCTTGCAAACTATGAGATTTTATTTTACCCGGCCTATTCGACTATTGTCCTCCGCAACGTTGGCATCAAAAAGGTTGTATTCTACAAACGCGTAATCAGTTTTGTCGTATTGAAAATTTTTGTATTCCACAAACGCGATGTTAGAGTGGGTAAGGAACATTGCACCCTACGAATGATACATTTAATAGAGAATTTCAATCCGTATTGTTTTACTAAGTTTGTAACAGATTTAAAAGGAAAATATATGATTCAGTTCCCATATATACAAACGTATGAAAATCTTTACAAATGAACTGTGTCTATCCCGTTTAAGCAAATATATAATCCAATGAATAAGGTGACTTGATTAAATCTCCAGATATGAATGTATGTAACAATAATTAAAAATAAAACGCCATATTTTAATATAGTGTTATGTTTATTTTATTCAAGCAAGTAAGGTGATCAGCCATTTATTCCATTGCTTTATATGTTCCCCACAACGCGTGTCCAACTAAGAAGAAAAGAAAAATTAAACACCAAACCATCTCAAAATAAGTATTATCTTATTAATTTGCTCCGCCTTCGTCTGCTATTAATAAATAAAAATAACAATTAATTAGATAAACAATTTATTAGTTCTCGATATGTATTATCTCCAATAAAATTTTGTATATATTTTGGCTAATTACTACTTAAAAAATGTAAATTTGTTCGGGAGTTTACAAACCGAACCAAACTCTATACATGAAAATGGCAATACAAATAGCTAGGAATATAAAATAACAACTATTTTTCAGACGTATATGTAATTATATATATTTCTGCAGGATATTAGTTGCCTAATTGAATATATTAATAAGGTTGTCAGATCATCTCGTATGAGGAATGAAACTGTAACATAGGCAGCTGAAGGCTAAAAACTTACCAAGATATGTTTAGTGTTTCGTACCATAAAGTGCAAACGGTATACTTATAAGATCACTCATGTGTCTGTCCAAACATTCGTGACAGAAATTTTTTTTAAAAATTGCTGGACGCGCAGGCTCAAAATTTGGCGCAATAATAAGACATATTCACCAGCTTAATTAACTTAATTACTTTCTTGTTATTTAATTGTCTTTTTTATAAAAAACTGTCTTTTGTGCCTTCAATAGCAAATTGCAACTAGCTACACTTGATAATAAAATGCTCTAAAGTATGAAAATAAATTATGCTCAGAATTTTCGTCGAACAAAGTGTTCACCAAAAATGTATGAATATTTTAAAAATTCCTACAATTCTGTAACCTTTGTCAAAAATGTCTTCCATTAGCTCATTTAAAAAAAAATGTTGCATATTTCTTTACAGGCTTTTCAAGTTAATATACTTTCTCGAAAAATGTGCTCCAAAGTTATGCAAAAACTAATTTACTACAATTAAGAATTGGTTGTTAGAATTATATTCTCCATGTCTAAATATATCTCCATGTCGTTACCGACATTCTGACGATGCGGCGTAAAGCGAGGACTCGAGTTCGATACCCGGCCATTCTTTTAACGGGGCTGGACTGGTGTTATGGTTGGCTGTAAGAAATCGCCCTCGTAACAATAAGTCTGACATATGTACTAGATATATTTAAGTATATAAATAAATAAATATGGGATTCCATTTCTCAAGGACTAAAACATTTAGTTTCATCCATGCATCGGTAAAAAAATTAAGTTTTTTAAACTGTCAAGGCAGAAACTTCAATATTTCGAAAGCCGTCGAACGTATGTCTTTGCGATCAGCTAAATAAATATTAAATCATAATGGCAACATCATTTTAACATTCATGCTGTACATATGTACATTATCTACGATATGTGATATATATGTGTACATATATATATATATATATATATATATATATATATATATATGCCCAGCAAAATCCGTATGTGATGAAAATATTCCAAATTAAACATTCTGGTGCTAAAAACTGCTTATTAATGTACTAAATTGATCTACCTACAATATTAATCTCACTATTAATGTGTTGTATTAGCAGCAAAAAATCTGCGAGCGCTGATTTTTAAAAGCACTTCTCCGAAAAACATAATAATACATAATAATGTGCTACACCCAGAAACAATGAATACATTTCGAAGGTCCTTTAGGCTCAATGGTTTCATTTCTGGTAGGTCCAGTTGTGGTTTCTCAAACTGAACATTGCGCCACTTGGTAATTAGTCCCGCTTGTTGAAAAATCATTAAAAGCTTATCGATATGTTTCAACATGGGCGAATATTTGGGCACGATGAAGGCCAGGAAATCATTGTGGATCCTGTCAGCGAGCACGTGCAAAAATGTACCTCGATCATCCATCTCGTTCGTGGCAAGGTAAGCCGCTATGGAGCAATCGACTACGCAAATGACGCGATGACTTTTGCGTAGCCAATCTATACATGTAGTGACATCTGGGATAGGACGAAAATTATTATTTATTTCATGAAATACTTCGTCTGTTTCAGGAAGCATAACATCAGGAGAGTCTAAACCGTACACAAAAAGTCCAGAATCTGCGACATTTGTAAAAGTATTCATGTCGTTTTGTCGTTTTTTCACTGCTAGTGATGACGTTAAAACGCTCTGCGTAGTAAAATTCAATAAAAAAACACCTGCTAGAATGATGCCAACTGCCAATCTGACAAGGGAACCTTGGGGCAACCATTTTAACGGCATGGCAAGGAAGATATGATTGGTATAACTCCAGCTTCTTCCCAATGCGTCCCATGAAAAAGTTTGATTCTGAGTGCATATAATCGATAAAAAAGTTATCATTATCGTGAAATACGTCGTGAAAATGCTCAAAAGAATTGCTGATTGCACATTAATATGGAAATCCAAAAGCTCCGAACGTCGCGCAACGTAGCAGAGGCCGCTACTTTCGTAAGTGTATGTCATCTCAATGTGCAGCGGTGGTGGAATCAGGCGGTAAACGGGGAACACGCATATATCCAGTTTTCGGTTAGACATTTCAATGACTTTACCCACGACTTGATTGTAGCTGAAATTATGTAGCATTTCTTCCCTCTGGAAAATCATAGTGAAATTTAAATACTTGGAGATCGATTTCCAAATGGAGGGTTCACGGCCGGTAATAAAGTCTAACCCGCTTTTATTTCTGTTGATTTTTGAGAAAGGTGTTATTGTATTCATGAATGTACTAAATGGAAATCCCTTGAAATCACGCGTTCTGTCGGGAAAGAGCTCCAGTTCATTTATTGATTGATTCGTATGCATTAAAAAACGTTCAAAACTAATACAAGTTGAAAGAAACATTTTGTCGTGCGGCCGTGCAATTATTTCACAACTGACTTGACACGTTGTTCGCTTCACAATATCACCTCGAACTTGTCCAAATTCCTTATTTGACCAACAGCCGTAGTTAAAATCAAGATGGAAACCGTCGTAGGCAAAGGGAGTATAGCGATTTATCGTAATCGTTTCGGTATTCTGTAAACCCTTCACCTGAATTATTATCACGTTGAGGACTGTATGCCACCAGAAAGCGAAGAACACACGAGATATATCCAAGTCTGTAACTCTATTCTCCAAATGCATGATGACCTTCGCGTGAGGATTCCAGTCACTCGATCGTATCAGAGAAAGAAGAGCGCGTGAAAATTGTTCGAGATCACGTACGTAGAGTAACACAAGGCCGGGTAGAGCAACAGATTTACAAGTAGCTGAAGCCGTTTTTCCCTGGCCCTCATCTACCAGTCTCAAGACGCTGACGCGTAACTCCATCAGTTCGCTAAATATTTTGTTTGGAATAGATTCTCCATAAACCATAATAGAGGTAAGGTCATTTTGGCAGACTTCACGAGTTATAATATTTCCCTAGAAAATAATACACGCTTTGTGTAATTACGAAACATTAAATGAGTTTTTTATTGCATATAAAGTTAAAATTACTAACAATAAACTTATAAGTTAAGTGAGAATAATCTTTGCCTAAATCGAAAGACCATTCGGCAAGAGTCGCTATCCAGAAACAATGTATCGTTAGCAGTCTACTCCACATCGTGGCGATGTCAACTACAAATATGATTAGTTCATATAAACTTTTGACTTTGTTGGCTAACGATGCCATTTGATGTTACAACTACGAACTAAACGTGATGAACCAATTTTACAAAGTGTTGATCAAAAAGGATATCAATAACACGCAATCTGATTGTTTTACTTCCTATATAAATGTCATAACATAACATTGATCGATCGACGATTACCATTAACTTGATGTAGTCTGTGTTAAATTTTTATCTCTCTTTGTTGCACATCGTAATATATTATCTACAATTCGATCTAAATGGCTTCATTTGTAAATGGAACCAGGTAAATATAACTTCTGCATCTACTAATGTTACAAGTACGGAAATGAGTTTTTCTGCCTGTGTGGTAGTTAAATTCTACAGTTGAATTTATGACCTGATTTAGATCAAATTTGATAAACACAAAACTTAAAGTCCGAGGGAGGATATACGTCATCTTAAATGACTAATGTTCCAAAAAGTCAAATAGTTTTTATCAGAGATTATTAAATGGAAATATTTTACGAAGATATATATATATATATATATATATATATATACATATATATATATATATATATATATATATATATAAATGTAAATATATAATTTACGCTACTATGAACAAAAAAAAAAATTAATAATATGTATTTTTTATATAGTATAAATGCACAGTTATAAATGAATAATATTCTATGAAAATCCTTACTATAATAATACGCTAACAGCAAAATTGACCTAACTCTAAACCTAGGTTTATCTAAACGGGGTCATGTACATGCAGACATCGTAACGGACGTGCGGTGAAGCGCGGAGAGGATGTGTACTTTGCTACGCCTACCCAAACTTCGCTGTCATGATAAGAACCTATAAACTCTCTCGCGCACTCACACACACGCGCGCGCAAGAACACATGCAGGCTCGCATGTACTCGCACGTATACACGAGCACGAGTACGCACGCACGCACACACTGTCCCATAAGTCATAGACCAAATGAAGAGGAGAGGTAGGCCAAGCTGTGACAAGGTAACTGACGAATTTTGACCTTAGCAAAAATATTTTATTTTCCGATACAGACATTTTTAAAAAAAAAAGTAAAAATCACTACTCTGAGTCGATCTTTTCGGTGTCACTTCTACAAATTTAGTTTGGTTTTTAATTTTTTTTTATTAAGTGTAATTGAGTCATAAAGTTTTTGAATGAATTAAAACATCTCATGACAACTAATACGGTTTGGTTGAAAAAGTCAAAAATGTCCGTTTTAGAATTTTGTAATTTGCTGATTGAGATGAAAAAAGTACTAAGTAGAACTGGCAAAGCATTTTGAAACTTGGCGCGTCGAATGCAAAAATTATAGCAATACAAATCTCACCGATCATGAAATTTTTCTCAGCATTCACAATGCCTTTTTGGAATGTGCAGCGTCGTTAAGGGCGACCCCAAAATTTTGACAAAGATGAAATAATCAGGTTGGTATTTGAGGACACCACCACAGGTGTCCATCGTATTTCCAAAAAAGTGATACAGCGAAGACCACATTGCATCGCAATTTGAGAGGCATCACCTACGTCTGTTTCATATGTAACGGGTATAAGCACTTTCGCTCGTCGCACTTCTTTAATATTCATAATTTGCACCACTGTTTAGTATAGCTGCACATAGCGAAACGCGAATATTTTCAGTACAATTCGGTGTTATTTTATGAGCGAGTATACTGCATAATAAGGTAATCGGACCATTTTAACTACGGCTAAGGCTTGATGGCTCACTTTACTTACAATTCATTCATAATGATCTGGATAGAACTTTATGTGATAGTCAACAGGGAGTTCGAGATAAAATGTGGCTACAATATGATGGGGCTCCTGCATATTACACATAAGCTGTAAGAAATTATTTAAGTGACACATACACAAAAGGATGAATTGGAAGAGAAAGAAGCATCCGTTGGCTATCACGTTCACTATATCTCAACCCCATTTATTATTTCCTGGCAGATTATTTGAACTAATGGTATACAAGAAAGAAATTCGAAGCGAAGGGAACTATGTCAGAAATTAAATGCCTCAGCAAATGAGATTAAAAATGACAGCCGTGCTCTAAGAAACTTAGTATGAAACTACATTAGAAGACGTAATGAATGTACCCGAGTTAAGGGAAGAAGTTTCGAGGATTTATTGTAATAATTTAGTAGGTAAATATTAATTTCTTCCATATACTTGTGTATTTTACTATTATTCAGCTGTTTACTTCATTAATACATCAGATTAAAGCTGTGAATTAGAGCAAATTCCAGGCAGTTTAAACGTTAGTTACAAAGTAACATAAATAATTTTTTTGAAGAAATTTTTACATTTTTTAGAATTAAATTACTTTTATTATTTTCAAGGAGTAATTAAAAGTTCCCAAGAAAAAAATTAAAATTACATGAAAATTCAAACACGAGACAAATACTTACAATAGGTGACTTGTGTGATTAAATATGAATGCCTCTTTTTGCATTTAGAAGCTATAAGATTTTATCACGTAATTTTTACATGATGGCCCAATTTTCAAAATATTTACGTGGAATTTGCCAATTCTACGTAGTACATTTTTTTACCATAAACATTCAAATTTGGGTAACGAAAGTTACAAAATCCTATCCTAAATATTTAATTCATTCAAAAGCCTTATCACTCAAATATACCGAACATCAAACTTCATTTATTTCAAATTTAAAAAAGCTCCATATCTAGAAAAAGAAGTTTTCTTTGCTAAGGTCAAAATTTGTCAGTTACCAAACTATGTCTAGTTTGGTCAATCTCCCGTAAAACTAGAACTTGACAACATATCGCCTCACCTAAGGTTGATGAAATAATAAAAATTATCGTCTAATAGATCACGAATTGGCGGCAATTATTCACTTAGTGCCATCAATTGGTAAGCGATAGAACTGTTTAAATCAATTTTAAATTGATTATGGCTCTTAACAAAAATTCTTCACCTACAATTACACCTACCTTAAAAAGACCAGTGTTTTTTATTGGTATTTTCCAGCTGAAATTAATAAAAAAAAATAGAAAACATTTTTATAGTATGGCGCATCACATCTGTTATATTCAATTTTAAACTCCACGCTACAATTTTTAACCAGAAACAAACACGAAATCGATCAAACACTAATTTTCTCTATATGGTCTACTAAAATGATACTGTTGTAAGATTCCAAATAAAATTATAATACAAAACTTGGTAGAATTTTTTTAAATAAACTTTAAAATAAAATTATCTAAATAATCCTTTCATTAAAAGAAACTCCTATTCGCTATATTTACCGTTGAATAATTATGTAACTAAAATCCTGTAAAATTTGTAGTTTTAATTCTCAAGGGATGTAATCACGTGTGTACAAAATAATTAAACGTTTATTTTTATCGTTTATTAATTTTTTAGATCTGACCAATTAATAAATTTCGCTAGCCATGTACTGACAAAAAGTGTTACATCGAATCCGTATTAATTTCTCATCAAAAATAGCCGTGACGAGTTTGAAATTATATTTAAGAAGTGAGCATGAAAACCTGAAAGAATTTCCTAGGCCTCGCGCGCAAGTACACATTGCATAAAGTCTTTCATTTTATTTTTAATTTACTGCAACTGACCAATTAATAATTTTGACTATCCTATTAGCAGCTGTGAAATAACAATCTTAGATAACCCTATTTTTTATGTAGATGCAGCCAGAGGTGTTGAAATTGTTTAAGGTCCATAAAAAATTGAAAATTAAATAAAAAAAATCCATCGCTGACCAATTAATGCAACTAAGTGACAAATTTTTACTAATGTATTTGCTAATAATTTTGATATTTTTATTCTCCAATCGGTTTAGAGGAGGTGCAATATTTGTAGAGCTTCAAACTTGAACATAATTTAAGTTAGATATTGCGAAAGTTGTTTACCCATATACTTTCTTGGTTCCACTTACTTATATGAGATCAGTTTTAAGTTAACAGAGTGATTTAGAATAACGAAATGCAGTTCATGCAATGTTGCACGTTGAAGTCTTTAATTTAATTATATAAACACATCCCACTGCACATCTTCTCTTTATGTAACAAATGCAATAAAAATGTCGATATATGATTATTTCTCAATAAAAATTATTGTCTCCAATATAATAAAATATTTTACTCGGTATAATGAAACACGATGCTCTAAAAATTATTCAACATATTTATACCCCACATTATATTTAGATGTAAGATTTTTAGCATCGAAGTCGAGACTAAACGTCTAGAGTTAAACATTTTAAAAAATTCTTAATTTATTTTATAACAAAAACTCGTCACACGTTATTATTCAAATGAACTGCAAGAAAATTTACAGAATGGTAAGAGAAAAGTTCTAAAAGATCAAAGCCTTAAAATATTTCCGTAAATTAAAGCTTTTGTCATATGCAATCCTACTGGCCGATAACGAAAGATTCGCTGTAACGTACACCATCGAAAATATCAGCTACCGTCCGTTTTACGACTAATTTACGTGTGCGAAGTTAATGTCTTCATTCGCAGAAGTGAATACCTCTCACAGGTAACTTGAAGCAGGGAGTTGGTAGTAAAAAGCTTTTATTCGCAAAGTTTATCTGAGCGGATGAGAGTGCTGTTTGACATGAATATATGACTTTATTTTTAAGTTCACTATCTTAAGTGTTTTTCATATTAAAAATTTAAAAAGGAGCCGTTGCAATAGCTCCATAAATATTTTTTGATAACGATTAAGTTTGATTATGTTTTGCTCACAGAATCTCATATTAGAGAAAATCTTTTTTCGGGAAAATAAACATTCTCTATACATTTTTTACAATAAATATTATACTTTAGAATACTATTGAGTAAAAGTATGTAAGTATTTATATATATATATATATATATATATATATATATATATATATATATATATATATATATATATATATATATATATATATATATATATATATTCACATATATATATATATGTGTGTGTGTGTGTGTGTATATATCTGTTTATGAGGTAAAACGCTTTTTCTTGGAAAATAAAATAAAGACGGGTTTAGCTCAAAGCAAAATTTTTGTAACGAATCTTTCGTTATCATCGTTAAACAGATTTTTACGCATTTAAGATTGAAAATTACGATAAAAACTAACGTCTTTATTTAGTTGACGAACATATATTACACAAAGTTTTATAACCTAGTACTGAGGCTTATGATATAGCCAGGTTTGGAAATATTATTATTAAATACTTGTTTTTTAGAATTCTGGAATTCTTGGAATGTTGCTGAAATCCATAGAAATGAAATTAATGTTTCATATTTTTCGAAGCATAATTGATCTTCTTACTACTACTACTCTCTTGAACCGTTTGTTCTATTTACTGGAAGTCGACCTTCCCTGTCCTTCTTTTTCAACGAATAGATTTTATTTCAGGTCTCTTTCGACCATCGTAAACCATGTGATTTGTCTGTGACAAGTTAAGGGAAAGCTTCCCTATATGACCATCCGGACAAATTTGGATATGCCTTACCAATGAAGGCGTTTTCCTTTCGCTTTATATCAGGGCGACTTTGCAACTCTCCTATGTTTTGGTTTCTACTTTATCAAATGGAGTGATACCCGTTCACCATCACGACATACGTATTTCTGGTATATGCAATTTATGTAGGTATTATTGTTTGATCTTCCAGTATTCCAACCCATATAACATGGCAGGTATTTTAGCAGTTTCATATATTTTCCCTTTGATTTTAAGCGGTTTCTACCGCATATAAGGCTGTGAGTTATTCTCATTTGACTGGTGTAGTTCAATGAGTCAAAGCTGTATCAATTTCACCATTATTACTGAGAATTATGTATATATATTTAAATGGAGTTACTTGGGTAATAGTATATAAATAACCTAGAAATATTCAGGTTATTTGAATTTATGGTGTCATCGAAAACGTATAATACATACTCTGTCTTCATTTTACTAATTTCAAGGCCATTTTTTCCAATGCCTCAATCCAAGGATAGAAGTTTTGTTGAAGACTGGCTGTATTGTCAAAGTACAATACTGTATCGTCCACGTATAAAATATTGCACGGTTTTTGGCGGTGTTTAGTAAGGGATTCCATGACACTTTTAAACAGCGTTGTGCAGAGTGTAAAGTCTCGGTGCACGTTAACTTCCATTTCAAATCTTTTACTTATATTTATAGAACTAAGGACTTTGACCATGATGAATCTATACATATAAGACTAATATAGTATTTTGGTTTTTGTTTTAGTGATTGTCAGCTCAGATCCCGGCGAACATTACCAGAGGACTTTTCCAAATTTACAAAACCCTGTATAAGTTATCATTATCGGTTTGTGTGTTTTACAGCATTGATGAAGCATTTAAATTTCATCTGATATGCCTTTCTCACCTACAAAGCCATATTCGCTAGGAGTCAGTGGACTCTTTTTAATTTCTTTATCTTGAGTTACTAGTTTGTTATTATTATCATTTCTACATTTTACATTTTTTACATATTCAGTATTATTTCAGTATTAATTCTGAATTTACTGCTTCTAATATGTCGAAGAAATTGCTCTTTGACTTTGCTATCAATATTGCTACCTGCCTTTTAATTTGCGTCCTTTGTTATAATTATCATAATTATTATATTTCGTAAACTGCCATTGCTTAAAAGCGTCCGTTTTTGCTATAAGCCCTAGAATATTCATAACATTTATATGTTCATTCAGTTTCTGTATTGAAGGTTAAGTTACTGATTCTGTTAAAATTCTCCATTTAAGGGTTGGTATTAATTTTTTATTTAATGTTATTGGCCTACAAAATATGTAATTCCGCGCAGAATTTGCCGCTGTACCGTAAGTAATATCGCAACCATTTTATTATTCAAGTGCTTACACTTTGTCAATTTATAATCTAATCGAGTCACGTATTCCTCGTATCTTCCACTTTCGTATGTAATTTGGAGTGCTTCTCTCTTTTGAAAAATTATCCATAATAGGTAAGTCACAGTTCAATACAAATTGGACAATGATGTTTTGGTCACTCTAACGTATGCCGTATTCAAATTCATCATGACATTTCTCGACTTCTATTTTATTTATACCAAGGCGTCCATTTAGTTCTCCTAAAATTTAATTTGCCAGGATTTGTATGGAGAAATCATTTCAAAACGCCACTTTTTTGCTGTCCATTATTAGCGTGTATGCTGACATATTATAAAAAAGTTTTGAAATGTTATTTTTACTGCAATTATTTGTTCGCTCACTCCTTCGACATTCATTATTTTTTTAAGTCTCCCTACAGTATAATCGTAGCTCCATTTTTACCGATGTTCGTTTAGTCATAGATGAGCTTAAACTAGTTGCCTGTCAGTTTTGATTTTGTCCCCTTCCACTTGGTCCGTTACAGTGTATATACATTTGTTTTCTATTCAAGACGTTGCTAATTTCGGCACTTCTGCTTATTGTTATACCCTCGGGGTAGCTACTTGTTATAATGCCTATGCGTTGCTTCGACCGTAGTTTATTACGGGCCCTTCCGCACTTGTGCTTTTTTCTTTTTGGGTTCTTTAATTTGTTATGGAATGAAAAGGGAACATGTTATTTTATGACTGATTCCACCTGACACCAAGGGAGTAATCTTTCTTAATACTTAGAGCTCTGCCTTTGGACCGCTAGGGTCTCATTCGCCACTGACCCAATTGCAATACCTTGTCAAAACGGGCAACCCTACAAGGAGCTAGGTACCTATATGAAGGGTTAGCGCATTATTGGATACGTGCCCTTCGCTTGCTCCTATAAATTACATTTCCAACATATCTTCATTCAGTTCTTTACCCGTGAGTTTGGGCAAGGTTTCTGCAATATAACCCAGGAGCTTGTATCTCTAAATATTTCTTCTCAAAATTAAGAATAGTTGTCTGGATTAAAAGAATAAACGGCATTTAAACGCCGAGTTGGGGTTTATTAAATCACTTGCCAACAAATGGAGTGATCCAGTAAACAAATACAAAGTATTTGTGCTACAAGATAATAAGGTTTATTGTGATAAAAAATGTTAAAAGCTTCATAAAATTGGTATGAAATTATTAATGACGGTAATAGCTTAAAAACGTTCTTTTTGTTGATCGGATAACCACAAGCTATTTTTTCATTTTATTTTGTTATAATTTAAATTTTTATTTATGATTTTAACTGTAGCAATAAGCAAGTAATAAATTTATTCCCCAGCTCAAAAGTAAGATTCTCTAACAACAGCCTCAAAATGAAACTATGAATCTCGAACATTATTAGATAATTGCAGCATCGATCTTAGTGATATATTTAACTCCAAAAAAGAGAGGTTAAAAAAAGTGACGTTGATAACTTAGCGATTACCTTAAGAAATAGGAAGGTAAATCTCGCAGCGGAGTAAAGATAAACAAAAAACTGGTATTAAAATTTATTTTCAGTCTTATTTAATTAATGTTGCAATTTTTTACTCTTATTTCAATAATCCTATGTCAGTGTTCTTCCTGTTGCAATACGTTTCGAATAAAATTGTTCTTTTTCCATCAAAGTTTGTTTCATCATTGTGGAAAAGAATTTTAATTTGGTATATATAAATGAATGGTCATAATTAAAGAAGAAAATTTACGCTAAATGTATTATTGCGTAAATATGTGACTAAAAATATATGGTTTTGTCATTTTAACCAAGGATTTATTTAAATTTGAATCATAACATGATCAGTAGTAAACACGTGTACATTTATACATACATATATATATATATATATATATATATATATATATATATATATATATATACGTATATATATATGATCACGCCTTATTTTGTTAGTATAAAATTTTTTTTTATTATTATATGGTATTTATAATAGCAAAAAAATTGATTCCTAAAGATTAATTTTGATAATACATTTAAGGTTAAGGTTATTCCAATAAGACTGATACTTAAATATATTTTTTTTAATTTTTTCGCGAGCATGTAACCAGTATTAAAAAAAAAAACATTGAATTATAATCAAGCACAATTTACTATAATACGATAAAAGTTAGATTTCAAACCATAAGATCTGAAATTGTTTTATAAAATGCACAAAACTAATTCTACTTATATGTGACACCAAGGTAGGTACTAATTTAATAGTCCATCACTAATTGAACATCAATTCGACGTCGACAAAGGAATTAAAAATATATTTGAATAAAATTAGCCGTCATGAATCAGTTTGTTATTTTTATTAATATTCAATATTTCTTAGATAATTTTGGATGCAAATGAAAGAGTTTATAAAGAGTTACTAATTATTGCTGCATTACATAATCAACTTTTTTTCAACATAAATCTTTATTTATTCCGATGTATCAGCAATTACCTCTCTTAAATTTAACAAATAAAATTAACAACCTATTTGATTATCAAAGCTTTGATTTTCTTTTCCCAATAGATTATTCCGACATATTCGTTCCAATTTCAAATTTGAAACAATTGTATTTTATTTTTTTAAATCTCAAATAAATACGATAAAATAAGCACTTTTTTATGTGTGAATTTACATGTCATCAAGACAGTTTAGAAATGTAACGGTAAATCGCATTACCTTTACAAGATACCAAGTCACCAAAGCGAGCGAACAGAAATATTTTATATACCGTTGAACGGATCTTGTCGTCATGAGGATGTTTTAACCGTTCACCACACCTCTTCCATATGCTACATGTGAAAATTGGACGTTAATCTTCCTATTTTGACAGGTTTATATTTTATTAAGATATTCTGTAGCCCGATATATTTTAGCTTTAGCCTCACATTTTGTAACTGTGGTAAAGTTTAACATTGGTGATAAATTGAATAAATGTTACTATGAATATTTTAAATTAATGCTAAGGAAATAAGCATGGATGCTCGAGTATTGGAAAACGAAGTCTCAAACAGCGCTCTCGTTCTATTTCTTGGCACATATGTGCATCTATTTAAGCATAACTTATTTATGATGACTGATTTATTGCGTTTTCCCCTCAAGTTATTCTGCCCATCTGGAATAACCAACAAGTATAATAGGCCTGGCTTGTTTTAATTTCTATTATTTTCTCTTTGGTAGTAAAGCGTATATTTACAAATTATTAATATTGAGACAATAAACAAAAAATATTCGGTGATTTCACTTGGATCCTAGTTTTTTGTTTACTAGTTAATTTGCTATAATCTCTGAAATTAAAGGTCTGATTTAATCCATCTATGTCCTGTGCGCTAAATAAAGAAGTTACGCAGACGGCTTATAAACTAATGACATTTGCGCAGCTGCACTGTCAAAATTATTAAATTTGTTATCAACTAATAGGGCAAATTACTTCAAATAAAATTATTAAAAAGCATATACTATCGAGAAGTTTATACAATTTCTTATGTGATAAAATCATTTCTTCATATATAAGTGTATAAAGAGATAACAAAGAGGTTATTGAATTTTTAAAAAAAAACAATTTCTCGCCCTTTTCAATTATTTGACAATATTTCGTGAAAACTAATTGGTTATTTAAAGTACCCCCAAATAAACTTTCGAAAGAAATGTTGTAAGTTATGTGAATCCAAATTATATATAAATACTCAAAAAAATCATAAACATTGTAAAAAAAAAATTAAATTTCATATGATGAAATACAATATATATCCTCATTTGTGTCGAGTAGTAGTAAAGTGTTTAAGTCTGCGTAAGCGCCGTGGAAATTTCTTTTTTACGACTTGATTATATATCAAAAATCTTCATATTTTCCATTCTGTCTCGCATATTTTTTGAATGATATAATAAATGAGTTACTCATATAAATCTTTCGAAAAACATACTTCAACTTATGATGAAAACCGAATTAAAATCTATTGCATAGTTAATTTAGATGAACTATGTTTTTAGCAGAGAGACAGACAGAAATAGCGGCTTTGTTTTACAGTATAAAAATGATATTTATCAATAACATATTTGTTATTTCCATTTTTCAGATTTCAAACCAGTTCAGTTCAGACAACAATACATATACTATAATAAGTTTATAACTGCACAATTCGTACAGAATAATGAATAATGTCTATTTCAAAGCCATTTCAGCATGAAAAATGTGGGAGGATTATGATAAAAAATCTTAATACTTTTACAGCTGACCGTTTTATCTGGTATACCGGTGATTTTTTCCGTTATTGTAAGATTTATAAAAAAATAACTATCTGTGTTACATACATAATTGTCCTGGTACGACACAGCAGCGACGTCCCGTACTAGGTACGTAATCAGCTGTTAAAGTGAAGGGATTATTTTAAAATATTGGACAAAGGTCGAAGTGCAAAATGTTCATTATTTTCAAAAAAATTGCTGATTAGTAACCGTTCAAAGATAGGCTTAAAGGGCCGTCTAAAAAAGATGCACTGCGTCAATCTTACTTCTGCAAACAGCAAATTACCACTTCGTAATACAAATAAGATTGTACTCACAATAGCAATAACATCAAAACATGACGATGATCAGTAAATAGTTACTGTACCGAACAAAAAAGCTAAAAAAAATTAATGGAAGCTGTGGTTGCCAGGACGGTAAACAACGATGGGTTTACACTTACTTAACTTCATTTTGTAAATCTCCGGACATTTATTTGCGAAAAGTGGATTTCAATTGCCGACTCCTCCCAACACCATAAGATTGATGATTGTCAATTATGCGAATAATATCAAAGCTCATATAATAGAAGAATTTGCAAATTTAAAAAAAGGAATAAAGAGTTTCGTTAAGATGTAATAAGTGGACATCCAAAAAACCACAGATGTATGAATCTTAACGTGTACCAAAAAAAGACTCATTTTATTATTTGCCTGACCAGAATTTACGCATCCTATGCTCCCAAAAATTGCATTGGATTAGTGTCAGAACGTTGAAGAAATTTTACTTAAACTTTGATAATGATATCATTGGTGTCATTACTGATAGCGCAAGTGTTATGGTGAAAACTGGTAAGCTCTTACTTTGCTATTAGTAATAGTGTTTTGCACATGGCATACAGTTAGTTGTGGTAGACGTTCTGTCTAAAAAGGATCTCAAAAAGAAGTAGAACTGACGAAATACACAAAAAAATGATGAAAATTGAGATGAAGACACCGTCACAAATGAAGGCTTAGAAGTAGCAATAAAACCAACACCGATTGCTCAACCAGAAGTGATACAGCGAACTGTCTCCTTTAAAATATTTCGTTAAAAAAAAGGAAAGGATTATCATACGAATGTTAGTTAAAATAAAATATAGCCCTTTGTATTATAGGGAATAGTTCGCTTTGATCACCAATTTTATGATACTTTAAAAGCCATGAAATTAAATTAGATAAATCAACATCTTAGCGCAGACTGCTATCTATTTACTATATAACGATGAATCTAACGAATTGAAAAATCCTTAAAAATTGTAAGTTTTGCTCTTGTGACAATTGTGAGTTAAAAGACGTAACACACAGAAAAAATGGGTTAAAAATATTTTGAATATATCATGATTATTGTGGATTCAACATTTCATGTTTTTAATCAAATTTAGATTACATTTTTTTTAATGTTGAGTGGTAAATAAAAAGTTACATACAATTTTATAACAAGTAACGATATTAGTAGCTAATTCAATTGAAATTAATTTTGAGTTATCAGTCAATAATTATTTAACTACAACAAAATATAAGAAAAGTCGTATTAAATCGACAAGGGTAAAATACTCTCTTGTACATTATTATAACTTCATTGTGGTATAGATATGGACTATATATTATAACGAATTAATTTGCTATTACTTTACATAACCGCATTGCCAAATGTGTTGGATATCTTTTACTACCTCTGGTCATTTACCTGATGTACATTAATGAAATGCCGTATCTGTGCCATCTTAACTTACTGTAATGGAACAAAATAAATAGCTCTGACAGAAGACCATATTATCTCAAATAATTATTAAAGTAGGGGTAGGAAACAGAATTTATACTTCATTAAAACTCTATTTACTTGTAATACTGTTGAAACAGGACTTAAAACACGTGCATGTTTTATGACGGCTTCGCCCTCGGTTTGTATTACGTAATGTGTTACTGTTCATTGATGTGTATTTCAGTTCAATAGAAGGCGGTGTAAATATTGTAAATAGAGAAAAGAATAGAAATTAATTAGATGACGCATTTTTTAATTAAAAGAAAATTGTATAATTTGGATGTCCGGAAGTACGGGCAGAATACCGATGCTCTCAATTATGCAGCCATGATTATCTATATTACATACATCATGAAATATTCTTTTGAATCGATGTTTTATATCATAAAGATGGAAAAGTTTTGTTTTGAAAAATAGGCAAATTTAGTCTTTTATCGATAATATCACTCTATCTCTTCTTCTTCTATTTTGTCTTATCCTATTCTTCTGTTATATGATGTCACCTTTTAAATTTTGTGGGAAAAAGTAATGAAGTTTATAATTCCTCAATGACAGTTTACTGATTTCTTTCGAAATAGTAAGTTTTCAACACATACGTTTTTGATTTAAAAGAAGATGTTGTTCCCACAGTAATAAGTTCACCTTATATATGTTTACATAATTGACATAATTGTCAAGTTAAAGTCAAAATCTGATTACCAAATTTTTGCAAAATGTTTATTATTTCTCTTTAACTTATGTCGTTCATTGGTTTCTTTTTGCGTTCGTTTATGGTATTTCAATGTTGATGGATTCACATTCGGTAGTTAATTTCTTACACCTTTGAAGTTTGGGCTGCGTTAGAAAGCTCGGTCTTGTTTACTTCTTAAACTAGGACAAGCCAGTAGAAACCTAAAATTATAATCGAACTATACAAATATAATAACTGTTATAAATAGTTTATAAACATTTTGCATTTCGAAGTAAATTATGTACTAATCTAATAATATTATGTACACAACATGTTTGAATACAAACGAACTGTGAATGATTGATTAAAGATAGTGATAGCTTTTAGATACGTAATTTAGCGCAGCTAATTAAATTACAATCGATTGTATGTAAATAATTCAGTTGCTCTCTAGGCTCACTCGCTTCCGAACTGTTTCTCACGTGAATACGATTACGATAATCAGCGATGCCATCGACTAAAATAGTTGATATGAAAATCAATGATAATAATTTTGAAAATAGCTTACGGTTTATAATGTTGTCCAAATATTGGCTCGGTGCCGGAAAAAACAAAAATGTTTCATTCAGGATACTGTGCTGCATCAGGATTTGTATTGCTTTAACTATCGCAACAATCTATAATATAACGTATTGTAAATATTTAAACTTACAATCGTTATACGACTTCGTAACTATCGTTTACGGTGTGTATTTGATGGGCTCAGACGTGTTGTGGATGAGAAATGTCTACGAAAATCTCGTGCGTCAAATTAGCGAAGTGGATGACCGATTTGAAGCTCCTCATCTTAAAAAATTGTTCAAACATGAAAAGTTGCGAAATATTATTTTAATTTTTATTATTGTTACCTACCATTCGACTGCGATGTTCCTTTTTTTATATTATTATGCTGACAACCGAGATATAATATACTTCTTATATATTTTTCATATTGCTTCTTATTATACGCATTTCGATTTAGAAATGTTGTTATTTTTTACACTTGTTAACAGCGTAAACGCACGCGTGAATTTAGTTAGTTCTTATTTTATTAAAGAGAATCCTCAGTCCGAATTCGCTTCATTAAAGAGATATTCAATAAATTCTAAATCTCAAAAGGACGATCCGAATTGTCAACTTTTTGTTTTACCCCTTAAAGGAAAAACCATTTTCCATTTGTCAGATTTATTCATCCAGCTTATGGATCTTTTGCAGTTTATGAATCGCATGTTTGAGGTTCAGGTATGGAATATTTATGAAAATATTTTATCATATATTTGTTTTTGTAATTTACAATAATATAATTGAAAAGCATAATTTCATTTCAGCTGCTTCTAAACACATTTTTGACGTTTTTAAGCATATTATTGGCCCTCCAACATATTCTAGAGAATATGAAAATAAATGTAAGTAAAGAAACATACATAATTTTTAATAAAATACAATATTACGGTACAACAGGTACCAATAAAGTATATAATTATGTCCTTTGGATCATCTAATTCTAAAAGTCTAATACAATAGCTCATAATTTGTCAAATTCATTTTGCATCTATTTTCATTTCAGGGATTTGAAGCTTTTTACATATTTGGTTCATTTTTTTGGTTTTCCCACTTTGTGGCGACGGTAATTGGATTATGCGTTATTGGTGAGAAACTTTACGCAAAAGTGAAAAAATTGAAATCATATTTCACAGAATGTGCAATTGGGAATGATCTTCGTAAGTATTTAATAAACGAAAATATTACAGTTATGTTTATTTCATTATTGAATATGAAGTTCGTAAGACTTACTATACATATACATACGCGCACACACACACACACTAGCGTATTCATAACAACTTTGGTAAACAAAGAAATTCATGCAGGCGAGCTAATCTTTTTGTACTAAAAAAAATAAACTAAGGGTATAGTAAATTTATTTACCGAAAATTATTTCTTTAATTATTTATGAGTTTTTTTAATTAAAAATATAAAATAAATAACTGCCTACATAGAATGCAATGAGTGAAATATTTCATTCATTCTTTGTTAGCACGGTGTAGTGCACGTTGCACTACAATTTTTCATTTTTTTGCAGCCACTAAAAGCAGGAGACAACTGGAACTAGTACAGGAACTCTTTGGCTGGAACAAAATAGGAAAATTTACTGTATTCAATATGTACAACATACGGATGTCTCTCCTACTTGGTTTCTTGGGCTTAACTGTGACTTATGCTATTGTAATTATTCAGTTCATCAATTTCGCGTGATATTTTTCATATATTGAAAGAGTTAAATATCATTTGAATTTAATGTAATTTTATACGCTTACGTCTATTATATAAATAATATATTGTGGAATATTTAATGATAAATATTTAATATTCATAAATAAAATACACTTTGCGTTTAAAATAAAAAAAGTGTTACTTAACATTTAGCAATACTCCTGTTCAGTCAAATAAATAAATAACTTTAGAAATGTAATCTGTGAAATTGGGACCTACAATTCCCATATTATATGTATTTGACATATCGCTAGATTTTCAAGTTAGAGATACATATAATAACATATATAGACACACCCATATATATATATATATATATATATATATATATATATATATATATATATATATATATAGTTCTAAATAATTATCTCAAATGCTAGTTTAGCAACATTACTGAGGTTATTGCATTATTTCTTTTATCTGTTATAGCCTCGCGGTCGCATTATCAAGAACATGAACGCCGTTTATTACGGCTGGCCATTATAGCGGGAAAACGTTGTCACTAATATTTCCGTTATTACAAATATCAAAAGTTAATTACAAAGACGCTCGTGTTTATAAAAACGCATATTAATTTTCATGAACTTATTTTTTAATCTTATATCTTAATAACGGATGGTCGGATTTGATCTCCTTTTTTATTTAAAAATATATGCTATCCAAAGGCCTTTTAGATATATCTGATCAAAGTTATTTGATTATTTCCATGAACTTCCCTTTTTTTTATGTTTGTTATAAGAAATGAACAATTTCAAAGTTAACTGGTTTCAGCCATGTAACTATCATTGTATTTTAATATAGTTATAACCACTAATTATTATCATTTTTAGACATCGATATCATTTGATGTCCAGTGTCGTTCCTGAAGACGTAGACGCCTAGTGTGTCGTGAGGAGCTAACCAGTTTCCAGTGTCAGTTAATGCCTAATTAATAATTGTCGTAAAGTTTTCATGAAAATTAATAAAAAAATTGCTTTCATTGATATGTTTAAAATAATATTTCGTCCATGACTAACTTCAAATATAAACCATAAAATTTACTGGAAACGTTTGTTAGATTTTTCTAAATTGCAAAAGCAGTTAATTTTACCTCTAATACGTTGATAGAACTTAAAAACGTGAATGTGAATTTCTGTATATCAAGGTGGTACGCAGTAACAACTGTAAGAAGAGGTAACAGAGTGGATAAAAGAGATAAGAAATATTGAATATATTTGGCGTTAATTTTGTAGAAATTCATTATTCACAATTAAATGAAACTACGTGACATTATTTCTACTTTCTTTAAGTTTCTTACCACGACCTAGGTTTCGTTGTATTACAACATCTTCAGGCGGGCTATTAGCAATCTTTGCTTATAACCTAGGTCGTGGTAAATAACTTGAAGAAAGTAGAAATAACACTACATCACGTAGTTTCATTTAATTAGATATAAAAAATATTTAAGAAGGGATGAGTGATACTCTTTGACATTTTATTCAAGGTCTCATAGTCAATTTATAAATATTCTTGGTTGCACATATCTGTATATGTTTACATATAAATAAATAAATAAATATATATATATATATATATATATATATATATATATATATATATATATTCCATGTATTCGATGATTAGGTCGATCAATGAATATAGCAATTTGTACAGAGCAAATCATTGCAATATAAAGGTGAAATTAGTATGGAAAAGAAAGACATGACCTTCTTAAAAATTACAGTTTATAACTGTATTTCAAGATGATTGCCAATGTTTAAATAAGTCTAATATATCTGTGAACCGTTAAGGGGATAAAGTCTTGTTATGATGAAATAAATGCAGTGCAAAGAAAATATATTGTGTCAACCCATTGCATAAATTTACTTTTTTCTTAATTTAATAGTCGTTACAAAATAGTCGTCCCTGATTCGACTCGTCAGGGTCGGTCCATTAAGCTTATAAAGATGAAACTAGTAAAATGTCTTCGTACACAAACATGTCTTCGTCAACAATAACATTTTATTAAGCTACCGGTGCCATTAGTTTATAACACAGAAGCAATCTCTTAGAATACATTATATTCCAATAAAGACATAGGTGAAATGGATAATTCAGATATTAAGTGCAAAATAGATGTTTGATTTTAATCAAGAGTGGAGTACTTATTTTAAGTAAAGGATAAATCTAGTAATCCGGTTGACTTTCCAGCAGAATAGAGATGATCTCTAAAAGAATAACGATGACATTTTATAAATAGAGTTTCAACGAATAGCGATTAAATACCGATTATCAACAAATTTATAAAATTTTTAATGGCTCTCGCGAAAAGAGAAGGCGCACTGCGCGGTGTTTACTTTAGGATATTGCAACAGGAAGGTAATTAATTGGAACTACAATGAAGGTTATCTCGAAAACATAAAGTTGAACATATTTAAATAATTTGCAGAAAAGATATCAATTGTTTTCATAAGTAGAAATATTTTGATAAGATTGGATACTCCAGCCAAAATTATATTGAATTTTAATGGCAGGTACCTTCTTTAGGGGAAATGGAAATCACGCTGGGATTAAAAGAGCAATATGATGCCCAATGCCATTATTCTCCCATAGTGACGCCATTGGTTGCCCAACAAATAACACAACCTGCATGAGATTATCAAGACAATTAAACTAAAGTCATGATACTGAACGTCACGAATAACGCGATTAATTATAGAACGCTGTTTTAAGATAACTTATTTCCTGGGATATTCAATGTACAAAATAAAAGCAAACAAATGACTCGTTGTTTTATATAATTGAATTCCTTTGCTTCATTTCAATACTCATGCCATCTTTGTTATTTGGAGCAACACTACGAGCATGTCACGCTTCAATTTTACCACAACCACATATGTTTTTTTTTAATTTGTTTTCGCTATATATCCTAACAGAGAGCAGAGGAATTAGTAATGGAAGCAGTGTAGAGACATATATTCGAAATTGACCATTTTCATTTAACGCTAAAAACTTTTTTGTCAATCTAAATGAACTCTTTGTCTACGTGTAAATTAATGTAGAACCTAATAATAATGTGCGAATAAAAATTAATTGGAAATAAATACGCCCTACCGCTTCACTTGATTTGACATAATGGCTATTGAATTTATCGATATTTCGCTCTTCGAATATGAGTGAAGAGATCCAATTCAATAGATATTTCACTTAAATTGTTGTTACATTACTGTTTTTAATTTCATAAAAATATAGCTGCGTATAATATAATGAATGGCTATTTGTAGAATATTTTTGTTCTATGATAAAAAAATAGTATATCGTAGAACATCGCATACCATACAAAACTGTATTTGAAATATTAGCTTCAGAACTGAACGCAGTAAACGAAGAAATTTAGCTACAAATATTATCGATTTAATTCTTTTATTACTAATTTGTGGTTTCACCGATAGAAATAAATCCCTGATACAGTGCATTATAAAATGAATGATCTGTAAATGGTGACAAATGAACTTTTGCTTTTGACAATACAAACTGGATGCCATTATATGACGTAACTTTAGATGCAAAATATTTCATATTAAAAAATCTGCACTATAAATTTATTAAACCACTATCATAACGTTCAAAATTCATGGCAATTACCTTCAATGCACATTTAAATGTATCCCTTGAAACAAAAAAGAATTATCAATATCAATTTCAGCTTGTGCTTTATTATTGATTTTATGCTGTACTTGTGGTTTAATGTAATAACATTTATTTCTCCCTATCTCTTTGTCTTTCAGCCCTGTCTGTTGACGTTATTCGTCGAGGTATAACACAAATATATTTTCCGTTTACTTTTATACAAAAAGGAGCGAAGTGGTAATTGTAATTCCTAATGAATTATTTTAAAATTATAAACTTACTTCAGTTTTCTATTATTAAGCGTTAAAACTATTACTTATGAAAAATTTAGAGATAAGAACACTGCCATTGAAAGCGAAATGTATTTCTTTAAATCCAGAATGATATGATATTGTTATGCTCTTGAATGATGAAAATAAATAAACAGTGAGATAAACCACGGCATATATTTCTACGGAACTTCTTAATTCTTGCCTTAACGCTATGAGGAAAAGAATGGGAAAGGGCAAAGAAGAAGCATGAGACAAATATTTATCGAACATATACAATTTATTAGAAGTAAATAAATCAACTATTAAACGGAATACTAATATAACAAAGAAGTAAATATAAATGATAATTTAATGTTGAAGAATTGAAAACCATGATATGTATTTGTAGGCATGAGTTATTTTGTAATATTTTTCCGTGCCGGATATGCTTTCATTTACTTGGATAAAGCGTTCCTTTTTTTATGGGAAAACCATGTACGTATGTTCACTTTATTTTACTCGCCTGAACAGCAAGGTATACATATGATTGTTTTTTGGACATCTATGGTAGAGTAACTTTAGAATAATATGATTTTCATTCTGGTTTTCTTATAATAAATAGTATAAGAGAGTACAAAAATTTTAATATGGATTTGTAAATACTTAGATACTCACCTACTAAAATCCCAGTTGTTTCATGCCTTTATATCTGTGCATACTTAGGTTCCTACTTAACAATATCATTATTGCTTTGCATATACCGTGCATATATCGTACCATTTTGCATGCGTTTTCATATACATATCGGTTAATTCAGTTACTATCTTGCTTACGTTAAGACCAATCAGATGAGCCTAAATAAAATTTGTGTAAACAGAAGAGCAGTATCTTTTAGCTTCGTCATCAGATGATGGTCATCATTTATGACCAAAGAACCGGTCAAAAGGCTAAATCAAACGAGTGCAAGATCCACGAACTCACTTCATACCAATGTACAAACATAGTAGCCATCCTCTGGCTCCAAAATCGGAACCTATCCATTACATTAACCAAAGGACTCGGCAGAAAATAAAACGAATGCAGCCATTACACATTATCCTAACTATTAAGTATTCTAATTATATCCTTCCGATCATATTACCAAACTTTCATCACTACTGGAGATCAATGAACTCGTCGAAATAAAATAAACTAGCCCAAACTCGATGAATTTTATTCTTTACCATTAAGGATACCTTCAGTGCATTCCATAGCCGTCAGTTCCAAACCACAGTCACTACTTACAAAGATATGACAAATGATTTTAAACTCGGTATTGAATTTTCAAAAAGTCCTTGCATTTTCATCCGGTGACAGATTCCGTTGACATTGAAGTTCCTTAGAATAACTCCCTAGTCCAGGTACTAACCGTTTTTCATAGAATATATGTAATGTGATTTCCTACCAAATAAGAAAAGTATCATGCCAAGCGGTCAGCGCGTCTCCCGATTATGGCCATACATACATTTTTAAAAATAATACATGTGCCTCGAATTAAGAACGTTCTCTTTTTTGAAGCCAGTTAAAAACCTTATGAAACAAGAGCCATAAAATCGTAAAAAATAAGCAATTTAACTGGTTGAATCCGCAATTTCCGTAATAAACTATACTTTACAAAAATAGATTTTGATTTGTTTTGAAGTTTTTAAATTTCCTGTTGTTTTATTCGTGTAATTTCAATAACCTTTATTAAAATGTTTTATACATACATGTTATGTTCACGTAATTTTATGAATATTTAATCGAAAATAATCTTCGGCATTTGGAAAGTAGTACCAAAAGATTTAAGAACAGAAAAGATCATTTTAATTGAGAAAGAATAGTTTATATCAAAATAATCCATAAAATGCTTGCAAAACGCGTATGCGTAATGAATTTTGTTAAATGTGACTTTCTACAAATTAATTGTGATGAAGCTATAAGCTATGAGTTAGAATTATTAGATGCCTTAAGTCTACGAGTAGTGAATGATACTGTAACAGATCTTGCTGCAAGAGCAACTTTTATAAATAACTATTTTAAGCCCACAATTTTGATAAATTGAAGAAAAATGAATTGACGGATTGATTATAGGACGTCACCGAATGGATTTTATTATTTATAGTTTTTTTTCATAAAAAAAATTAAACTTCCATTGCATGTTTGCAAAATTCTTTGTCTGACATGTATCAAAACAGAATAATATAGGAGGCACTGCTAAGATGTTGTAAACTTATGTTTTAGGATGAAAGCCTTATGAAGTACAACATAGATTTTAAGATGGATCCAAAAATGTCGAATTGATGGGACGAGATGCAATATTTAACAATATTCACTCACTTAAAACGACGATTCAAACAAAAAGGAAGAGCTTATACACACATGTTAATTAAAATAAAACGCAACCGCTAAAGTCATTGGAACTATATCGATTTGACAATATATTTGATGATACATTCAAAGCAATGAAATACAATTAGTTAAATCATTATCTTGCTCAGTCTATGATCGACTTATTATATGCTGATGGTGACAATAAGGTCGTCTACAATCGGTTAATGGACGCCGAGAAGGTCGTATACGATCGGTTAATGGACTTGCGCCCTCATTATTTATAATTTTAAGTACAAGTTTATCGTCCTTTTTTATTTTAAAAGATATTTAATAAATAAGTACTGTGAAGATTATTATCGAATCTATCCTTATAGCTAATTATTGGTGTACTTATTTTATTTGGGTTTTCTTATTATTATTGTTATGATTAAAGCAAAGGTTCTCAGACGAAGTTATCTTAAACTATTTACCTGGCGGGAATGGTTTCCCATGGTCTTTTTTTCAAGAAATATGACGTAACGGCGAAGTTTGAAATATTTATTCTTAATATTAATCTAAATTAGTTGTGAAGTCCAAAAATATTAATTTGCAATATGATTTTTATGGAATAAAATGAATTAGTTTTTTTTCCACCACATCCTATTGTATATGAAATGAAATTAGTAAAATAGAAAATCATTAAGAAAACTATAAAAAAGGCGTTTTATAGGGGACAGCGGGAAAACTGCAGACGCAGGGTAAATTCGGATGACTAAATCTTTCTTCTGTAATGCCATGATGCAGTTGTGCACGGAGTTTGTTTTTATTGACTGAGGAAGTTATTGACAATTCGGAATCTGTGATCATAAACGAGGTAAGATTTACCATAAGGACTAACTGAGACACTTCCACTAACTGAGACACTTCTTTTCTTACATTAACTAAATATTTTATGGAGCGAAGATTTCGCTGAATATTTTCATGTTTTTTGGCATTGTATTTGAGTATAAAAGTTTTAAAATTTTTTTCTTCATTTTCGTTAAAATTTTAGTTTTTGTACTGATATTCAAATAGCGTCGATATTATAATTAGCGAGGTTATAATTTTTGTATTTCAACTTACATTTTAACGCATTTATTTTCTCTAAAAACGCTACTATCTTAAGTTTTTGCTAATCGGTTTACTATTTTTTTGTACTATTAATAGCAAGAATGTGTCACTTCCTCTGGGATATCTGGTCTTCCGTTTTGAGATATTTCAAAAAGCGCCTAACTGAATTAGACTAATTATTCAATTCTGTTATATTTTTGGTGATCTTTTATTCCTATTCTCTCGATATAAGTCTTTTAAATTAAAATAAATATATTACATCTTTCCTCCGCATCAAGCCGCAATGAGTGCATCATGCATAAAAAAATGACACGTTTAAACACGTATATCACCTAAATAATGCAAAAAAATTATCGCTGGGTAAATTGTCCAAGTAATAAAATAAATTTCAACTTTCCACTTTCTATTTCTTGAAAGCAATAGTAATACCAACTTTAGGTATTGTCACACCATTTTTCGTAAACTATTTTCTTATAGAAGAAACAAATTGATAAATAATTAAAAATTAAGGCCATCCATGTGATATTGTTCGAATTACATCCTACGATATTAAAAAGACAATGAAATTAACTCCACCTGTTGCTAATTTTATAAGTTGCTTAAAAATCGTACAGTAGCGGTACAGTTCTTCATTAAATGTACGGTATTATTACGAGTGTGCTCCTTCAGTGTTTTTTTGTATTTGTTTAATTTTTTAATCCCATTGAATTTTAAACTTTGTCATAATTATATCCTATATGTTCGATTAGTATTTCCCACCATTTTATTTTCATTATTTACTGGTAATATCCAATACATAATATATTAATAAAATTACTATTTTGTCATTTTCCGGTTGGCTTATAGAAAATTGTCCTTTAAACAATTATTTTTAAAATATTTTTAAATGTCCATTATTAAAGTATTTACAACCATAATTAAAATTGCCATCGTTATTCTGGTAAAACCCATAACGAACTTTTCTTCAAACTTCTGTAGGTTTTCGTCGATTTCGAAAGCTGTTCTAGTCAATCTTCGGTGTGAAAAACCTTTGCGTTAGAATCTATTGTGTGTGCTGATTATTTTCAAATAAGCGATGGGTCTTAAATGGTAAAAAGCTGTTATTTTCAATTATGTTTAAAGTCGCGTGTTTGATACTAGTCGTCGTGTTTTCATCAGGATATACACTTTGAAACGTCTTCAAAATATTCTACCTACTAAAACGAAAATCTACCTTTCTCAAACTATTGCCACTAAAAACACTTCTATTACCAATTTTTGGTAATAAATTAATAATCATTATTTTTTCTTCACCCCTATTCCTCGCGCCCACACACCGTTCTTGGGTTATAAAGATATTACTACTATCATACTTGCTAGGCTTGAGATTATCTTTCCCTTTTCTCGGAATCTGATGAATCCTTAGGGAAAAAATTCAATTTCGAGCAGACGGTGGAGACTATCTCCAGAGAATACGTTAATTCCCCTTCAGGAGCTTATACATCAGCGACAAATCTACTACTATTATAGAGAATTCCAAAATTTTGAATTCTCTGAGCGGACAAAAGTAGTCGACAAGTAATAAATAGTTAACGAGATCTACGATAAGTCAGCGAAGTAGTTTGGTGAAACTGTTCAAAACTATAATTTCATAATGATTGGTTACATTAAGCCAATTCTTTGGACAGTGCCATTTCACGATTGCTTTCTAGTTATTTGTTAACTTAGCATTGTCTGGGAAATTGCGATAAATTTGCTATATTTGCAGAAATATTTCAATTATAGTGAAACGAACGCCACATTTAATGTTATAAGAGCATATATTGTGGAATATTGAATTGTTTATGACTTAATTTTTCGCAATGCACGGTACCACCTTTTTTAATTGAACCAAAATAATTTTTGTAAATTTAAATTTGATATAATTTATAACCAGTAGATTACACGGAAATAATTCCGTAAAAAATGTAGGCCATTTAATATTCCACAAAAGTAAGTTTTACCTCGTCTAGTAGGATTAGTAATTCGAGCGATATAACCAAGAAATATCATTGACGGTACAAGAAACTTTGGAAAGTTCTTGAGATGTTAATCTTTATCAACATTGTGAACGTGAAATTGCCAAAAACTAATTATACCGAAAAAATACAATTTTAATGAACTAAATGGGATAATTCGTGTTATTAAATATGAAGATAGATATGGATGTTATGATTGCTACTACCTGTGTTTCATAAGTACATTGAATATTACATGAGCATTAACAACTTAACATGATTAAAATAATATCGACTGAGTGGTATTTATTAAAATATTAATGGCCACGTAATTACGTTGTCATTACATATCGACCACAACATGCGTCATCGTGTCCATATACAGAGTACTATAGAGCCTACGAAGATATTAACTAATTAATTTTTCGTTGTAATAGACTGCGGGATTCACTTCAAACGTGTATCGGCAGCTGTTACGGTATATTAATTATGGAAAAGGAAGATGTTATATTAGATGCAGAAGTTTCCTTCAAAGGAATTATTTTAGTGGAAACCAGTTTTGGACTCTGTCGATCTGACACGAAGACCGTAAAAAATTTTTCTAAGACATGGCTCCGCAAAGGATTCAGTATCATCTTTTTGATATATTTTATTTCGGCGGGATTACTTTTCAATTCAACGTTGAAATACAACCCTACGGATGTAATAAACCATTTTATAGAAGTGATTTATCATATAGTAGTGGTTTTAAGTTTATCTTATCTAGTGCTTATTGACATTGTTTGGAACAAAAATTTACACGTTCACATTTTTACGAAACTACGTAACATGGATCGTCACATTGAATTCAGTGTCAGGCAACATATGTTCTTAAAATCCAAATTTTTTTCTAATACGTTCCTCATTATCGTTATTGTATTACAGTGTTATTTCTTGATTGTAGACTGTTACTTTACAGGTGTAAATTTTATCTTAAGGTATTTTTATACCTACATTGGTTTTTTTTTAATCGATATCGAAATGTGTTATTTAGCCGGTTTATTATTAAACGTCCGAATGAGATTAGAATTGGCAAACATTTGTATAAATCAAATTTTCGAGAGTTACAATAAGACACCTGGGAAATTTGTAATAAACTATTATTATTCAGAAATATTGTGGATAGATTCATCAGCCTGTGAATTAAATGGAAATTTGCAATTAGTATGGTTTTATGAAGAACTATCAAAAATATACCAATACATAAAATGTTTGTTTAATGTCCAGGTAGGTTTTTCCATATTTATATATATATATATATATATATATATATATATATATATATTCTTGTGTACTTTTAGAAATATATTATTAGGTCAATAGAACCATAATTGTTGTTTCCCTTCTTTTTTAACGTTAATTTCTTAGTTCGAGTGAAAAACTTCACTTAGTTAAACACACACCTGCGTAATGAATCTAGGAAACAAATGTCTTAAATATAATGTTATATTTCAAAGTGATATTTTTAATATTTCCCTTTTTTATATTTTTTCTACATTTGGCCGAGTCCAAATGATAATAAAATTAATAGTATGTACATTCATCAAATTTAATTTTTATTCTTTGTGACGTGGTCTCCTTTTTATATTAATTAGTCATAAAAATTCAAATTATGCCAAAAAATAAAAAAAAAATTTACTAACTCTTATATTTTAATTTTACAGGTTTTTTCCTTTTTATCCATTTGTATTTGCTCCATATTGGCATTCCTGTACAGCGTTTTATTTTCCATTAAAGAAAATGTAAGTACAGAATATTTTCAATGATTCTATATAGATCTATTAAATAAATTGGGAACGAATTATGGCGTGCGCGAAGCGGATATGCACAAGTATTAAAATTGATAAAATCAAGTGGTGCCATGTTCATTATGCAAGACTATGAAAGTCCGTCTAGTCAGATGAAATAAATATGTAAATAAAGCACAGTAATTACGTTACCCTTTCACATAATCTATTGGAAAGAAATAATATCAACTGATGATTTTTAACTAAATAATTTTTAATTTTTTTTAATTGTCTGAAAATTAAATAGAAAAAATATTTTTTTTTTCTTTATTTTGTAAGTTATTAGCCAAACTTTAACAGATCTTTTTAAGTCTATTCTGTTCAATTCTTTTTGTTCAGTCATTGACCTTGGCTAGAAGAGATTGCTCACTTTGACGATAGTGAACAATATTTATGGGCTAGTGTTTAGGATTGGCATGGTATATGATTGTATTGCTTTTTCATTTGTTCTGACGAAATATTTTTGCCCTGATAGTAGACAAGAAGAACAAAGAATCATTTAGGTTATAGAAAATAGATAAGGGACATATAGTTATCTATGTCAAGTGACTGCTTTTACTTTCAATTATAGTATGTTTATACTACTGTACAGCTTGATAAATCGTGGAATAAAACTTAAACCACCATCCTTTTTATTTTACTCCTTCCAGTGCTTTTGAATAATTAGTTGATATGTTAGACGTGTAGATACTTCTTATGAGTTTCATTCTTGAGCTTATATTAATGAACGGAAGTTACATAAGGAATCTTATAACTTCGCCAACCATCACAGCCTCACACTTTATACTGTTTTAAATCCATATGTTTCATAAATATTTTGCGAGTCGATATTTTCCAAATATGTAGAATAAACGTATCTTAATTAATATATCAAAAATATATGTAAAGTGAAAGTTGTTACACAGAGTCTGTTCTTTTTTTATATAAAATTGCAGTTCCATAGTTCAGATTTTCAAAAAATTTAACTTCATATTTGATGCGCAATATCCTCCACCTCCAATTTTTCTATAATGAACATCAAAATATAAAATGAAATTGAGGGTTAGTCCCTGAAACATTTTTTTCGGATTTTCGGTATTTGATTAAAATTTTCAATCAATATTATATTTGTTAACTTACGTTAATTTTTCTGAAACTATTAATTGAAATCTACTTAATACATATCGAAAAAGAACTTTGGCCGTTTCTTTTATTTAAAATGTTATCTATTTTGCTATTAAGAGAACCAGAAACCAATACAAATATCCCATAGTGCCTCGTCAACTGAAATATCAAATTGTTTCTATTCCCCAATTAAACTGCCAAACTCAAAGACTTTTATTTTGATTCAACGCTCTACAAAATTTTCATTCAGTCTCCAATCCTTTTATTCTGTTGCCGACTCCGGCTTCTTTTTTATATTGACGTAATTATAACTTCTTGACTACTCTGTCACAAAATTATGAAGTTTCTGTTAACTCTAATAACAGTACTGACTTCGATCACTTTTTATTCACTTAAGTTGCAATATTCAAATTAATTTAGTTGCACAACTTGTTTGCTAGTTGCGGCACTAAACCGACAGAAATAGAGAATCTCATATTAAACGATTTTGTTCCAAATTTCTTCGATTTAAAGATTCAAATATGCAAAATATCAAGATAAAATAAGTGAATAAACAGATGTATCTAATATGATTCACATAAAGAAAACTTGCGTGGCACCCCATCATTTGTTTAAAGTCATTTAAGGTCTAGTCCGAATCTATTTTCACTCTTGGTTTTACTTTGGTTATTCAAAATAAATTTCTCGTAACATTTTCGTAGTTTATTTATGATAATATTATAAAAAGTATCTCGTTATAGATGAAATTGTGTAATCACCTCAATGCGGAGTATGACAGCATTACGCCACCATTATACTGTCCATTTAGGACCGATACATTTTACGACCAATATACTGTTACCTATTTTATATTAATTTTGTAACGTAATTTTCAGACGTTTACGAAGTTTTAACAATCCTACGCCGCTTTTTGGTCACTTCATTACTTAATTCCGTTGACGTTGATTTGTATGTTTAATGAGCAAACGAATGACGAGTTTCAATACGCTAAATACTTATTGGTCAAAATAAAGTTTATTTTTGACAAGGGTAAGTTATTATAATTATATATAATTTTATCGAATATTTTTGGCTTAATAAAAATGGTCGACGCAAACAGTAGGTGTTAGTAGTTTAAATAATAATATATACGGCGTGGAATTTCGTTACGGGTATCAATTATAATGATTTATTAACATGCTTAAATGTACAATTTGCAAATGAACCGCCCAAGAGTATTATGTCTTATACTTTTAGTTACAAAATCGTCCTATATGGACAATGAACTAAATTGAGCAGTGTAATTTAATAACCATTTAACCTTATATGATATACAGCTATACGGCAAAATTTTGTCTTCATATGAAATGTTTTTTTTTGGACAAATTTTCCCAAGTTTAAAAATTTTATAATATCGATTACAGTTTTTAATACAACACTTATTTAGTGCTATAAGAACTTCAGTATATTATTAGATTTTTTGAGAACATATTTTTTCAGTTAAGAGGGGCAGCTACTTGAGGACCTCTTGAAATACGAAATCGAAGCAGTAAAATTACTTAGTTCTGATACAAATTTTATTGCTTTCAGGTATTTTATATGCAGGTAATTTATATGCCCATCGTACTCCTTTCTGTGAATCCAAACCAAATTCTGATCACAATAAAAGTATCTTCTATTTCAGCTTAACCTTTAAACCTAATCACTTTAATAGTCACTGTTTTAAGTCCGCGCACTCGGTCTTATTGCCTGAGTATTAGCAACCAAATTTAAACTTTGTTAGGGGCTATTTGATATAAAAGTATTTTATGTTTTTTAATTTGTACCCTGAGTAATATTTATGTAAACATTTAATTAAAATCGCTTTGGTAGTTTTAATATGATGCTTAAAAAGACACCCATAATAGTAAACAAAAAATATACAATCTGAAAAAAAACATGTCTTGCAAAATATTTGAAAGGCGTGAAATATAGCTTTAATTTTAAAGAAATATGGTTGTAAAAGTCCTATTTATATTGGTCCGTTAGTTTTTGTGTAGTAGGCGAACGACTGTATAAATAGACAAAAGAACTGAAAAAATGCGTTTTGAATTCAGAAAAGCTTCAATAGCATATTATTCTAATTTTCAAAAATATCTTCAATGTTCACTTAAACGTCTATTGCTATTTAGTAATTATATACACTGTTTCATATTTTGCATATACGTACCAACGTACGCTGACTTCATTTGTCTCATTATCGAAAGCAGTTTTACTTCTGCTGATGTTAAATTCTTGTTGAATTAAAAAGATGGCCCAGTATTGGGTGTGAATCTATAAGTTCTTCACAGACATCGCTTCATTGCTTATGGCTACTACTTATTTTCGGTAATCATCCTATTCGTTTTAATCGTTGTTTTGTTAATATTCTTATTATATTTGCTCGTTCAATATTAACCGGTCTAACTTAGAAGAAATAAAATAAATTAAAAATTAAGAAAATGTATCAATAGCTTAAGCAGTTTTTCAATTAAATAAATTCGTATAGACAGATTGACGGGAGGAAAGTGTTTAAAGCTAAACAAAAATCACAGGCAAACACTTAATTTTCATGTATCTTTATTATTATATAATTTCTCTATTTTTTCACAGATCGACGGAAAATTATAAATCATGTGTTTATTTTTATTATATATAATGTCTTTATATTTTTTACAGACGAACGGAAAATTGTTAATGATACGCTCAAAATTTTAAACACCAGCGGAGTGGGCGACTCGTCTGCTTTCAACTTGTTCAGCGTCAGAGCATCGTTACTGCTTAGTTTCACGGGTTTAGTCACGCAGTATACCATTGCATATGTGCAGTTGTATGAGTTAATATAATCAATGTGGCGACACTTTATAAGTGTACACATTTTCAAACCATTTAATTTTATTACGAGAAGAAAAAATAACCGCTTTCTTGTTCTAAACCTGTGTAGAAATGAAATAAAGGGTTCGAAATGAATACTCGCTACAACAGCAATGGGTCAAAGTACCGGCACATTTACCTTACATTTGAATACACAAGGTTTATAAAAAATATAATTAGACAGCTAACATTAATGTATTACACTCGTGATACATCGCTCCCTTGACGATGGATAATCAGAACTAAAACCAGTATAATCCCTTAACTGAATAATATAGCTAGTTGGGAAGTTGGTTGCGCAAATTAATATTAAAGAATCCACGTTTCTGCATTATAACAAATAGATTATTTTAATTCGTTTCATCAAGCTCATTTATTTCTCAAGCTATATTTTTAGGGAATAGTGTGAGCGATCCTGTAAACGTGTCCAAGAAGAGTAAAGACAACAATTTATTATTTTTGAGGTTAAGATATCTAATAATATTTCAATTAATGTTTCCTTGCCGTGTCTAAATTTTTTGAATTACTTCAATAGGACTTGTCTCAAGACAAATAGTTTACTGAGGATTATCATTATATTATAAATTTTGTCAGAATTAGGCAGATATGATAGTATAAGTGCTAGTTGTTTCAAATAATTTTATTTCATTAAGTATTTTAACGAACCATTAAAGATCTATGGGTACAAGTTTTAATTTTATTGTGTTGATTTACTTGTGTTAGAAAATCAGTTTCCAATTTGTTTTATGAGTAAACAAAAATAAATCTGTAACAGATGTTCCTAGCTGAAGGCTTCCACTGACATATTAATGGCAGATCATATGGATTATCTAAGCAATGTTCAACTGCCTACTCTATATTTTTTTCTTCGAATTAATTTTTTTTTGTCTTGGAAATATTATGATATATCGTTTCATACCCAATTGTTCAAACGCAACTCTATTGTTACGGTAACGCTTTCTGTTTGTCCATCAGTCAAAGACTTTTATTTATTGAATGAAATAAGATAGGCGACACAAAACATGTAAGTCCAACAAAATGGATATTTAAAATGACTTAAAATTATATTTCCGTTCATGTAAAAGACGGCTAAAATATATTCGCATGAGAATTAAATGTACTACTTTAAATAAAGTAAATATTTTTTTTTGTTTTTTATTTCCACTGATATACAACAATCCCTCCTGGATCGCGGATTTTCCACTTTCAGATCACTTCTTTAACAAATCTGTCATAAAAACTATTCCGTAGGGATTTTATTGTAACTCAGCTCTCATATCATCTTATTCATTATTTAAACAACGAAATAAAAGACCTAAATATATAAGAGCTAAAAAGTTATGAATAATCCAAAGCATTTTGGAAAAATTAATAATGTTTTAAAAAAATTCCTGTCAGCGTTTTTCAAATGACTTTTGACCGGTCCAAATGCGATCACGTTTGTAACTTACAAATTATAAGCGGTATCGGGCGGAATTATAAAGTGATACCGATTTCTTCACATTGAGACCGATTTACCGAATACCGATTTCTTCACTCCTGACTTCTCCCCTGATTAAACTGAGTAAGTTTATGAAGACATATATGATTCATGTTCATTATCAAGTGACGGTGTGAGCTTTTTTGAATGATTGTAATCCCATGAAATTTAATTTTTTTATTAAGAGGTAAGGAACGCTAAAAATTAAGGGAACGTGAGCTGTATCTTTAAAAGATGCCAGCGATTATTTTTTCATTATTATAAATATCTTATTTAGGACACTTTGCAATATGCGTATATATATGTCAACAGATTTCCTGAGCACCTAATACCAATATCTAAAACTACAAATAACTTTGCACCAGATAAAATACCAACTATCATCAGCTAACTCTTTCAGCATAGGTTACAACTTAAAGAAAACATAATCCACTTATAAAATAATGTCGTTCCTCAAATCCTAAATTTCTAGGAAATTCTTTTAAGAAAATATATAAAAGAATAATAAGTTCGCAGAAACTCTCCATCATTGTAAAGACATTGATCCTCACTCCAATTGGCGCCCAATATCGGTTGCCGAAATCACATGTTCCAATATATTTCGAATACTTTTACTTCAAATTAGATTGACGGGCAAATTACTAACTTTAATGCATTAAAATTTAATAACTTTGCTTCAAGCCGTAGAAAACTGAGATCTTAAACTAATAGGTAGATTTAGTGACACAATTTTTTTAAATTTAGATTAATTAAATTTCTGGACGACTTATTAGACAATAATCTGATCACGATGATCAGGTACCTTATAAGTGTATGATTTCAGTGCTACATATTTTAAAATATAACGCTAAAATCCATATTTGCTTAAAAATGATTCGACCATTCATTGTAATAATACAGAAAATACGAAAAATATTACAATAAATATAAAACTTATGATATTTCTTATTACACGTCTCTTGGAACTCGGGCTGAGTCAGTTATAAACTAACAGCGATAGATTGTAAAATTAGTCGCCATTAAAAAGTATTTTTTAAATAATACAAACTTTTTGAATTCCTGTTAAATTAGGCTTTGAAATTGTTGTCCAACTATATTTATGGTATGATGAGTCGCAATAGAATATAATTTACAACTATTTAAAAATATAGGCTATGTTTTTAAAGTGTAGGAAATTTTTAGTCTATTCATGCATATCTCTCTCGTTAAATATTTTTAAATAAGTCGAAATTCGGTTTTGCAAATATTCGTTAATTTGAAGTTCTAAAATTACACTGTAATTAGGTTTAATTCCTATTCTGTTCAAAAATATTTGATAGCCACTGACCCCCTGATTAATCGTGATACGACGTTTGAAGTTCGATAAACCAAAAAAAGTTACTTTTAAAATAATTTTTACGTACATTTATTTTTTACTTAGAAAGCATTTAGTTTAAATAAGGCTAAGTTGATGAAATCAATAAACTCTTGTATAAATGTTACTGCTGATTTCAGAAAAAAAAAATAATAATTATAATACTCGTATTATTTTCAAGTCATAAAATACTATTCGATTTAATTTTTTCTCACTGTTGTGGTTTTTCAACTTAAAACTATGTCCATAAAATATATTTTCTTCCACGTCATCATGTGTTAAATATATGATCGAGAAAATCAATTTCTTTCCCTTCGTCAAAACAATGACGTGTTATGTGATTATGTTGACAAAATAACGCCACGGTTTTACTGTATTCACACCACAGTTACAAAGCGCACAATAGAATAATAACTAATTCTGAATAATGCTTGCCTTACTTCCGGCAAATTTATCAATTTGATGTGGAGTGAAGCGAGACCTTAGGGAGCAAAAAGGTTCCGAGTAATGTCGAGACATCGCCTGAATTATGGAAAATGAGGCGACGAAAGGAAGCTGAAAACTTTCCGTGTTGATTTCTCTGAAGACAGCAGATCTCCGACTTTAACACTCGGTGATCTTTATGAGAAATATTTGGTCAAAACAAATTAATACGATAACTTGCCAGTTGCTATTGATGTAAATATAATAAATATATATCAATGCCAAGTTACCCCTTTTGGCTCGGTTTATTAAACGTAGTATATATTTGTTTAATATTCCCTGTATCCTAACTACTTTTGGTTAATTTATTTAGAACTCATTTTATATTCTTCTCTGAGATCACATTCTATAGCCAACTGTTAAGTTAACTTATAACTTCAATGTTATTTTTGTACATACAAATAATACAGTACGAAATAAATCTGACCGAACTTTATACGAACGACATTACACATAATTATCTGTGACTTGTTAAAATATCAAACTACCATAAACGTACATTTTCAAGAACAGTGCATTCTAATATATTGCCGTGTTGCGAATGTATTCATTGAAAACATAATGTAAAATTTTATTGAACTGTTATTGATAGTTAGAGAATTCATGAGTAAAAGAATATACCTACAAGAAAACATGAAAACGAAAATTAACTTGTTTATGAATGATAAAAATCAATGTAAACATATTGAAAACGTTTTTATTCGGCATTATGACATAGGTAAACTAAATAATATAACACAACATGATCTTGTTGTAACTGCTGTTCCTACGGTCAAATCTAACACTGGACAACTGTAGTAAATTTTATCAAATTTTATGGAAAGAATGGAAAAAACAGCATTATTTCAACGCACTACCTACATCGATTAATCTCGTACACTCGTTGGATGACATTGAAAACAGAAACAAATCAAGTACATGGTTTGCCCCATGCAAAATTTCCAAATAAATCATTTTGTGTGTTAACTATTGCAATATTTATTTTATTTTTAAGTAGTATTTAAAGTTATTAAATAGAGCGATTTATAGCAAAACTTTTGTAGCAGATAGTGAGATAAAGAAATATGTCGGTAATCTTATAAGGATTTTTTCTTTTTACTTTTGAGGTTCATAACTTTAAAAAAATATGTTAAAAAGAATCATTTTACATTTTCTTTGTAAGAGATATTTCAAAAATACCATAAACCACTGTTAAAATTTGTGGTGTTCCTATATGAAATTACCAAAAATAAAATTAATTAAATCACAGTAATTTACATTTTTGCAAAACATTCTTGTCAATACTTGCATAAATTCACCAATAGATCAGATATTCAGAAATTACTATGGAATTAATCGTCAGTGATTGGTGCACAAAAATAAGTTTAACGTCAACAATTTCGTTTGACTCTATCTGAAAACACAATACACGCGAATTCAAAGCTCCTAATTTTAACCTTTCTGTAGAAATACCTCTGTAATGTAAAGAATATGAAGTGGAATAGGCAGATCTTCGAGAATGAAAGCCTGCCGCTTGTTTCTATTTGAAGTAATTTTAGTATCTGCGCGTGTGTGCGTGTGTGTGCGTGCGCGTGTTCATGTGCTTGTGTGTGTGCCTGTGCGTATTCAGTTGCGGGTGCCTGAGCGTGTGCAGGCGTGTGCTCGCGGTGCTTGTGCGTCCGTCCCCATGCGCGCTCGTGTGTGTGTGTGTGTATGCGTGCGTGTGAGAGTACGTTCGAGCGGGCTTGTACGCCAGCATGCATGAGAGCGCGCGTGCGTGCGAGGCTGCGTGCGTACGTGTGCGCGTGTGTGTGTGTGTGTGTGTGCATGCGTGCGTGTGAAAGTGCGTGCGAGCGGGCCTGTATGCCAGCGTGTGTGAGAGCGCGCGTGCGTACGGGGCTGCGTGCGTATGTGTGTGTGTGTGTGTGTATTTGCGTGTATGATTGTGCGTACATGTGTAAGTGTGTGTGTGTATGCTTATGCGTATGCGTATGCGTGTGCGTGGGCGTGTGCGCGTGGGTGTATGCGTACGCGTGCGTATATGTGTGTGTGCGTGTGTATGTGCGAGCGCGCGAGCATGCGAATTTGTGTGTGTGTGATCATAATCATATCATAAAAGTGTAAAATTCTGATGCTGTTCTTACGAGATTACGATCGGGTTTGAAAACTTGGGATACACGGCACGACTTAGAATGTGCTACAATTAAGTTTACGGAATATTCCTTACAAACTACAGTATTATGAGGATGAAGTAGGAATCCTATGAGCATCATAAAATATATATCTCTTAGAAAACACTCAGACTTTCGAGATAAAAAGTATTATTGTGTATGTATAATTCGAATGGCAAGCTCAGTTTCGTTAATATCGGTTCAGAAATTAGGGAGATATAGGGTAATACACACTTATCTATTTATCAATTTTCTCAAAACTATTAAAACTTTTATCATTTATGATATTGGTTAGGATTTACTTTTTAGCAATTAAAACTAATTAGTAACTCCAGTCAAAGAGCAAAAATATAATATCATAAATTTATATGTAATATAAAATATAATATAATTTTGGGTAAAAGTGTGTCATTTATCGTTTTAAAAAAACACAGCCGAGATGATGCACTGAAGGAGTAGAAGAAAATGATAAAGAAGAAGATGCGCGCTGAATCATTTGGTGAAATCAAACGGCAGAGCAATCAAAGGCTAAATCACCGCCAAGTATGGTACTCGTAGTGGACATATGACAACACCTACTTTAAATAAAGGTTCATTAAGTGTCATAGGTTATATCTCAATGTATTTAATATTGTATAATTATTTCTATAAATTGTATTGTATAATTATTTGTATTATATAATGACTTATTCATCTTTTAAAAAATTGACAGACTATATTCTACTAACTAACAGCAAATTTACCAATAATACTCATTAAAACATCTGCCCATAATGCACTCACCTAGGAACATTCACTTTTTTAGAATATTATTTAACAACCACAGCATCCGGAAAATTGCATCTCACATAAACAGTACGTTTTATTAACGCCAGGCACGTAAAAGCTACAGGAAGTCAACCGCCCCTTGTTCACTGACGGTTTTGGGCGCTCGTTAAAATATATTTGGGTCCTCCGGTCTAACCCGCGTTCATTGTATTGGAATGTGTCTTTATAACATATACATTACATTATTAAAATATGAAGTATTTTTTTCCTTTGTTTACTTATTTAATTGAAGCTAATTTTTTTGTAAACATATGCTTTGGTATTCTTGCTTACTTGCATACTGTCTATATATTTCTATTTCTAATGGAAATTATTATAATATCTTAAATATAACTTTAAGTTGAAAATGATCCTTTCCAAGTGATCGCGCTCATGCTCTTCTCTCAAATACGTTGATATTATAAAGCTCCCTGTCAAAATTTTGCACTGATTCTTCGTCTTTGTTTAGTATAATCTACTGTTATTGTATATATTTTATTTTATACTGTGATATTATTTACAGCTTATCAAATAACTAATTTTTCAAAATCTATTGTTATGGCCGACAGAAAGAAATTCCTACTCTAGCAATAAGATGTTCATACGTGCCGCGCATCAAAGCTGTCAAACAATGAATTGAATAGACACATAAATACTTTCGTCTAAGCTATGTACAATATAATATATTTTATTACTTTATTACTGTAACTGATAACAAAACTTTGCACCTAAAAAATAGGTAATAAAAAATTTCAATTAACTAATTTTCTTTTTCATTGAGCAACTTGGTCAATCAACTTTCCCTCTTTACAAAATTTAACTGTAACTGCATCTGTTCTAATACACAATCGAAGTGATTGGATATGTAAAAATATCTCAAAAATAAAATCGTAGGTCTAACCAAAAATTCGTGCCGCGCGTATTTGCTTTTACTGTAAGAAAAAGTTTAAAAATAAAAAGAAAGTAGAAACGGCAGTGAATAGAAAAGAGATGAGGAGATCGCACAAAATGGAGAGAAGGGATATTTTGTAGAAAATTGTTAATAAAAATTAAGCTCATTGACAGATCATAATTGAAGTCCATTCTGCTAGTATGCTTCTATCAGAATATATAAAATCGGCTAAGAACTTCAACACGCGTGTCCCTAATACGTACTTATTTAAATACCAACGGACGGAGACACATGTCGGTTACCAAAGGCAACTTCAAATCATAAAGATATTTTTTTAAATTTAATAATTACACCGCTTTTGAGGGATAGATCTCGATTCTCAAAAAGCTGTAATTAAAGTGGAATACTTATAAAATTATCCGAGTAATAGTTGCTTCCATCTTCAAAACATATGAATAGTGCTAGTTGAAATAAAGGACGCACCGCAAGGTTTGTAATACTGTGAACGAATTGTGTTGGAAAACCAGCAAAATACACGAGAAATGTGTATGACACGAAAAGTAACTGCGCAATAATTTTCTTTTTCTTTCGCTACATTCTAATTTATCTATACGTATAATAAAACTCAGAAGTTAGTTTGTCTGCAAAATGAAGACGTTCACGAAAAAAATACCAAGTCTTCAATCAAAGTAGGCCGTTAACTTCGAAACAATTACGTTACGCAATTAAGATATTCACAATAACCTGTTATCCATTTCCAAGAGGATTTACTTAAGCATTTATCTCACTTTAAAAATATTGTAATGAAATTTTCCTTTAAAATGTTGTCCCTAGAACTTGTTCTTTATTTTCATTAAAGTAAATTATCTATTTACAATTAAACATCACATATACAAATAAAATTGGCCGCAGTAACATTTTTAAGAAACGAATCGTCGCAGCGCAGTATATCTACGCATATAATAAAATCATAAACGAACCGTGTCTGTACATTAAATATTTACAAAAAAAACAATTTACCCACGTCGTGATTACGTTCTCCAGGCCGAAAAATTTTAGTTTTTAGAATTTTTGTCTGTTTGTACGCACTAATCTCAGAAACGGCTTAACCGATTTCAATGCGGTTTTCACTGATGAATTGTGTATTACGTTGTAGCTTCTCCTAATATTTACGGTTAGTTTTATTTAAATTGGTTAACAGAGAAAAAAGTCATGTTAATTGAAATAACACGCGCTATCCTGGAAAAGCACTTTGGTCGATTTAGCTTATACTTTTGTTAACTGTAGTTTGTAAAACCATGATTGGAAGTTTATATGAACACCATGTTAAAAAATAATGCCATGCGTGGGTACCTGCGTTCGTGCATACGTGGGTGCATCCGTGCGTGCGTGCATATGGGAGTGCATGCATGCGTGCGTGCGTGCATGTGTGTGCATAACAAAGAAAACCTGCGTCTTCCGAGTATTAGCTTTCCCCATTTTCCTCAACGCTACGTTCAATACTGGATAGACAAGTAAAGTACGTGAAAATGAGGGGAGAAAGATAGACGCCCTAGAAATATTTTGCTGCGAAATAATATTTAAATATTGTGATCTGAGCGCAGTACTAATTATCCATTCTTTAAGAAGGCAGTGTTAGTACTATCGTACAAACTCGTATTATTGAACTCTCTGTACACGTGTCGCGGCGTAACTAGGATATTATTGAATGCTTAGTGGTACAGGGAAAGTACCTTCTATGATGTGTTGGACAGATTAGGTCAAATTCATCCGAAGGATGGTTCCCAGAATGGAATGGTGTTATATCGTGTGGTAGCTTCAACACGCTTGTTACTGTAACCAGAACCACTCCGAAGATACCAATACCAAGGAAAGAACCACTCCGAAAATAACCAGAAGCCGAGATTGTAACGACAAAAATAAATTTCATAAAATACTCTATGACCTATATCGTTTGATATTTGCTTTCAAAATATAAGCTCAATAAATATAATTAATGCCAAATAATGCAATAAGTGAATAAAATGATAATTTATAGATCTATGACCGTCCTTTTTTGTAATTTGCATAAAATGTGAAATTAAAAGTAAAACTGCTGCGAGCTGAAATTTTACCCACGATCGTAACATTCGTACACAAAAGGCGTGCGCAAGTACAAATATACGTTTTTGTGCGTTTCTGCATACCTGTATGCAGAAACGCACGTAAACAGCAATATTTGTAGCTTTCTAACTCTAATAATTCTTCCTTTTCATCAATTTCAATGAAAATGGCAAGTCCGATTTGTAAGCTTATTTTCAATACTTTATTTTTCTTTTCGTCGCTCAAATTTATAACGCAACGTTTGATTCCAAAAGTTTGCTTCTAAGAAAATATTTATTATTTAGTATTTCTAGGTAGATTCATGTTAATTTTCTTTTTGCTAAATAACATAGAAAGTGCTTCTAAGGCGAAGCCCGAAATATTATTTGAAACGGACTACTTAATATTTGTGGAAAATAAAGAAGGTACAACCTGCGCTCTTTGACTTAAAAGCTATTGTTTGTCTTCCTTTGTTTTTAATTCAAACCCGAATTTGAAGGAAAGGGACCGACCTTTTAACAACAAACACGGTCAAAGCTTTAGCTCTCAATGTAAATTTTTGTTATAACTTTTGCTTCTAATTTTGATTTCTTTATAAACAGTATTTTTTAAAAATGTGATCTTAGAATCTGGAGCTTGATTTTATTGCCCTTTCACGTCGTTAAAATATATTGGTATATTTAGAGCATTTTATACAGTTATAAGTCTACAATTAAATGAAACTACATGATGTAGTATTATTTCTACTTTCTTTAAGTTCTTTACCACGACCTAGGTTTCAGGTGGGCTATTAGCAAAGATTTGCTAATAGCCCACCTGAAGATGTTATAATACAACGAAACTTAGGCCGTGATAAAGAACTTAAAGAAATTAGAAATAATACTACATCACGTAGTTTCATTTAATTGTGAATAATGAGTTTCTACAAAATTAACGTCAAATATATTCAATAGTTATAAGTTAGTTAAGTTATAAACCTGTTTTATACAGTTATAAGTTTTATACTTTTTTAGCTGACTGACAATAACGGTCTCTTTATAATTTCGATATTTCGTACAATATTTCTTCCAGTAATGTGAGTCTTCTTCACGAGATATTGAGGTTCCGAAGTATTGATCAGTTGCATGGGAGATTTATACATGCAATCACGTTATTAGTTTTAGATATTTAAAAAATTAACAATTAGGTGACTAGATAATATATTTAGATTGTGAAAGATAATACCAACATTTATAATAGAAATATTATATGTATTAAATAAATCAACTTGTATATATACGTAAGTGTGAAGGGAATTCTTGTATTGCAAGATCTACTCTTGTTTAAGAGCTTTATTAATAACTTAGGGATGACTTTAAGGAACTTAATTTAATATTAAATACTAAAATCTGCACCCTAATGTCCTGAAATTCAAGCTTCTAACTTAATGCAATAAAGAAGTGCGGAATTTCAAATATCATGTAATTTGATAACGGAAATGGAAAAAGAACATCGAATTAATCTTTACCTTGGTAATCCTAAATACAAACTATACAATGAAAGCGTGCTCTGAGCAGCTATGGACAACAGCAAGCGGATGGAATCGTACCTAACTGTGGGTGAATTTTTTTTATCATAGTCAATACCTTCGGTTTGAGTCATGACTTATAGCGAGGACCTGTTATCTCATCCTAGATGCGAAATACCCATTTGCACCCTATTCCCGTCATTTCCACCCAGGTTGTCTCAGGACCCCTCCGGGAACCTGTAACACCCCCCCCCCCGTCATAAAAAAATAGAGGAGCATCGAAGGTCCCCTAATAGTGTCCCGTATCTACAATCACAACGCTTCCACGCAAAATGGTTAAGTACTGTTTCTACTCAATGAGTCATTTAATAACTCCATTTTTTCGAGAACGCGCTTGGCAAACGCTCTAAATGATTCACAGTCTGGTCCACTCTCGACCAAATCTCGGTGATTAAAGATACCACGTTCCATTATCTCTATCAAAACTTTACGCGCATCGTTATGCTAATTACCGTTGGAATGATACATAATACATGTCCTGGATTTCAAAACCGCAGGAGCATGCCGAGTTATCTTAAAGGGTGAATCTGAACAAACTAGTACGGAATGCGCCATGTCCCGTTAAAAACTGCGAAATGTAGTAATCGGTGACGAGGCAGTTCTTACGCAACCGAATGGACACGTCGGGGAAAAATAACTGAGTCGTTTCCCCCTTTGAATCGGGAGAAGACTATCTAGACTGCCAATGAGCATCAACGATCCCCAAAATTGGATAATTTTCTAGATTTATTGTAAATATTGAAGGATACATTGTGGATCTATTAAAATATTTGCAAATATTAATATTATTTTCCTACGTGTATAGCAAAATGAACTCTGTAATAAAGCATATGAAGAAAACTTAAACCAAAAATAATTATTTCACCAGAATAATAGTAAACAGTTAGTTAGTTTCACTAGAATAATAGTTTAATTATTTCACTAGAATAATAGTAAAAGAAGAGGTAAGTCATTTAAAGACAAGTAGGTACAAAATAATAAGGCTTTATAATAAAACAACAATTTAAAAGAAATTAAAGAAATTTATTATAAGACTAAGCGTACACTCCAAAACCATGACCCAAAAGTTGTCGACTGAAAAGCACAGAATGCTTTAAATTATCGTCGGAGAATAGTACAAGAGTTGGACTTATTGTTTGTGTAATATTGGATTGAAAGGGAATGAATATTCAAATGAATATTCAAAACTTTAAACGTAAAAGTAATCAAAGCGACGTATGCCAAGAACATTAGTGGTCCACTGGCGGCCATCTGTCAGCGCATTTAAATTATAAGTTACTTTTGACTTACAGCCCTGCGATCTTTCATGACAAAATAGGTGGAATTAAAATTGAGGTGTTTAACCATTAAACATAATTTACACTGATAGAAAACAAGTTCTTGATAAAGAATAAAATTTGGTTCCAACTATTACTTATGTAAAAAACGCAACGCCAGTCTATCTATTCGCTTAAAACTCGGTATTCTACTGGTTTGGTAATATTAGTGTAACAGGTTTAGGTTGCATAACTATATTAGTATTCGTGTGATGTGTTCTTAAATGCGAATAAGTATAAAGCGTTATGGATGGCGCCATGATACAGCAGGGCCGGAGAAATATTTTTGTCAGTTATTAAAATTCGATCGTCGGTCATGGAAATTTTAAAAGTGACAATTTCTACATGTGCAGTTCCACGAAAAAAGCTAGTGTGACAAACAATGAAAATAGCGTAGCATATATTCTCATAAAAATATAAGTTACAGATGACTCAACGTTAAAAAACTTATTACCACATAAGTGACCCATTAAGCGGCAGAACTAGTCTTCAGAATTTATCAGAGAATATCTTTCGGGAAAATACCCGGTAATGATTTATGATTATGAGGAATTAACTGCTGGCAGAGTTCAAGTTTATTAAACTCGGACAATTTTAACTCGAGTAAAACTCGGCTTAGTTTTTATGTAATTTAGAGACTGAAAATGATGTAAAACTTACCAATATTCTATAATGTTACTTCGGAGTATTCAGATCTTGTTAATTGGGGCATTCCGATGCTTGATTTTTTAAAACAAGTCTACATGTTTTAAATGTGAATAAAAATAAGCATCATTTCTTTTTAAGTCAATTGTAAAAATCTCAAAAAGAAAGTTATCCTTGACTAATCGTCATTTAAATACATAAGTTTAGTATTGAACGAGGTCGTGAAAATTTTAATATAGTTAACAAATATTAAGTTAACTGAAATTATTTGAATCGAAAACTCATATCAAACGCTGTCTAAAATTGTTCAATATGTCTCAAACTTACAGTAAACGAATTTTCACGACATTAGAAACATAATGCATGTCACTTCAAAATCCGAAATTTCTGAAATGGAGATAATGCTAACTTCAGGTTAATTTTAAAAGTCAGTTTACTCTATAATACTGTCAGGTCGTTTGGCGTCGATCGATCCTCTGTTATGCGTACCACGTGTCTCATCTGCCACGTGTCTCATCTACCATGTACTTACCACTCAACTTGCATATAAGAGGTAGCAACAAACTTAATTATAAATCCAATACTTTATCATTTCAGGGAGGAAATTAACCCTTTGTAGAAACCTGAATATTTTATTTAATGCCTAAACTCTAACTATCTAATTATTATGTATAAATATGACGATTCACGAAATAAACAGTAACAAGAATTTGAAATAATACGGCAGATAATTATCGATTCATTTAATTGATGATTACATCACTTACATGGAACGTGCTTCCGCAATTAGTTTTTTTTCATCATCAATGATAAAATTAACAAAACTGGTTACTTTATTTCGTATGTTTAGAAAAAACTTGTCAAGCACGAGTCGAACTCGTATTACGGGTTTCCGTACGAATTCAAATAGTTATAAACATTTAATGATATTCCTGTTAAACTATTTACAATTTTTTATATCATGAAGATGAATTGCTTAATATATCTTTCACAGGCGTGTCTTTTAAAAAAACAATTTTATGTGATGTAACTACAATGTAACATTTTAGGGTTTTTCCTTTACTTGTCCTGCGATACGACAAATTTCATAATTTTAAGTCAATGGGAAGAACCGTAAAGTTTTTGATTTATTTGCATTTGTCACAATATGCAAAATAAATGGCCATTTCTTTAGGGGTTTCCTTGATTGCGTTAACTTAGAAGCTACAAGGGACCGCAGACCTAAGTATTTGCTGTTAATTTCAACTTGAAACCTTGACGCTTTTCTGAGAAAAAGGGTCTTGACAGACCAATATATGAGCAACGAAGTGATCCTATAAGGGCCTTTTATATAGATACCTTTTTCCTTTTTGAGATCCTGAACCCTAAAAAATATATAAAGCAAACATACGTATAGGATTACAAGAATATAACATTTTAAACACAGTATATATTATATATATATATATATATATATATATATATATATATATATATATATATATATATATATATATATATATATATATATATATATATATATATATATATATATATATATATATATATATATATATATATATATATATATACATATACATGTGTCTGGGAATAAGGGAACAAGAAGTGAGGAAGAAAGACCATATTCAGTGACTGAAAAATAGTTGATTGTCGTTAAAATAAAATTCAAAAGATGACTTTATTTTTCAGAAAATTTGAAACAATATTCATAATTATTTGTCATCTTTTTCGTACACACGATACTTGCGCACATTATTCAGCGCCGTTCAGAGTATTATCCCGCGAACAGATAGGAACACATCTAAGCAAGTATTAAGTGTGTTAAAAAGAGTTACGTGTTAAAATTTTTTGCACTGAATTAGAAAAAGGGCGTGTTTTATGTTTTATTCAAACGACAATATATTCCTTTATACCCAACGAATAGTCTCTTTCTTCGTCCGACATTTATTCCCGGACAGCCTGTATATAGACACCGTGTAATATATACAATTACTATAAATAGTTATTTTATATAACACATTTGATGATAAAATGTCGATTTTTAATTTACCATTTTTGGAAAAGTGTATATCGTCATGTGACAAAATTTTCTTCGTCTAGTATTTTGCATCATTCTTAAATTCTTCAATGTAAATTCCAGTTCGAATATATTTCTAAGATCGTTTGGATATCCACAAACACAGTTAGACCGACGATGGTCTCAACTATACGGCGACCAGCACCAACATGATCTCATGAAATATTCTTTTGACTCTTTAATACATATCACCAATGTGGGAAATTTTATGTTCTCAAAAATTAGTAGGAAACGTTATTTCTATCTTGATTTTCTGTAACTACCCTCTCTTTCCTTCCCCGTTTAAGTGGTTCTAATATGCGTTGTGATATGCCCTTCGCATCATAATACTATCTTCGGTTATGTTTCTCGAACCTACTAAGAATGTAACTAAATTAGTTTTTAAATACTGTTTCATTTCCATTGATTTCAAAATGTGGCATTGAAACTTAGAACAAGGAAAATAATAAAAAAAGAAAAAATTAGCAAGGAAGGGATAACAAAATATAATAAAATAAAAATTAAAGCCAACATTAAAGCCAAATAGAAATAAAAATAGAATTTAGTAGATAGGTAGTAAAATAAATATAAAATTTAGTAGATAGATAGCAAAATAAATATAGAATTTAGTAGATAGATAGTAAAATAAAAATAGAATTTAGTAGATAGACAGTAAAATAAGAATAGAATTTAGTAGATAGATAGTAAAATAAATATAGAATTAGAGAGGATAATAAAATAAAAATAGAAACATTAAAGCCAATATGAGTTCATCTTGGCTTTAATGTTTTTATTTATCTACTAGGTATTAAATTTGTTTTGCTGATAATATCATACATATGACAAATATATGACATAAGCGATTTCTACTCCAATGTGATCAATATTTTCTGTGAAAATATTTCAATTATTATCTTTATTGTAGGAATGTTTTAAACAGAAGAATTTTATCGGTTTGTGTTTAAGGTTTGGCGCAAACGTAATTTATCATGTTAAAATGAAATTTTGGTTTATTTCATTCATTACCCTGCAGCACATGTAACATATATATCTATGTGTGTATATATATATACATATATATACATATATATATACATATATATATATATATATATATATATATATATATATATATGTATATATATATATATGTACATATATATATGTATATATATATGTAAATGAAGTTCGGCACACTTTATTAAAAACTTTAGATGTTCTCTATTTCCACGACCCTGGTAGGATAGACGAAATGTCGATAATTTTTTTGTTAACGCTTAATATTCAAAGTCGAATAAATTATATAAAAACTAATGTAAACAGTAAAAGCTTGTGAAACAATACCTTAAATATTGTTTTTATTTTCTGTTAAGATTTCCAGTTCTAGGTGTGTAAAATAATGTGATTTGTGAATTAATAAAACCCTATTCTCTTTTCAGAGTAACACAATATAGTTTTATTTCACCATTCCCGGTATTATATACGAGTAAGATGTTTATTATAAACACATTATATATATATATATATATATATATATATATATATATATATATATGTGTATATATATATATATATATATATACATATATATATATATATATATATATATATATATATATATGCAAATATATATCTGTGTATGTGTGCATGTGTCTGTATAATTTATTTGTAAAAAATATGGGCAATGTGTATAAAGACCCGTATAGACTACGACACTAATTGCGACACAAAGGTCTGACACCAATGTCTGCGCTGTTCACACATTAGACGGTTTCGGTATCGCGACACTAAGTTTTCAGATTAATACAGATTGTCTATACAGTGATCTGTATAGACTCTGTATAGATTGCTAATAGAGTAATCTGTATAGTCTCAGATTGTCAATACAGTGATGACCGAATTATTTTTGAATTGTATAAACCTGACCATATTGTACACATGAAAATAAAGTTATAATGAAATGCACACGGCAATTACTTATAAAAAAGCTCCAGGAAATGTATAATAGCTATAGATACTTCGTTTTAACCTTTTTTATGCAACGATCTTGGAGAGAGCAGCTCTGTAGTCAAAAGACTCACAAGATAAAAAACTAAACCCCTAATAGAACCATTATTAAATTAACATAAAATAATTATTGTATAAAATAACGATTAGAACAAAATGCACTCATGGACCTTTTTTGATCTGGACTCAACCAGGACAAGTAGCTGGTTAGGAATGAAAAATATCTTGCAAATATATATATATATATATATATATATATATATATATATATATATATATATATATATATATATATAAATGCATGTATATATAAGCTAAGCCATAAGATACACTCCGGCCTATTTGGTTATTTAAATATCTGCTCAGGTATATAAAAGTATCAACATGCATGAAGCATTGACTACGGTGAAGCCAAAAGAGTGATTATGATACCTTTGGCTATTGGTGTTGTGTGAAACATTTTTGCAACCAAATTTGCCGCCCTCACATAACTACCGCTTAACGGGGCACTAAAATTATAAAATAATGAAAACACGAGTACTCTGTTGGAACTTTTGCGGTGCAATATTGTTTCCAAACATAAATAAACTTGGAAAATACTGCTATTGCCAGAGATTCTTGGAGTCGTCTGTAGGGGTGGTGAATCAACTTATGAGTGTTAAAGAGAAGCGTCGTGAATGTCAGAGAGAATATCGGAATCAGGTGTGAATGTCGGAGAAGAGAGAAACGAGGATGTTTATTTGGAGTTAACTTTCCATTGTGATAAGTTTATTTACCATGAACCAACACGCCCCACTTACGTTGTCATTTTTAACATAACTTCCTATTTTAAAAAGATTGCTGTCTTGAATTGTCGGGCTAGAGATGACTTTCTTTTTTTTAACTTTTTTTTCTATTTGCACATATACGCGTTCTGGTTGCAAGGTTACTACCACGAGTTACACTAGTGGTAGTAACTACACTCTCAGAAAAATGATTTCTACAGATTTTGTTTAGTCCCAACAGGCGTAATTGGTGTAAATATAACCACAGGCGTAATTGGTGCCAATAATTTAGATTTCATCTAAGGCAACGGGTGCATTAACTACTTTTCAGATGTATGAACTGAATATGTATACGTATGTATGAATATATATATATATATATATATATATATATATACTGTAGCTATTTTCGTAATGACTATCGATTTTACGTAAACCAGTTTGTTGCTGCCTAGACTTGCGAGTCTTCAGACTGTATATATATATATACATATATGAATATATGTACATATATGAATATATTCATATATATTAATTTAAAAACATATTAGTCTGTACTTTATGTACATTGTCTCCGAAAAAATTAACAAACTACTAAATAATTGGGTTTCTATATCGTCGTGTAGAAAAAGTGAGAAATATTGTCTGTTTGTCTATCTGTTTGTACTCATATCACGTAAAATTTTCTGAGTCGTTTTAAATCAAGTTTATATTAATTGTTACTAAATATTTTCGAATAAATTTTAAATATGCTATATTTTTGTACTTAAATGGAGCAATAAAATAATTCATTTTAGCCCGCTGGCAATTAATATGTGGTCAACTATGGACCACTGTTGCTAGCAACTGCGTTCAGAAAGCATTCACAAGAGCTAACTGTTTATTATATATTACAACTTCTTTATTATATATTACTTTGTATATTATTAATTAATTATACCCAAATTTCATTCAGTGCCAATTACCTCTTATGTGTTCTTAGTAAATATTAGTTAGTAGGCCAAATTATTGCAGAAAATTAAAAAAAAATTGGTAAAACTGATTGAAATAATAAGTCAAATAATTCGTTCATGCTTTTTGTAATCGTTTAAGAAAACTTGATTTTTTTGGAGCCGCTAAAAGCAAGAGACAGATACAAATAGTATAGGAACTACTCCATTGGGACAAAACAGGACAATTAACAGTATTCCAATTGTTTAACATTCGTGTATCTCAATTGTTTAGCTTCTTGAGCTTGATGGCAACCTTCGCTATTGTAATGATTGGTTATACTAACGTTGGATGAATTTTGTTAGTCTTGGTAAAAAATATAACACTTGGTCATTTTGATGTAATACTTTGTATTCCTATGTGCTGAATAGTTAACCTATTTGTTGATCATTGAATTCTTTTTTACGTCTAAAAATCAATAACTCTCAGCATTTTGGTTTGGGAAACGAAATCATTTGTTAACATTGTACAGTGCTTTTACTTATTTAAATAAATAAGTAATTTTAAACACATGAATAAAGCCATTGATTTTCATAGTTCTTATATTACCTATATTTTCTATAGTTGTTTAGTTGGAAGTTAACTATATCTGCTGACACGATTTATATTGTACTGGTATTTCTATATTTGATTCAATATTATGAGTTCAAATGTGAATTTACTAGCATTAGCGACATAATTGTTTTTTTAACCTTCGTACGTTTGGAGTACCACCAGAGAATTAAAATGATCGCGAACATATTCTGACCAAAAAAAACAATATTTATAATGTCTCTGGGATGGACACTGGAGTGGAAGACAGTGAGTGTACAATGGATAACAAACCATCTTACGGACGCTGCATTAAACTATGTAGAGTAGTTGTTATAATGTCAATACAAGACTTTGTATTGAAAGTTATGGGTTAGCATCGAAATTACTATAGATTTAAGAGAAAATTTTCAGTGCTATTCCGGTGAAAAGACAGGCAACATATTTTATGTGATTATCAATTTTTAAAAACATTATGTAAGTTTAATTAAATACGAATTGGAACAAACGAGGCAATGTCAGTCTTATCATGATGAATGTAATGCTAAGCACGGACGTTATAATAGATAAATATAATTATCGGTATGTATGCCTAGCTCCAGTAAACGGAAAGTTAAACTAACAATTTATAAAAGAGCCGTCTTGCTGAAATAGAAAAGAGTGCTTACGGGCGTGCGGGTGTCCATGCACCCGCCCGCTTGTCCGTCCGTCCATCCATGGGTCCGTGCTAGCGGCCGTGTCTGAAAACCCGCCCGACCACCCTCCCGCCCGTCCATCCGTCATTCCGAAAGAAAAATTGCTGAAACAAATTTTTTATTTACTCATTTATTAAAAAGCCCATGTGTAACTAACATGCCGCAAAGTATTAAACATATACGTACCCCGAAATTAAGAGATGAATAATATTTAATAAAACGGAGAAAACATTAATTAATTAAAAAAAACTAACTAATTAAAAACTTTGAGCCATATTTATGATAGCATTCATAAAGCGGTCAATGATTCAGAAAAATATCTAGATTGAACGCCTCCTAATACCGTATTTATTTAGGTTAGTACGTGATAAACCAGTGACTGCTGCTAGATATACGTATATGCTCTTGGCAGATGATATGATCCATGATTCCGTTCTCTTACGTAACACTCAAGAAAATGAAACGTCTGTTTACCCAAGACCGAAGAATTATGAATTTAATTATTATTAATATTTTGTTTATGTAGTTATTTAATATTTAAAAAATGCACAGTCAGAAACAATTCCAATGGAATAAAGGAGAATTACTTACAACCATGTCCAATGCAAAATGTAAAGGAAACGAATGAGAATAATGACCCTGTTCAACATAGTAGTTCAAATTACTAAAGGGCAAATTGAAAAAGAAAACTTTGCATTGATAACTCATTTTCCAACAAAATTCTTTGAAATTTTAACCACTTGTAGATTTCAACGACAAAACGTAACACAATGAAGTGCTAGTAACTTTCTAGCGAGTATTGATCCGCGTTAGTCGAATTTATACGGTTTTATTATTTTGTTGTTGTTAAAAAGTTATCATTTTCATAATTTATATGAAAATCACTTTAGACAATAAACAGTATTTAAAATATTCGTAATCTATTCTCTTTCCAGTTTTAGGTTTCCGGAAATCAATTGGAAAAAATGGAATCCTTGTAAAATCATTCACTATTCGTCTTCCACGGCCATTTTCTCAATATTTATTAATGGCATGGTCGTAGTTAATCACATTCAAACTATTGAAATAAAAAAATTACTTTAAATTAAATACCCAAATTTTTTTAAAATTACAATTATTATATTATTAATTACATGTGTAATTATGGTATTGTTTGAAAGGGCTGCTTATAATCTCAATTTTTTTTATTATCATAGGTAGCATACCATCAAAAGTATACTGAAAAATACATCTCACATCCAAAACTTTAGTAGTTATTAATGGATGAGAAAAATCAAGTTTTTAAAAACTTAAGCAAAGGTTGTAGAAAACAATTTATAACGATGATTCTAGAGATCCTTGGAGATATTCGCGACAATATTATATCCGTTCCGCTTATTTGTATTAAGTATTATTAAATATTTATTGCATTAAAAAGTCGATGATAGTGGTAACCTACGGTTAATAAAGTAACTTCACAGTAAATTATGCCTCCTAAAGTTAATTATATTCCCCATCCATAAAACTTGAGAATGAGTTTCTTTTTCTCACGTCATATAGGTGTTATTATCGAGTGAATATAGGTGGTAGGGAGACATAAAAGGAATCTATCACAATCAATCGAAAATATCCAGTAATGTATTATTATATATCATTATATATTATATATATCATCGCCATCCCCTCCTGACTTACCTTTCATATCAAATGCCAATGTATCTTTATATGGCTTTCGTGGTATATCCAATTTATTTATCCTACGAGCAAAAAGCACGGCTTTGTGAGGGCTCGCGGCTTTAAATAATGTTTTCAGGATGCGGTTGGGGCTGCCTCACTTCTTTAGTACTTCGGACATGTTTGCAAATTTTCATGTAGATATATATTACATGGATATTAAACATTATAAATTTGTTATACTTATATAGTAACTTCGTAAAATAATAATTTTTTTATGATAAATATTCATATAGTAATAATTGACTTTATTTGAAATAAAGAATTTTTTAAAATTATTTAATAAAAATTATTAAAATACGTAAATACAAATTCAGAAATCACTATATATTAATATATACTAATTTCCAATATTGAAATTTACAGAATCCGTCATTTAACAATTAGAAAAAAAGAAGATTAAAATTTGGAAAGTACCATCAGGCAAAATTATGATATATTACTTACAGTTAAAGAAAGAATAGTTACTATTTACTTTAAGAACAACTATTTAATTAAAATCATGAATTCCTCATACGAATTTCTTCTCCCCTCCTACATTTTAACGCAAATGAGTTTTTAATATTGCTTAATCTATTTTAGGAAAATCTCCTATTTAATGCTAATCCTTTTAATATTTTTACTTTTGAGAACGCGACACAGGTTAAACTAATAGAAGTTTCTTTTTTATCGATATCCAGAACTGCTTGATTTAATGTTAAACCTTGCAATTTATGAATTGTAATTGTGAAAGCTAATTGTAATGAGAATTGTTTCCTGGAAAAATTAGTATTTCCACTTTTCCAAACTTTTGTTATGGGCGGTATTGGAACACAACCACTATTTTCAGAAGAAAGTGAATTTAATTTTGAAGGAAAATTATTTTTACATCAAGTATTCAAAAGTACTTCTTCTTGTCGTCATGGTTGGAATCTCAACAAGTTTTTCTGGTTTTATTTCATCAAAATAGTGATAGTAAATGTACAACTTAATATTACAAAAATCAATGACCCGAAGTATACTAACACTATCTCACCAAATGATGAAATTTTTTCAGTGATGTCGTTAGATTATTCGTAACAAACAAAGATGTAAAAGAGTTTAATATTCAAAAGTTAAAAAAGCAGCGTCAACCAATTGCTTATATTCCAGCTGATCGCAATTGTCATAAAACAAAATCAGCAACTGCAGACGAATTAGGTGGACTTAAGCCCTTTATAATTTTACAGCTCGGATATAAAGTTATGTAACGTTCTAATTTATGGGGCGAGAAAGAATAAAAAATTCTATATTTCACACAGAGTAAATATTTAATTAAAAATTATTTCTTAAAAATTATTATTATATGAAATTACTATATAGGTTATTATTATATTAAATTATTGTATAGGTATCCGTATAATATATGTCCATATGAGCATTTTCAAACATGTCCGAAGTACTACAAGAACGCGGTAGTCCCAAGAGCATCCTGAAAGCATTATTGTAATGGACGCGCATTAAAAAAACTCGCGTGCCCTCAAAAAGCCGTGCTTTTTGCTAATAGGTAAATAACTGGGATATACCACGAAAGCGATATAAAGATACATTGGCATTTGGTATTAGAGGTAAGGTTCATTGTATCATGATTGCATGAAACCGATGCCAAATTAGAATTTGTTCTAGATATTAAAAAACCGTCGTACCTCACTGACGAGTTCGATTTTTTAAAATATAAATATAAAGAATTCAGAGATCTCTATGGTTGAGGTATTAACGTAGAGCATTTGTACAAAAAATATTGGATGTTCGAATAATAATATCTACAAACAAAATTTAAACACAAAGAGATCTGAAGAGCTTCTTCAATTCATTTTTCAGTACGGAGATGAGAGCGTCTTTCGGAATCCATGCATTTCAATTCAGGTTATGCTTACGATTGAAATATCCATCACAAAATGCGATCAATCCTTCAATAAGCTAAAACAAATTTCCGTATTTGAAGCCTACAATGGGTTAAAAAAGATTATGCGATCTAGCTTCGCTTAACGCAGAGCGAAAAGAAACAGATTTCGAAAATGTTACACATCGGTTTACCTCACAAAAGGCAAGGAAGGTACAATTTTAAGTTAAAGACTACTAAAAGTATACTTTTACCAATTAATTTTCTTTCTAAAACTGAAAATAAAAATGTTTTGTACGTTTCATGACTATTTTAACAAATTTATTTGTTTATTTCATATTTAAATAATTTACGAAGAGGCAATATTTTGATGCTCGCCCCAGGCATCATTTCCGAATAGTACGCTCCTAATTATACCTGTATATATCATAGAAAAAAGTTTACACTGAAAAAATACACAGAAGCCCACATTCAATTAGAAAGGAATTGAAATCCCAAAACACCTTGTATGGAAAAATTTTCCAGGTTTCCGTTGGATTATTTAGTCAACAATAGAACGGTATAAAATCTGAAATTTTCCCAAATTCATTTTATTTATCAACCTGGGAATTAAAAATTTTGAAAAGGAAAAGTGAAACGAGTTTTTTTAGTTTAATACTCAAGTTTAAACTTGAAAATTTTTTCATACTTGAATATATTTGGTATAAATTTGGCATTCTTTACAAAATGCCCACGTGACATGTTCTTATACAACGAATAGGTCGTGGTTAAGAATTGAAAATAAAGTAGAAATATTTCTACATCACGTAGTTTTATTTAGTTTTTCATACTTAATTAATACATATTTAATTAACGCGAAAACTCATTTTTAGTAATCTAGAATTTTAAACTAACAAATTAAAAAAAAACATTCGAGGTATAAACCTTAGCCTTCAATTGAACACATATTTTCCTTTGTTCCTACACCATTTTTAATTAGAAGTTTGATGTAGAAAATGAATATAGCAATGTTTTAGATTTCAACTGTTTTTTTTTAAATAATTATAGTTTTTTAGAAATTTTATTATTTTTTAAACAGGATTTATTCTTATTAATATTTTTAAACAGCTTTTGTACGCAACTGCGTCCTCAGCTACGTGTGGAAATTGTGATGTCGAAATTTAGTGATAAAATGATGTACCCACTTGCCCGTGCGACTCAGCGCTGGCGCTGTGTTCAACTTTCAAAGCGCTTCCTGCTTGCCCTCTCCCCTCATGGCACACCTCAGGACACGCCTGAAGTATGCCATGAAGAGTGAGGGCAAGCAGGAAGTGCTTTCAAAGATGACATTTATATTGCAGGTGTACTAATATTACAAGTGTTGAGGTATGATGATGTTTACATAATTTCATAACCTCAACACCTGCAATATTGTGTTATAGACGAAAACCTTTCAGAATAAGTAACCTACACAATAAAAACGTCATAAAAATAAATTCTGTAAAACTCAAATACACACGAACAGATTGAAAGCAGATGGAAAATCAAATAGTCAAACATATCGTTTTATACCAATATTTATTAAAATTTTTGATTAAATATTGTGACAAAACTTCCTTTTTTTCTAAATCTCTTTAATGGGATAATATTTTACAATATCTTTGTAGAAGGCAATAACAAATGGCCACCAGATTCAAGAACAAAAGGCCATTCACCAGATTGGACGGCTTTTTGTTTTTGCTTTTGTAAAGATATAAACGCTAAATTAAAACATACGTATATACTTGATTAATTGTTTTTCTAAAGGCCCAAATATTATTTCTTCATTCGACAAATTGAATCAACTAGTAAATTCTGCTATTTAGAGCTATCTCCGGAGCATTTCTATACATATATATATATATATATATACATATATATATATATATATATATATATATATATATATATATATATATATATATATATATATATATATGTCCGAAACTACCTCATCATTATTACGAATTATAACCTAACCTAACATGAAAAACAGGACTTTTAGAAATTTATGGATTCTATGATTTTATATTTTTGAAATATTCATATTAATATACAGGTTGTCCAGTGGCAGATTTCAATGTTTGAAAAATTGTACAAAAAAACTACACCTTTAATACAAAGTATATAAACTAATTGTTATGAATGACGTGTTACTTGTAACGATCAAAAGTGCTGTGCGCTTCCTACGCACCAAATTGGCCTGTAACAAGCGAAGCAAGTGGAGAGGAAAGCTGCAAACCTGCTGCTACTATATTACTAGACCCGCTCACTTTAATTTTCTGAAAAATCATGTCGACGAATTTCGTTTTGAATATTATTGCGTTACTTCAAGGTAAACGACAAAAGTTCTAGGTCCACATTATTTGAAAAAAAAATTAATTTCAACTAAATAAATATTAATGTTTTATTTCTTGTAATAAACCAAAGGTAGTACAGATTAAAAATATTGTAGCAACTAAATCCCATTGAAATCAAACGTTTCACACCAAATTTATATAAACTAATGGAACAAAAAACGTAAGAAAAAAAGTGGGTACCATTTAAATAGAACTTTTGAACATATATGAAAAAGAAAATAATTATAGGTTGAAGTTATTTTTTGTCACATTAAAATAATAATGACCAAATGTCTAGAAGAAAAATCAGTTCTAGAAGAAAATAATTTTAATGCATAAAATAGTGATCAACATTGTCAAAAATTGTGACAGTGATTCAAGACGAGTGTCCGAATAAAATAATGATATATTATTTCATCAACAAGTAACGCATACTCAAAAATATTATTCAAACTGTGTATGTTTCTAAACTGTCAAGCTTTTGGCATACGAAAGACCGCACTATGAAAGTAAATAATGTTTCATACGGTCAAGAACATTTTTGTTTATTTAAAAACAATATAATTTAATGTCTTAAATTAGAGCACAATTTTATTTTCACAATTATGTCTTTTAAATTTGAACAAAGCCTTTAATTTACTTTCAATGACGTTCAGGTTTCCTAAACGTGTATATCGTCGACAATCTTATAAAACTATCAACTGAGACTATACGTTCATGACATAAGACTATAAGTTTTTGTCACAGTAAAACAGTTTAATACGCCGTATTACATAAATGCTAGCCAGTTCGCAAAACAGCGCCATTTTCTAATACAGCTATCTGGTGTTCAGGCAAATTGTGGTTGTGATATGTTATACAAAGCGGCGGCAATTGTTTAGCTGTATGGTTAACAAGGAATAATGTAGGGTAACTATACATTTAGAATAACAGATGCAAATCAACCTTATTTATTTTTAAAAATCCCAAAATTTTTATCAACTTGTGAATTAAGAAAGTCTTAAAAATCTTAACAAATAAGCAATATCAAAAGTGTGGTCATGTTAAGCGTAAGTACCTACCCATTTACACTAACAGTAGGTACAGTCTTGTTACATATGGTACGTCCAAAATTATTTGCTTGTGAGTCTTTTTGACGAAGAGTAATTATTTTTTTTTTTCATGATTATCACAAAATTAACTTTGTATATCTGTAACTGTAATTTTTCTTTACCTACCCCATATATCTAATATTAAATAAGAAATAATGAATGACTTTAAGTATCTATCTATAAAATTTATTTTAAAGCAAATAATCTTATAATTATGGCAAATAACAAATTACGTCAGCAATAATTAATATCACTTCAGCAAAAAACTGGTGGAAGAATCTAATATTTTTAGTTTTAGCATAATCTTCTTATACGTACCTACTTAGGAAAAAATATTCATTTAATTCATAATCATTAAAGATATTTACGAAAATGTAACAATTGTTAGAAAACTGTTAGTCTTAATAATGTTGTAATAAAATAGGAACTATAAAAATTAACATAGCACATCTGTTTATCAATAATACTTACGAATGTAGTATTCATCGTAAACTAATTAATTAAATTCTGTCTTAAATATAACGTGCTTATTTATTGATACGTGTCATGCTAGAATGAAATTGGATCCACATAAAACGTTTTCTTGAAACAATGCCTGTTTCTCTTTTAATACTCTTTTAACACAGCAATCAATTTTTGTTCGCTTATAGGAAGTTTTTTGAAACCACTGGCCACCAAATGAAGACCATTTACTAATAGTTTCTTTCAAAGACAAAACACTGCCAGATACTTCATCGGTGTACTCGTTTGAAGAAATTTGCGGTTCATGGCGAAATAACCATTTTTTTATTATCCCGGACTTAGTACATATTCTGTAAACACCACTTCAAATATCTACTATTTTCCGAAAAATATTTTAGTATCAAAGGTACCACGGTTAATTTTACACAATACGGAAACATAAGCCAGGAAGTTCTTTAGAAATTTAATTAACTACTTTTTCTGCAGCGCGTTTTACTTCGTGGTGAACTTGTTCCCTTTCATTTCCAACTTTTATTTCATCTCTGCATAATATTTTTGAGTCTTCATTATTATTGGAAAATCCGCAGATCGTGGAACTGACTTCATGCAACAACAGGCCTCATGGAGTAGCACAGGTGAGCACTGCTTGTAGAATTTCCACAGATTATACAAAGATTGATGTAGATTTTACAAATATATACACATATATATGTATATATATATATATATATATATATATATATATATATATATATATATATAGTTATTTTCATCATTTGGAATACTACATTATTGTATTCCACAACTTCGGTTATAATATTATCATATCTATTTACTGTAGGTATCTGACGTCTTGACACATCATTTGGTTTCCGTGTGTCATTAGTGTCAATTATGTTATTTTGAAAACCATGACGTCTTTCACAGTCAATGACATTAATCACTATGTTTTCACCAACATTATTGGTTGATGACCAGGGGTAGTTAAGGATTGGATTGTTCCTTGAAAAATCAAAGCCCACTGAATTCTGAATTTTATTGTCGACGACGTCATTGTCGTTAGTCTGAATATGAGAAATTTGTTTTAAAACCTCTTATATTTTAATGGATGTAAAAATATTTCCAGGAACGTTAGGGGTCTGCGTATTTCTGTGAAACGATAATTGGATGAGCGATAACCTCTCTACAATTTGTGGACAGGTTATCGCACATCCACGTGCGCAGCATATTTTCAATACCTGGGTTACTGCACTGTACACTACTTTGTGTCTGTGGATGTTTTGACTTCCATGTAATATTTTATGATCTGGCCACGTATTCATGACTTCCACAATAATTTTCGCAGTGAATTCCCGGCCATTGTCACTTTTTAAGACAAAACGTGCTCCAAAAATAAGAAAGAACATTTATTAATTCAAAAACAATTTCAGTTAGCTGCTCGGTTTGGAGTGGTCGAAATTAGAGGAATTGAAATTTAATAACCATTGAAATTTAATAACTTGATAATTTAATAACCATTCAAAAAGTCCATCTGGTGCTGATTGAAAGTCAATCAAATCAACTTGAAACCGAGTATTAAAATACAATTTTTTTTAAATTATTTTTTTGTAACTATGCCTTTTCTCGGTAACTTTCGTTTCATTTCACAGGTTGGACACAAGGAAACATATATTTCTGTAGCCTTTTTCCGAATATAAAACCTATTCTTTATGTTATACAACATTTTGTCATGAGCACTATGTCCAATTTCCTCCATTTTTCCATGGCTTTTTCACTGTTCCGGGCTGTTCATTGTAGAAATTTATGAGGTGTAGGTTAAACTTTTCTTTAATATGGTATTCTCACAAATATATTCCTTTTTTTCACACCTAAAACTAATATTATTTGTACTTTGTCGTGACACGTTTGCTATTTACGACGCCATTTACTACTGGCGGCGATATTTGGAACTAAAATCCTAGAGCGGCGTACTTGTGATAAGCCTAATTGAGGGCCTCAGCCGCTTGGGGAACGCAAAGTGCTGTTACAATGCAGCGTACTTTTTTCAGGCGAATTGCAATTCATCTGATATCCTTTAGCACCCCAACTAGTTATTGTCTTTTAAAGCGTTATAGAACTTAAATTAATTGCTAAAGGCCAATATTAAAAACGATCCATATTGTTTCCTTATATAAAATAATTGTTCATTCCCTCAAATAACAAACAAATATTTATATCACTGTAAATAAACAAGAAAAATGTTACGTGCCGAAACATATTTATGCAACAACCAAAGAATTGTACCATCCTGTCCATCAGAGAGCCACGTAACATCCGAATATTGATGAGGATGCTAAAAAATAACTTATCTGAATAGATCAATAGTTACCATAGCTTTATATTTCAGTAAATAGCTTATCAAACCCTTCACCGTTTCATCTATACACAGTAGAAGTTTCATTTCGTTTTTCACAAAACTTTTGCAAATAATTATTCATGGGCTCCGTGCCATCAATATAAAAATTACTTTTTCTCAATACAATATGAATTATATTTCAAATTTGTATATTATTACGTCGATGAGGTGACTAATTTTTCACGATATTCTTCTAATCTTTATAGATTAGTCTTACGTATATACAACTATCTTCATCTTAATTGCCACAAAACGCCCCTAAGCCCTTTCGCCTAGCTACTCTAGTAGTTGGGGTCAGAATATATCGACGGGGATATTTTAGACGATCAGTCAATAAATAAGTCGGTCTCTCTTTACTTTCCATGGTTTGAGCCGTATTCCCCAACTTCTATTTTGTTTTTGACACTTTGAAATCAGACATAGGTTTCTGGAGATAAGGGCGAACAAATAAATAAACAAATCAATTTATCCTCTTTACATATTAGTACAAATTTATAATTTAATAATGTATGTGATATAAACAAATCTATAATATATACTATGACTATAACGTATCTTTAAACTCTTGCCACTTGACCAATTTACATACAATTGCTCAACTGTACCGTAGCAAAGCTTTCCCCACCCAAGTCACATTATTTCCGTCACATATTCTCATAACAATATTTCACCTGATTTACATCCTGAGGTGGTTTAAATGTGTTAAACCATTGGAATTTAAATAAGTAAATGAAAAACATTTACATAAAAAATATGTTTTCTTTATTTATTTTATTGTACGTACAAAAATAAATAACAATCTTTAATAAGGAAATTTCTCAATTTTTTTCTTTTTATCTTTTGTAATACATTTTACGTTTTTTTTACATTTGGTTTAGTACAGTTACCAATTTGTCACTAACCGATATATAATTATTTTTTTTGTATCGTATCTAAATTGGCGAATAGCCAGAGAGTAACAAAGATGTGAACCTAAATTTTGAAAGTGAAGCTAAGTGAATCGTTCTAAAATATCATCGCCTTTCCTAAACCTATATGAATATCATTGCCACCAAAAATATAAACACATATTCAACAAACAGTGAAAACATATGTCTAATGAACCAAATTCTTTGGTATACATCGTCGAAGCGTGCAGAAGCTATCTTGCGGCAAAGTTTCATGCGTTTACGCGCAACTATTTTGCGCGAAAGAAAAAAGATAAATTCAACCATATGCAAATTCGGTTTTATTTATTCGTTTATTTAACTACACATATTTAAAATTAATCCTCACTTATCACTAGAGGTGCTCAGCCACAGATCCCAGAACCGTAAAATTTTAAGGATGCATTATTCTAGTAACAAAGGTATCATCGAAAAAAACTTTTCTCAAGATGCTGCCTATACAGCGCAGACAGGCGTAAATCTTACCACTAGGCAAACCAGATCAAAACAATGAACAGTGACATGTAAAGAGAAAGTAGAATATATAATGGTTAATTCTTTAACTCACATGTTTCACAAAAATCGGTTCATAAAAAATCTGACCGATTTAAAATAGAAAAAAGACAGAATATATGGCTGAACACACGCTAATTGAGACGGCCGACGTTTAATCGGTGATAAGTCAGTGGAAAGTAGACCATCGATCCTTCGCAACACTTCTTCACCTGATTTATATACTAATGTGGTTTAAATTCACACTTTTCACAAAAATCGGATAATAAAAAATTGGATTGAATCTGACCGACTTAAAGTAGAAAAAAGGACAGAATATGAATACACGCTAACTGAGACGGGAGATATTTAGTCGGTGAAAGTCAGTGAAAAGTCGACCAGCAACCCTTTCCCGCAAAAATCGACTACTGGCCCAACACCTACAAAAGTTGTTCATATGCGTTGCGCATTACCTCACCTTCCATCCTTGCATATAATCCTGATGGCTGTTGATTGTTGTCTCATTATTTAGATCCAACTTTGGTCGTCATTAAGACAAATATGGAGTATTGGAGTTTTGAAGTTGATGTAAAGCATGTAACGTATAAAAAAATAAATAAACCGGTCAGGTAATAGTAGAATACGCTCAACGACGGTTCTGTATACTTAGGTATATATAGATACATACTATATATAAACTATTTGCAAATATTAAAATTATTTTTACTGTATAAATATATTGGCTAATATACCTTTCATAGGTGTAAAGACACCATTAATTTCTCCAAATTACTTTGGCTTAATTACGCAAAATTTCTTACTGTTAAACATTTTTGTTTATAGATGTACGATGTATTAACGAAATATATAGAAGATAAAAGAAATATTAAAACCAAATTACGACTTCCTACATAATGGCGTTTTTAGTTAAACTTGATAATAAAATAGATCAAAAAATAGCAATTTGTTGTTCCCTAAATATTTGCTTTTTCGTTAAATGAAATAAAAAAAAACTTGTGCTCTTTTCAAAGTTATCTCACATCCCCACACAGAGAAAAAAAAATTAACTACTGAAGCCCCTCGAAACCAACAGTTTAAATCAGGAAAGTTCGGTTTTTGTTACAAAAATACTTAAAAAAGTCGGAACATATACAATGGTAAGAGTTTGTAAAGATGTTTCTTGTAAAGTGATCTTTATATTTTTCAGTATTGGTCTTATTTTTCAGCATACGTTTTAAGAATCATGTAGTTCACGGCGAAATGAATATTATTTTTTTCCACTTAAATGTTTTAACAACTTAAAATATAACAGTTGTTTATTCATTGATGGTGTGTGTCTTTTATACCTTTTTTTGTGATATGTAAAATAAAGCATAATAAAGATCACAACTCCAAAAAAAATGCAACAAGCCCTGAGGGCAGTCCAATTCAACGAAAATAATACATGGCGTTTTAGATATTTTTACAGCATATCTTAATTTATGGAGAGAAGTATTTTACTTTTAGGATGTAACTGAATATTTTAGTAAAGCTAAAATTATGAATAAAGAAAAAAAAATAATTGATACGAATAATGGAAAAAATTAATACGGTGCTACTTAATGACGAGTAAAAACAAATTGGCTACAAATGTTATAAACGCGGCGCCAACAGGAACAACATTAAGCGGAAGTTACGCAAAGCTCCCGGTAGCGTAAAATTACGACAGTACGAGCCGGAGATTTAAAAAGCTTTTCATTGTCTGAAAGCTCTACCCTACATATTTGTCGTCGACGGGCCTTGGAGTGCTTTACAGGGCGGGAAATGTTTTCGTAATTTCATGCAAATGAACAAAAACACATTTTAATAGCTTATTCTGTCGCAATTTTGTACTGTGAGCGAGGACAATATTTTAAAAAGCGCCTAATTGCCTCTTGTTCACATGCAATTAACATTTTTAATAAATTTAGGGTCTGGTGAAATTTTATCCTTATTTGTACTTTGTATCCGATCATACCCAAAATTAAAATGCCAATGCAATCTTGCAAAGGAATAATAAGTGAAAAAGAAAAACGTATACGAAAGCGTTCATGAAGTTTTTACAACATAGAAATTGAAAGCGTTTTATTTTGGGTCTTCTCCAATATAAGAATGTAATTTACCTTAATTATTGCCAAATTTAATTTAAACAGATATTTAATACAACTGATATATTAAAGTGCCACAACTGATATCTTAAAGCTTTATAAAAAAATTAAAGTAGTGATATTAAAGGAAGTTGCCCATAACAACCTAGATTTTCCGAACGCTGAAAGTACACTATACTAGAACCTACTAATATATACTTATATATGAACGGGTTTTAGAAACGAGATTAAATAGTCAATGAGCAAGTCCTGTAATTAAAATGTGGCTTGTTGCACAAATTCACTTATAACACTAAATCGACATCTCTCTAACCATATCAGAATCGTTACTTTTACTTATTGACTGAAACCACAAAGCTTTTGCAGTATTGGCCATTAATGAAGCCATTTATTATTAAAGGGGGAGTTAGTACTGTCTTTGATTTAACATGTGAAGAACAATCAGATTCCAAGGGTTGATTAAAGTAGTTAATGAAAAAATATACGAAATTGAAGGAAGGATATTATTCTCTCCAGTAATTTTGTAAGGAAAACATCGTCGCTTTTTTAAAATCAGAATTAAAAATGTCTCCAAAAAACAAGTTATAAAAGTTTCGTAGTAGTAAAATACCTAGCAAAATAGAGGAATTATTTTAATCAATCTATTGAAGTATTTCCTGACTAGGGTTCAGAATCAGCTGATGTTCCGAATTTCAGTCAAGTTTGTTACTACCTGATAAAAAGGTGTTGGGTCACAAAATCTTAAATCACAAAATATTCACCATAATGTAAAATAAAATAAATATTGAATTATTACACTGATTTTACAAATATATACGACTAATATATAAATTCAACTTACAATTAAAATGAAAGCCAAAAGAAATATTCGATATAAAATTAAATATTTTGACAAAATTATAAAGAACTGTTTTAAAATATTGTATTTTTGCATTAATATTATTTCCCGTAGAATTTGGACATATTCATTGTAATATTCATTTTTTTGTCACTCTACTTTATGCCCGTGATAAATACTTTCAATAAGATAAACAAATTTTATTTAAAATATGTTTTATTTTTGTTATTTACACTGAACAAAGATATTATAAATATTTATCCCGTGAATGTACCAATATCTAAATAATATTTACATGAATCAATAAAAGTACATCTAATGAAAAATTTTCACTTTTAGTGAACCCCTCTGACCTTTTATATCGCAATCAACATTTGTGCTGAAATATCTACAAAACTCTCAGAAATGGTCATTATATAGTGTTGTTTATTCTTATTCACTTTAATTTAAGGAATTTTTACATGTAGACAATCGTTATCCAGTCACCTGAATATGTAAATAAAATGTATAACACCTTTGTCGAAATTTTAGCCTGTATATACAAAACTAAAAAAATTATATATATGGGCAAATAAAAAATTATATAAATGTTTATAAACTTTAAATAGAAAAAGAAGATTTGAAAGTAATACATAAATGCTTGTATATGTATATATATATGCAGTCTCTCGAAAAATAGTATGAAGCGGAAGTACACAGAGAATATCGAGGCCTATTTAAAACAACAACAAATATATTCTACGATGTTTAATAACTTTTGAGGTAATTTTTTTATTGTATCAGCCCAACTCATAGTTTGAAAACAAAAATATCTCTTTATGTTGTGTATAATTGTATAAATTTGATTTCTTTTGGCTAGTCAATTGACTGGCCTATTTGGATTAATAACATTTACTTACTAAGGTTTTAACATGGCGCCAAAAAATTAACAGGAAAATGCGATATTCGAAGCACCGGATTTTGAACTTTGAACGTCTTTTAAATAAGTTCACATAATTCCTTTTTCCTGTTAGTTAGACCCATTAGACATTGTTCATGGAATGTTTTAAAAAATAACACGTTTTGCATGGCTAAACACTAGTCGTACAAAAAAAAATTAGACCTAAGTTAGAAAAAACTAAATGGTCCACAGAATTGATTGTAACCGCAATTTAAAAGAAAACCATTTCAACAAGATGGTGACTTGCCCCGATTTCTATATTAATAAAAATGTTCTAATTCTTCTTAAAAAAAACACCATGTTTTAATTTTTTTTTAAATTGCAACACCACGATAAATGTCTACTCTAACTTTTTATAAATTTTATTAAACTCTATAGATAATGAAAAACTACGAAATACACCTTTTTGCCTGGCACCTACAATTTGGGTTTTTGTGTTTATTTTTTTCAATTTTGTATTTAAATTTGTATAATATTAGCAATTAGTATGATTTTTACTTTTTTTAGTCCAGCTTTCTCTTTTTCGGGAATTCATATTAACACCAATTCGATTCACAGTTTCCGCCAAAATATGTTCTGTAATAGGACTTTTTTCCCAATTCTTCTAAAGTTTATAAAAATTAAATGAAAAACGAAATTTTCGAACTATCAACGCCATTTTAATGTGCAAAGAAATAAACAACGCCATTTCAATATGCAAGGCAATAAACTTTAACCTTCCTTAATTTGTCACTTAATAACTTTAAAGCGAATGACGGATGAACGGAGCTTAAAGCGGAAATGAGTTAAATTTCTGCCGGATGGCAGCTTAATTTCAATTTAAATTACCGCATGCCAGTTTCCGTCTCCGTTCAACCTGTGCAGGTATCTAAATTAATTAAAATCTAATCCAAGACATCTTTTGTATCAGAAATAATTGGATCGACTAATAAATTTTAAGAAGTTCGGAATTTTTCAAGAAAAATTGTCGAAAATTGCAGAATATTTTATAACAACTCTTAAATACGCAAAAGTAGCCTGTCATTATAACAGTTAGTGCCAATTATTTAAATGCATTACATCATCATTTCAAACGACATCAAATACAAATTCTTTCGCTTTACGAGTTAATGTTTACAAATAGAAAAATTATTGGCAATAAAAAATAATTTCGATCGACTGAATGAGTTAGTACTTGAAAATAAACTAAATGAACTTTTTAAAAATTACAGAAATTAGATTGGGTTTCGTTAATATATTCACTGGGTGCATAATTCAACATTATGCTCTCTGCTTATCATTTGTCCAGAGCTCTAAGCAGTTAATTATAAAACAATTAGAGAACTTTCAAAAAATAACCTTGTTACTTTTTTTAATCTACGTCATCAGGATTTTAAACTGAATGCAGACGGTGGCAAGTCATAAATAAAGACGATGTATAATTTCATTTCATTGGGACATTTAGATTTTAAAAATTTTTATTTTGTAAAAACAAACCAGGCTTAAATAATTATTAGTCAATCCTAAAAAACACAATCAACAAAAACCTTTCAAAATACGTATAATATGGTGGATAGTCTTTATCAAGGTATATAGCAGCAGATGTAGTAATAATAAAGAGTCGGACTCTTCCGATTAGTGTTTCGTACTAAGAGTTGTAATAACCGAATGCTGTACTATACAATTCCATATCCTCGCACAATCTGCTAAACCACCCGTAGACCATCTCCTCTCCACTAGAAAAGTAATATAATAATCACTGGATTTTTTAGTAAAAAATAGTCGGTTTCAGATGCATGGTGTTATTTTATTGACAGTCTATACATATTACAAGAAAATGGTTCCAAACTGCAAATCAAGGTTTGTCACCTGTGTTTTTTTATGTTACACTTAAATTGTTTTACGTAATATCATAGCAATAATTTTTATTCAATCTATACTTCATTATTAGCAAACCAGATTTTTTCTCACTTTTTCTAGAAGCATTTCTAATATGACTGGGAGAATACGATTTTCGTAGTTTTTTTTCCAAAAAGTACGCAAGTATAATGTTATATATATCGTCGACATAGTGCCATTACAATTTTTTACATTACATCCCACTCGACGACATAAGAAAATATTTCTTTTCACTTCCAATTTCGTCCTCGAATCCAACAGAAATCAAAAGTTGACTTTCAGAACTACATAACTATGACTGAGTCAAAAAATCCTATATTTGTGCCAAACTTCACTTTTTGATTGGAAATAGTTTCAGAGGACAGCGGCTGTATATAGTTGTGACTTCCTAGAAGGTCCACGTAAGTTCTTTGAAAGTCACATGAATTTCTTTCATAACATAAAAATAGACTGTTGTCTTCTTTTGCACGGAAAAAACGTTTACTAGTTTCAAAGTAATGTAAGTCAGTAATCTGTCAAGAAATATCTTTTCTCCCGTTTGCATTTTTTTATTCATCGCCGCTATTGTACTTATGATTACATGAAATAAAATATTTACCTTTATGTGCTATCGCATATCCTAGAATAAAGTTTTTTTACTCATTTCCACCTATACTCTATATGAAATAAATTGGGAAGTTTCAGTAAAGAAAATCAAAGAATAAGATATTGGAATTAAATTTTGATATTAAAACTGATATTTTCTATTCTTCCGTGAGGAATCCTTCCTTACAGAAGTAAAACTGCTGAATCAACTAATTAATAAAAAACAAGTAGTATACAATAATTTAATTTTTAATTTGAAAGTCTTTATTTAAAATAAAAAAACGATACGTAGATAGATTGTAAAAAAGTATCATAATTAATCATTCATATTTTAAACTCTGTTTCAATTTATAACACAAACATTTTGGAATAAAGTATAAACTCGACTCTCAAAAAACAACTTGCGTTGCGAAAAAGCTGAAACAAACCTTATATTCTAATGGCAATATTATCAAAGAAAATTATATTCTTCAGAGTAGAGACTACTAAAGAGAGACTTAAGCAACTATTCTTCTTCACATTGCATTGACACCGCATCGATATCCCACCGCGAAAGCTCTGAGCACAGCGAAAGCTTTTCAGATAAACTTTCAACGAGGATAGCTTTCGAAGTTATATCCAGCTAATGGGTTTTCAATGAATCGGTCCGTATATCACAGCCATTTTACTCGCGGACTATTGGCACTATATAGATGAAATATAGAGAGTAAGTTTTTTCTATGAACGGCTATACAATGGAGCATTGAAATTATGACAAAAAATATTATTAGGAGGGGCATAATATATGTAACTGAGGGATGAAAAAAATCCTGTGTGCATAGGCGTGTGAAAAAAAATTATTATATCTAACAGTATTATATAAAAATTTTTAAGCAGAATAAGAATTATATATAATTAAATTATTAAGTATGAAAATAGACAAAATGGCACCAAGTGATATAAGATTTTTATTCGAAAATACAACTCGGAATAGAAAGATTTTGATTAAGTAAAAGTGAAAGTAAATAAAAAAACTTTTACGTCATGTATCATGTGTAAATTAATTGATGGAATGCTTGCGGTAATGCGGGAGGCAAATTGAATAAAAGAAACGATTTCTAATGAAAGAAAGTATGATTCTTTAAATTTCTATATAAAATAAAACGTAAAAGTGAAAAACAATCGGCCGTTAAAAATAAGTTCGATTAAGGAATCTACAAATAAATATGTGAAATAGATCGTTTCTCAAACTTCCCTAATTTTTCTTAACAGTGACTTAGAAAAGTTACAATTTATGAAAAATAGTACAAATAAGGCACTTAACCTACAATATTGAACACATAAGATTTTTGTTTTGAATTTGTATATACAAGTGTCAAACATGTAATCAACAAATAGAGTAACAATTTGACTTTTCTTAAATTTTTTCGTCATAAAATGATGAAATTACAAATAATCCCTTATAAAATGATGATACTTGTAAAAACTGTAATGAATTTCAATGGACCTTGATCGATTATAAGAAAAACATAACTTCAATTTAAGTCAATAGTTGATGAGATATGCGCTTCTAAAATCTTGGAATGACCCACCCCCCTCTAACTTTTCAATTAACGTGTATAATAGAGATGTGAAACTCATGAGTGAGAGATGTAAAAGATATAGCTCACATATTACGATAATATCTATCACTCGCTCATTTGAAATCCAAATGTATCAGTGTATCACTAGCCCGGGAGTGATCGGCGTTTCTTTCGTTTCATAACTCCATTTTCCTTCATGTAACGTCAAAACATAAAAGTATATGTTTTGACGTTACATGAAGGACAAAAAAACCATCGAACTGTTTAGTCAAATATGGAACTGGATTTATATAGATGAACGTAGCTACTCGAGATCGAATGCGAGCGCTGTGATAAAGTATACTTTGGTTCGCTCAAAATATTTGCGTAAACACTTTTTTTGTTTCATTTCGAAATTCTAATTTATAATTGTATAAATAGGCCAATCTATTCCAATTTACTTAATAATCATTAAAATATTTTATGTTACAAGATTTACAAAATTAGATTTACAAATAAATATTTTATGTCCTAGATTTACATTATGTAAATCTAGGTTGACAGTCCTAAATCTTAAACATGCAAAGTATTAAGCAAAGTGGCTAACCTTGGAGAATTAATTTTCATTTTCAAACAATAGTGCATAATGTTCGGTCATTACTATTTATAATCATATTGTATGACCATTATCCAACGGTTCAACGTATGCGTGATAAATAATTTCGTTAATAACTCGGAGTATTGAGACACTGAGCGAGAGATATAAATGAGTGATATATATCTTTCTAATCAAATAGTATATATCACTCCTTTCTTTTTACTGAACATTTTACGCACCTCCAGTGTATAATTCTGAAAAAAAATTAAAGAAATAGAACCTAAAATATACTTTCGTTAAAGCAGAATTATTGACTTCAAGATTACAATGGAATGTTACTTTTCCTCGGGAAAGATATAGCTAACTAGTTACGTACTATCCTAAACAAGGTACTTTCGTTTTTTGAAATGATGAGAAAATATTGTCACAGGTTGGTCATTATCATGTTTCCACTGAATGGCGCTTATTTATTATTTCCCAGACATTAAAAAGCTTACTGAAGATTCATATTTTACATCTACTCTTAATGATATTGAAAACCAAACATGGAAAACTTTTATTGATATCAAAAAATTTCCTTGGTACCAACAAATCCGCTGACTTTCACGTAAAAATTTGTGTTGCATTGCTTCTCTGTAATGGGATGTATCATGTCACTAAAATAGCCTTTTCTTCACTCATATTTGACATTTTTTCTGAAAATATGGGTGAATACTTTAATTTATGAGAAAATCGTTATTTATAACTTGGCTTTTCATCTAGAAACTGAGATGTGATGGAATGTTTTTGTTTAGGTGTTCTCATTATTATTACTACATCACGTAGTTTGATTTAATTGTGAATAATGAATTTCTACAAAATTAACACAAATATATTCAATATTCTTATTACATCAATAGCAAGGAATTCTAGTCACATAGTGCAACTTTGGTTAAAATGAAAAGTTGGATATTTGTAGAGTAGTGTTATTTGATGAGAACTTCTAAATGACGTTACTTTCTATTCCGTTGGCTTTGGAACTAAAATAAATGTTAAGCACTCTAAAATAAAGCAGATAGAAAATATTACTAGTGGACCTGAGTTAAACTAATATAAATTATTTAAAAACGTTTTACAACATTTAACTAAAATAAGAAAACATGAACCAAAATAGCAGGTCCTATTACCGAGGTATTAAAAGTTTTATTCAAATAATACCAACTATATATATATATATATATATATATATATATATATATATATATGTATATATATATATATATATATATCAATGGCAACAGAATTTTAAAGTATGCATGTTACGTATTTTGTTCACAAAATATGAGACTTTATATATATTATACATTATTACGTTAGGTTCCCATACATTCTTACGGGATTTTTCTATTACTTTTATTAGTTCAGGAATGCAATTACGGAATCCTTTGCAGTCACGACTGATCGTTAGTTATCGTGATGTCTTTTTGAATTACCGTGTGTCTTTTGGTCTCTTTCTCTTCTGACATCTCAGTTCATTGGAGTTAGCTCCTGGGATAGCCAAGCAGAATATTTCCATTTCTTTCCTGAATGATGTCAGAGCGTGAAAGATAATAGTTTTACGATAGAATGCCAATTTATATTGGATCTATTTAAATAAGACTTTTTTATTTTTAGAGCCTTTACCCCGAAAGATGAAACAAAAACCATGTCACTCAAATGACGGTCTAACCATCATTCGCAGACCTTTTTGTCAGAAACTGTTTGCCGTAAAACTTGAAATTTCCACCTAGTACTAAAGCATATAACCCGTCCATATCTCAACAGCTAACACTCTACTGGACCTAAAATTATGAAAAAACAGACGTTTGGAAGGCTGGGGAGCGGTTCCAAAAAAACTCCATTTTAGTGTAACGATAATTACCGTTTAATGGAGCGACTATGATTTTGCATTATCTTAGTATTAAAATTGTTAATTAAAATATATTACTTAATATATTTTAATTCTATATTGCAGTTCTATTGAATCGGAAGCAATGCCTGATGTTAGACACCTTATTTAAGATAAAATAATTAATGACGGCTTAATTGACTCATACGGCATTTGAACTACCAGCACTAAGAAAAAATTAAAATCTAACTGCCATTAGTTTCAATTTTTTATGAAATCATCGTGATTTGAAACCAGAATACAAGTAAGATACCTTTCAACGGATTTTCTTATCGCATTATTAATTTGCACAGAAAAATGCATCGAACTCTTTGTGTAATTAATATTAACTAACAAGATAGAAGGTATGTCACAAATCACGAACATAGAAGGTAAATTCAGCAATATAGTGCATAAATTATCAGGCGAATAGCAATGTCGTCTACAGGATATAAAAAAAAATCCTGGAAAACTATTAGATTTTCAAGATAAAGCCATTCGTTTTTTACACAATTAATATTTTAATAATTGGAACTAAAATTATTAGGGTATAATTTAATGTCATGAGGTTTACAAAACAATAAGAACCAGTCAGTAGTTAAACGAATTAGGCTCTATCAATTATATTCAGTTCTATATCTATTAACGCGTCATCGTTTTAAATAGATGAAATGGAAGAATTGAATTCCTCGTTGGATATCATCACAATGTTTGTGATTACGTTTGTGTTTTGTCCTCAAATGTTAAGAACTGGTGAATGGAAGATTTCATTTTATTTTATAATGACCTGTTAACCTATGCTCTTGCAATAGTTTTAAGTATATTGTATGATCATGGAAGAATAAAGCATAATGGATAGGAATACGATGACGATGTTAAAGTGCGAGGTCCTGGTTCGAATCAAAAGTGTCTGCCGGGGTTAATATTATTAAATTGAACTATAGAGCGTAGCTTTGGTGATGGTGGTGACATCAGTGATGAGGATGCTGGTTGTATTACCCATTGCGAATATGCGAATATGCGTTATGTAGCTAGATCGCCTTTCATAACTTTTACTGCCTCGGGAAATTTGATGTGGGTTTGGCCCCAATGAATTATTTGTGCTGTAGTATTTGTGTTAACAATCTGATATTGATCTTATCCCTGTCCTCCTTCATGATCACTTTGTTCTTCTTTACGATCTTGATCGCTATTTGCTGACTGCGTTCCTGAAATCATAATAAATTTAAGTGTTTATTTTTATTATTGAAGCTCTCATTAGGCTCAAAAGAATGACTATATGTCGAAAATAAATTTATACCTAAATTTCCTCGAGTCTTCAAGTCAATGGAAGGCGAACATATTATTTTAGAATGTCCAATAAATTATGAATTGGAATTTTATATTTAAAAAAAATTCGCTTTAGTAATGCTGGTGTTAATTGACAGTCGGTACACCTTATTTTTTGCTGGCGTAGAGAATCAAGATAGAATAAGCGATGATGAAATTTTTACAAACGGTTTTTATGGGAAGAAATTTTCAAAATTAATTTTAATTTAATAACATCATGTCCTCTACCACTTTCAAACATCAATGAAGCCCACGTTTTTTTTGGGAGGCGGAGCTTTTTCCTTTTCTGAATATATTATGAAACCATATTCTAAAAATCACGACGTGGGATCTTCAAAACATAAATTTAACAAAACATTGTTTAGGGTCGTGGTAGAAAATATAATAGTCAATTGACGAAATTTCCAGTATTAAAAAAAAAACAATTTAATTACAACCGGCAAAAGCGACGCCATGTCTAATATTACATATTTTTTTGAGGCAAAGTAGTACATTTTTGCATATCTAAACACTTGGAACTATCAAAATTTATGAAAACCATGGTGAAATTATAGAACTTTCCTCGTAGAGACCACAATTTGAAAGAACCTGTGCTGAATAGATAAGAGTCGGTAAATACATAATTACTGTAAGTAATAATAAAACATAATGTAATATTTACCGCATTGATTGCCTTTTTACATTTTGTAATATCGCCAAGAACGTAGTCGATAACTTCATACAGAAATCAAATAGACTTATTGGACCTCGTCGGCCCCAGCTTCCAATTTTATCGATTGTTTTTACTCTATGATTTGATAACAACATTTTTTTTAATTCCTTATTGGATATTTCCAAAATCGTGCTAATGTGCATTCACACATCGTTGTTTTTTTTTTCTTTTCATAATCTTTAATTTCCATTCCACAAAATTAGTTCAGCTTGAAAGCAATAAAGAAATGTCATTTCAAATTCGATTGATCAAGTCACACTCACTTATGCACAATTAATTCGCACAACTGCTTTAATCGGCAACTCGCGAACTACTGTGGAATATGCAAGAGTAATAATATGCAAGCGTGGAGCATGTTCATGAGCGCACACGTTCGCGCACTCACGACTCCATAAATGCGGGCCATAAAACCGATAAAAGTCTAAAAATAAGACATAAATAGTATATGAATCCGTTCTACGTTCATATTTCGCGTATTTTTGTCACCTTTGCACGTTATTCGCGTTTCAATGTGGACCAACCATATGTAGAAACGGGATATAGTTTTTTTATGCTTTGAGTATACCCTCCCCGCGAAAGACCTGGCACAATTTTTAACCGACTTCAGAAAAAAAAGAGATTCTTAATTCGACAGCATTTTTGTGTATGTTGTTACCTTATATCTTCGCCATTTACCAACTAATTTGGGTGGTATTTTCATTTGGTAGGGTGTACCCACACTGTGGCTTACAGGATTTCATTCCTTTAAATCGATTACGGTTAGATTTCAAAGTGCAGATATATTTTATGTCATGAAATTAGCTGTTGCCACACTTATGCAATTGTATCATATATACAAATACTATCGTCGTCGCCGTGTTCTGCTGAACTAATCACAAAGTATCTACTAATCATAAAGTTAGACGGCCCTACGCGCCACTGGGACCCGGTTCAATTCCCATCCGCTCATCGAGCTGGGCTGGGCTAGTGTCCTGGTTGGCTGTAAGGAATTTCTGTGCTTGATATGTAATTTCGGGTTCCTGCGACACAAATATATTATCTTTTGACAGATTTTGCAAAGCTAAGCGTGTCACAAGCAATATTAATAAAATTAAATTCTATGAATTGCTTTAAAACTAAAACTAGTAAAATAAGTAGTAGATTATATAATAAGCTATAATAATAAGCTAACTAAATAATATATACAAGCTAGTAGATTAAGCCCTGAAAGACTATATCAAATATTACCTCTGAAATAAATATATGTATAAGTATATATATATATATATATATATATATATATATATATATATATATATATATATAAGTATATATACTTAAACATATATTTATTTCAGAGGTAATATTTGATATATTTCAGGGCTTAATTGATTATTACGTTAACATGAATAATATCTAAAGCATTTAGAAAGTCATAGCGCCAATATTGACGCTCTTAAACAATTGAAAAGATATGCCTCCGGCTATAAATGACACATTCAGTTCTCTTCTGGGAACTGCTCTTTTTTGCATTAAAATTTCAAAATTTGCAAATTCCTACTATTTTTATTCTACTAGTTTCAGTTTTAAAGCAATTCATAGAATTTAATTTTATTAATATTGCTTGTGACACGCTTAGCTTTGCAAAATCTGTCAAAAGATAATATATTTGTGTCGCAGGAACCCGAAATTACATATCAAGCACAGAAATTCCTTACAGCCAACCAGGACACTAGCCCAGCCCAGCTCGATGAGCGGATGGGAATTGAACCGGGTCCCAGTGGCGCGTAGGGCCGTCTAACTTTATGATTAGTAGATACTTTGTGATTAGTTCAGCAGAACACGGCGACGACGATAGTATTTGTATATATGATACAATTGCATAAGTGTGGCAACAGCTAATTTCATGACATAAAATATATCTGCACTTTGATATCTAACCGTAATCGATTTAAAGGAATGAAATCCTGTAAGCCACAGTGTGGGTACACCCTACCAAATGAAAATACTACTCAAATTAGTTGGTAAATGGCGAAGATATGAGGTAACAACATACACAAAAATGCTGTCGAATTAAGAATCTCTTTTTTTTCTGAAGTCGGTTAAAAATTGTGCCAGGTCTTTCGCGGGGAGGGTATACTCAAAGCATAAAAAAACTATATCCCGTTTCTACATATGGTTGGTTCACATTGAAACGTGAATAACGTGCAAAGGTGACAAAAACCGATTCATATACTATTTATGTCTTATTTTTAGACTTTTATCGGTTTTATGGCCCGCATTTATGGAGTCGTGAGTGCGCGAACGTGTGCGCTCGTGAACATGCTCCAGGCTTGCATATTATTACTCTTGCATATTCCACAGTAGTTAGCGAGTTACCGATTAAAGCAGTTGTGCGAATTAATTGTGCATAAGTGAGTGTGACTTGATCAATCGAATTTGGAATGATATTTCTTTATTGCTTTCAAGCTGAACTAATTTTGTGAAATGGAAATTAAAGAATTATGAAAAGAAAAAAGAAACAACGATGTATGAATGCACATTAGCACGATTTTGGAAATATACAATGAGGAATTAAAAAAAATGTTGTTATCAAATCATAGAGTGAAAACAATCGATAAAATTGGGAGCTGGGACCGACGAGGTCGATAAGCCTATTTGGTTTCTATATGAAGTTATCGACTACTTTCTTGGCGATATTACAAAATGTAAAAAGGCAATCAATACGGTAAATATTACATTATGTTTTATTATTACTTACAGTAATTATGTATTTACCGACTCTTATCTATTCAGCGCAGGTTCTTACAAATTTTGGTCTCTATGAGGAAAGTTCCATAATTTCACCATGGTTTTCATAAATGTTCATAGTTCCAAGTGTTTAGATATGCAAAAATGTACTACTTTGCCTCAAAAAAAATGTGTAATATTAGACATGGCATCGCTTTTGCCGGTTGTAATTAAATTGTTTTTTTTTTAATACTGGAAATTTCGTCAATTGACTATTATATTTTCTACCACGACCCTAAACAATGTTTTGTTAAATTTATGTTTTGAAGATCCCAAGTCGTGATTTTTAGAATATGGTTTCATAATATATTCAGAAAAGGAAAAAGCTCCGCCTCCCAAAAAAAACTTGGGCTTCATTGATGTTTGAAACTGGTAGTGTACATGATGTTATTAAATTAAAATTAATTTTGAAAATTTCTTCCCATAAAAACCGTTTGTAAAAATTTCATCATCGCTTATTCTATCTTGATTCTCTACGCCAGCAAAAATTAAGGTGTACCGACTGTCAATTAACACCAGCATTACTAAAGCGATTTTTTTTTTAATATAAAATTCCAATCCATAATTTATTGGACATTCTAAAATAATATGTTCGCCTTCCATTGACTCGAAGACTCGAGGAAATTTAGGTATAAATTTATATTCGACATATAGTCATTCTTTTGAGCCTAATGACAGCTACAATAATGAAAATAAATACTTAAATTTATTATGATTTCAGGAACGCAGTCAGCAAATAGCGATCAAGATCGTGAAGAAGAACAAAGAGATCATGAAGGAGGACAGGGATAAGATCAATATCAGATTGTTAACACAAATACTACAGAACAAATAATTCATTGGGGCCAAACCCACATCAAATTTCCCGAGGCAGTAAAAGTTATGAAAGGCAATCTAGCTACATAACACTACTATTAAAAGGAATAAATATCAAACTTGATTCATTCACTCAATATAAGATGATTGTTGTTATTTGTATGGAAAACTTTGGCCTAAAAGTTGAAGAATATGCCAGAAGATAAGAAATTCATGTTAATGCATACTATGGAAGGACTGTTTCTAAGTTCCCAGTATGTAATACCATCAGCATCCTCATCACTGACGTTACCACCATCACCAAAGCCACGCTCTATCGTCCAATTTAAGACACTTTTGTTTCGAACCAGGACTTCGCACTTCAACATCGTCATCATATTCCTATCCATTATGCTTTATTCTTCCATGATCAAACAATATACTTAAATCTATTGCAAGAGCATAGGTTAACAGGTCATTATAAAATAAAATGAAATCTTCCATTCACCAGTCCTTCACACTTGAGAACAAAACACAAACGTAATCACAAATATTGTAATGACATCCAACGAGGAATTCAATTCTTCCATTTCATCTATTTAAAACGATGTTGCGTTAAGAGATACTGTATATAATTGATAGAGCCTGATTCGTTAAACTACTGAATGTTTCTTATAGTTTTATAAACCTCACGACATTAAATTATACCCTATTCATTTTAGTTCCAATTATTAAAATATTAATTATATAAAAAAGGAATGACTTTGTCTTGAAAATTGAACAGTTTTCCAGGATTTTTTTTTATTATCCTGTAGACGGCATTTCTATTCGCCTAATAATTGATGCATTATATTGCTGAGTTTACCTTCTATGTTCGTGATTGGCCACATACCTCCTATCTTGTTAGTTAATATTAATTACACAGAGAGTTCGATGCATTTTTCTGCGTAAATTAATAATGCGATAAGAAAATCCATTGAAAGGTATCTTACTTGTATTCTGGTTTCAAATTACGATGATTTCATAAAAAAATGAAACTAATGGGAGTTAGATTTTAATTTTTTCTTTATGCTGGTAGTTCAAATGCCGTATGAGTCAATTAAGCCGTCATTAAGTATCTTAACTTAAATAAAGTGTCTAACATCAGGCATTGCTTACGATTCAATAGAACTGCAATATGGAATTAAAATATATTAAGTAATATATTTTAATTCTTTATTTTAATACTAAGATAATGCAAAGTCATAGTCGCTCCATTAAACAATAATTATCATTACACTAAAATGGAGTTTTTTTGGAACCGCTCCCCAGGCTTCCAAACGTCTGTTTTTTTCATAATTTTAAGTCTAGCAGTTTCGAAAGAAAATCGAGTGTTAGCTGTTGAGATATGGACGGGTTATACGCTTTAATACAAGGTGGAAATTTCAAGTTTTACGGCAAAAACTTTCTGACAAAAAGGTCTGTGAAAGATGGTTAGACCGACATTTGAGTGATCTTACATGGTTTTCGTTTCATCTTTTGGGGTAAGGGCTCTAAAAATTAAAAAGTATTATTTGAATAAATCCAATATAAGTAGCTTTATATCGTAAAACTATTATCTTTCACGCTCTGACATCGTTCAGGAAAGAAATGGAAATATTCTGTTTGGCTATCCCAGGAGCTAACTCCAATTAACTGAGATGGCAGATTTTCATTTGTTATTCTAATTTCGGTGGTGATAACAATTTTTAATACTATGGAAATAAATGATTAAGTTATGCATTTTGTACGTTTTGTAATGTGAAAGAAAATTTTAGAAAATTCGAGACTGCACCAAAAACCCTTTGTGTCCTTACGTAAACATAGCTAGCGTACGTTGTAATCTTTCACTTGAGATAAATACATAAGCCACATTACACGTCTAATTTTAAAAATAGTTTTAAAAATAAATTATGCTTTTGTGGTTTAATGTAATGGATGTAAATATAAATTTTGCGCTATGCTTATTTTGTTTTTAACTTTCGATGGAAATTAGTTTGTGAGGGCATACAAAAAACTAAGGGCATACAAAATGCAGACAAAGTTAATAAACGGATTGGCAAAAATGATATTTTCCGGATTAATGGATTTGAATTAACAAATAAATTATTAATTAGTAAAAAAATATTATTACATATCTACAAGCATTCATTTAAACCAGACAAGACTTAGTCAGGAGAGTTTTAATTAAAATATTTCTTTTTATTCAGAATATTTTAATCGAATGGGACATATTTTTATTTGTATATCCTGTTGAAAATACTCTATAAATACAGTGATAAAACTAAGTACCCAATAAAATTGAGGATAATTTATTTTATCCTGTCAATAATATATATATATATATATATATATATATATATATATATATATATATATATATATATATATATATGCGTTATAAAATTTAATAGAAAATATACTAATACTCAGCCTGGCGTGCGAATCAAAAAAGGGTCTTTATGACAGAAAACGAAAAGCTATGAATTGTAATAATGTTTGTCGAGCTTGCGTTATTTGCTAAGCCTGAGATAAAAGCATGCTCCTTCGCACTCGCACATGGCGTTCAAGTTTTTTTTTTATTCATCTTTTCCAATATTTCTTAATTAAATTTCATTTTAATATTAATTTAATATGAGTCTAATTTCTATTTACATACCGAGTTTTGAGACTTATAATTAATATTTTTTTTCATTTAGAATTAATTGTTCCTCTTGAGAAAATGTATAAATATATATTTAACATATATTACAATAAATAGGACAGCTTGCTGGTGATATTCATTTACGTATTTTAGATACGTATTTCTTTAACACCCCGTCCTTAACTAACAGCTTGATTTAAAGCCGTAATTAAGTTAAAAAAGATAATTATAAAGTAAAATAATATATGAAAGAGACCAAAAGACACACGGTAATTCAAAATGACATCACGATAACTAACGATCAGTCATGGCTGCGAAGGATTCCGTAATTGCATTCCTGAACTAATAAAAGTAGTCCTAAAACTAACGTAATAATGTAAAATATATATAAAGTCTCATATTTTGTGAACAAAATACGTAACATGCATACTTTAATATTCTGTTGCCATTGATATATATATATATATATATATATATATATATATATATATATATATTTCCTACCCTATTATGCCAAGTTCAGAGTAAAATCTATGGTAGTTGAATAAAACTTTTAATACCTCGGTAGTGGACCTGCTATTTTGGTTCATGTCTTCTTTTTTTAGTTAAATGTTGTAAATCGTTTTTAAATCATTTATATTAATTTAACTCAGGTACACTAGTAATATTTTTCATCTGCTTTATTTTAGAGTGCTTAACATTTATTTTAGTTCCGAAGCCAACGGAGTAGAAAATAACGTCATTTAAGAGTACTCATCAAATAACACTACTCAACAAATATCCAACTTTTCATTTTAACTGAGGTTGCACTATGTGACTATTATTCCTTGCTATTGATATAATAAGAATATTGAATACATTTGGCGTTAATTTTGTAGAAATTCATTATTCACAATTAAATAGAACTACGTGCTGTAGTATTAATAATAAGAATACATAAACAAAAACATTCCATCACATCTCAGTTTTCAGATGAAAATCCATGTTATAAATAACGATTTTCTAATAAATTAAAGTACTCACCCATATTTTCGGAAAACATTTCAAATATGAGTGAAGAAAAGGCCATTTTAATGACATGATGCATCCCATTACAGAGGAGCAATGCAACACAATTTTTTTCGCGAAAGTCAGCTGATTTGTTGTTACCAAGGAAATGTTTTGATATCAATAAAAGCTTTCCATGCTTGTTTTTCAATATTAATAAGAGTAGATGTAAAATATGAATCTTCAGTTAGCTTTTTAATGTCTGGGAGTTAATAAATAATCACCATTCAGAGGAAACATGATAATGACCAAGCTGTGACATTAATATATTCTAATCATTGCAAAAAACCAAAGTACCTTGTTTAGGATAGTACGAAACTAATGAGCTATATCTTTCCCAAGGAAAAGTAACATTCCATTGCTGTAATCTTGAAGTCAATAATTCTGCTTTATCGATGGGTAAATTCAAGTCTCTTACTCTAGCTTGATTCACAAAAAGTGGCTTCGATGCACCTTCTGGATTAAAAGTTTGATCCTCACAATATTCAGTCTGTCTATCTTAAGTTGCTCACTATTCTATTAAACATTGAACTCGGTACTCAGAACAGTTAAATCGTCATAATTTGGCTGAGGTTATATTACTGATGATACAACGGCATTCTTAATACCTTGTTTAGATTTTTGTGAAATTCCCTTTAATTGCGTTAGACAAAAATAATATACCATTGCCGCTCCAAACGGCATCTTTTAAATTATTCTCTTGAACCGCCGTTTAAGAACCGAGGACTTATCTTGATCTCTTCTGTCACGGTTAAAATAAATTAGATACCGCTGTTTGATTAAGTCAGAAAGTGTTTTTTTTCGATTTTGGCGTAAACTCGCACAAATATAGTAAAATAAATCGGGACTGTTAAAACACACGAATGATATTTTGGAGATTAGCTGTTAAACTAACGCATTCACCATGTTTTATTTGCAATACACTTATATTTTCGAACCACCCATATTTTAACATTCGAACGAACGTAAAAAATTAAAAAGTCACATATCTCCAATTGAAGATGTGATATCAACATAAAATACTTACATATATTCATAACAAGTCAACCTTATTATGAAACAATATGAACCTTGTCAGATAATTTTTTAATGTTGAGTAGGGTAATTAAATAATTAACACGTATTGTAGGGTAATTAATTAATTAACACGTATTGAACGTATTGTAAACTACTTCGAGGTTTGATGTTCCCAAAGCTGAGCTAAATAACGAAAAATACCTGCTGAGAATTACCATATTTTCTCACAATACGTTTTCTAAGTTTTAGAAGTGCGATATAGTCAGACATACTATATTTATATAAAATATAAGAAAATAGCACAAATGCATAGCTGAATTAGTGTACTTATCTTCTTTTATAGTTTGAGTTATCGGAAAAGGCATTATTTCTAATAAAGGAGCAATTGTAGACAAATTTACATAAATAATCTAGCTTACAAATTTTAAAAATGCGTAACATACAAATTAACTGACAGTTTAGTTTGTTTTTAAAAGAAATAATTTATTAAAAAATAAAACCTGTCAAGGATGAGTAAAACTTAAACTACGAGGGTTCCGTTCATATTTAGGCATTTATTTATATTTAATGGTACATTGTATTTCTGTTGAATTATTTACAAAACTACTGTCCTAGGCAATGTAACTCAAAAAACTCCTAACTTAAAATAACTGCTGGATCTCATACATAGGGTTATTTTGGCATTCAGGTAATGTGATGTGGGGTTATATTGGGTACCTAGATAATATGATGCTACATTACCTACGCCTAGCCCATTTGGCAAAAAATTCAAACGTATCTACGGAAGTGTAGCTAACGTAGTGTAGCAACCTTCGTGGTTTAACTTTACGCTACATTTAAAGTACTACGTCATAAAAGATTTTCTGAAATATTAAATGAACCCATCTCACACATTAACATAACATTTTGCTGTATAATTTACATAATATTCTCGTATCCAAGTAAACTGTCACTTTAATTGCACAGTAATAACGTGACCTTTATTACTGTGAGAACCTTTATTACTGTAATAAAGGTCACACAGTAGTATAACGAGCTTTACGCGCCATGGGTAATGACTTTATCCCGGTCTGATTTAAGGTGAAATCCTAGTATATGTTTTAGTCCCACATGATCTCGTGACATTGTCTCTAAATTAAACCTCAGTCAATCTCGGGTAGTTCGAAGTTTCATGTATTGTATTTCGTACTACGAGTGAAAATTGACCTTAGTATCGAATTTTCCACTAAATTTAAATTATAAAAGAAATTTAGAGCTTGACTTCAACCCATATCCGTTATTGGACAGTCATATTGGTAATAAAAAAAATAAGAAACAATGCATAATGGTGTACATCGGAAATGTACGAGCAAATTCTACTCGTAATTGCAAAACGAGTTAGTTTCAAATTAAGGAATGATTGACTTTATACTGAAATACCTACTAAATGTCGAAGTTCGCATTTTTTTCAGATTTTTGAAACACGTAGTAAAAATGTGAACTACACTCTCGCCTCACTCCCTGTAAGAAATAATAAAACATATTTTTGGGTGTTTCGAATTGTACTTAAATTTTTTTTGGGTTATGGATACCCATGCGGAAAAAAAATTCATCCCCTATTTCGAGGTGTGAAGAGATACTTCAAAAAAAATTAAAAAATGTTTTGGTCTTTTTATTACATATTTTAATTTTATAATTTTTGAACGAAATGAATTACACGTTTAAATAATTATTTCCTATTGAAAAAAATAAGTACCCTACTTGATTCTTCTAAATTAAGGTTTTTCAAGAATATTTAAAGAACATAAATGAATACAAAATTGGATATTATAATTTAATCAAATTAAGGAGTCTTAAAATCAAATTTAAATAAAATATGAAGTGGTCATCATATCCTTTCAAAGAAAAAAAATTATTATATTAGAAAATATAACAATTCTTGACTGTATTTCGTTTATTATTCTTTATTTATGTTTTCTGTAATGTTATCGGCGTTGTATCCGAATATATGCAACATACTGAAAAGCTCCTATATTTTGTTACATATGACATTAGAGACGTGTTATTTTGAATACCGTAGATTGTAAACAACATAAGTCGAGTTTTATGAAGCTTAAATTTAGTCAAAATTTTGTCCCTATTCTTTGGCATTGTTTCGACAAAAGTCCTTACCTTCTGTTCATAGTGAATGGACGACAATCAGTGATCACTAGTTAGGTTTCGGTTACTTCCAATATTATTTTTTCTCCTCTCTGCGAATTTTTTGTCATGTTAAATAAAAGCTTTGAATACCTTACAAATCAGACTCTATAACAGGAAAAAAACCCAACTTTGATCACCTAGAAGTTTAGAGGGCTAATTCAAAACAAACTTCTTTACATGCCAAAATTCTTTAATTTTTGTATACGTATTTTATATTATCTAAATTTTGAAATTGTTTTCAAAACTGTTTCTTTGAGACTGTTCAGGACGGATTCAGACATATTATATCATTGAAATTTTTACTATATACTTTCATTTGTGAATGGGGTATGGTCGTGCACTGTTAACAAAAGTTGGTACATTCATAGTTATAAAAGTATCAAAAACATTTGATATTGCTGCCATCATCTGGGTCATCAAGCATGCCACATTTACGCGTGGTTGAGGTATTGAAACATGAGAAACTGATTTGAAATGATAACCCTTTTCCCAAGGAATGGTCACACGAGTACACAGATTGATGCACAGACGTTACCGTGCATCCATTTGACAATACCTACATATCGCGGTCGAAAAATCGCCCCATTCACTACGCAACTAAATTACAAAACTCAGACGTAAACTGCACTCACAACGCTGAGCTTGCCCTAAAAAAACAATCAACCGTCGTTTCCTGCGAAAAAATATATTATTTTTCAATTAAATGTCGTTTTTATCCTTCCTTCGCACCGAAAGTCGGTAAGTGTTGTTCGTTATTGCTTATTATATAATATTGCATGATGATATTTAAAAAAATTAACTCAATGAACATGTTCATTTTATAACGGGGGTTGGCTATTAGCAAAGATCTTTGCTAATAGCCCACCTAAACATGTTGTAATACAACGAAACCTAAGTCGTGGTAGAGAACTCAAAGAAAGTAGAAATAATACTACAATAATAATTCAAATAATCTATCTACATTATTAAATGAAACTTTAAATGTGAATATATTATTTTTTTTACTGCAGGCACATGAAGAACTGAGAAAAAACCCATGTACGTTTTTCGGAGATTCTTTCGTTTTTGTAGGTACTTTGTAAAATTTCTAATTAAATTTAGTATCGAATCTTTTTAAGGTAACGTTTCTGGCACCGAAGTGGAAGCTAGTATTATTTGCGTGCCAGGTACTATCATTTGCAAAGATATAAGTGAAAATTTCACAATACCCTTTCTTAAAAGATGTTTGTGCATTTTTAAATCACATTATTATGTAGCTTTATACAAATTTTAGAGTTTTAGAATCCACGGTTTTGGCTATGCGTTGATATGTAAAAACATTTAGAAATAAGCTACTTCATTTTTCTTTCTGAAAATTGCATAAAACACTGCTAATTTTGAAGTATATATTATTTTATTTAGAAGTATCATTATAACTTTGGTAAACACATTATATCTATTTAAAACCTCTATTTTCACATCCTTGTACCTTCCAAATTTCATGTTTAAAGAACTAGCGGTGACGATTGAGCGTTGATCTGTCAGGGAGCCAAGAAGATATTTAATTATATTTAACATCAAAATTTGTTATTATCATAGATACTAACATACTTTCTGCTGTACTCCGGGGTCGACAAACTCCATTAGATAAATAATAAAAATAAAACAACCAGTAAAAAATTATTCTCTCGTTATTATTTGTAAATTAATAATATATGCGAACCCTATTCCATTTTCATTTTGCAAATAACTTGCTAATCTTCAATAAAGATATTTTATAAGAGAAATTCTTAGTAACAAAATTAAAGCCTCTCCTGAAGAAAAAAGAACAATAAATTAAAGGTCAATCAAACGCCAACTTTGGATTAATTAGTGTAGACATTTAATAATAAGCTGGTTCCAAATGTGTTATAGGAAAATCCGCGAGATCACCAGATAATTCGTTTAATTTGTTCTCTTGTTGGTCTTTAACTAATTAAAAAGAATTAATAAATTGGAATCCGATTGGAAATGTGAAATGTCTGGCTGTAAACCAATTTGAAGTGAATATATTTCAAATGAATCGATTTCCTAAAACTGAAGTTAACATAATAAATATTATTTAAGAAATACTAATGCTATTTACCTAATTTGCCTATTGTTTTTTTTTGGTTTTTTTCTTGAATTTTGTTGTTTGTTTAGAAATGGAAAATAATCACGTAAGTATTTATGAAAATATTTCGAATATAAACTAATCGATTTCTATTACCCAGTATGGCGGGTTAGTGAGAAGTTGGTGTGGTCTATGGGTATGGCTTTACAATTTATAAAAATCATTTATTCATTGCTCGATCTTCAGTCATTCAATTAACTTTTACTCAATCGACTTGCTCTAGTGCGTTTAAAATTGTTCTTTTAGTGGGTTTTGTGATTTGTGACTGTGCAGTTATTGGCCTGTTCGAGAAATCCAGACCGTCAGTAATATTGTAGCAGAGCGAATTCTGTGTATGGCAAAAACTCTAAAAAGAGTAATTTATTTAGGTACCAGAAAACCTGTTTTTATAATTTTTTTCCACCTGTGTTAATTGTTTATCAATCACGCGAGATCTACTGGACGGATTTTGACAACATTTTCTATAGAAATTTCAGGCGAGTGGAACCGTGACACACAGGTAGTTACAAATAAATTGTAAATAGATGGACTAAAATTTCGAGTCTTCGTTTGGATCTTAAATTTTATAAACATGATAAAACCATGTAAGTATTTAAACTTATTTTGTTTACCTACTAACTAATTTATTTGCTTTATACATCTATTTTACATGTACCAAATAAAACAATGATTAAATTTATACCTTTTATAGATACATTTGTTAGTGTCTAGTAATATAATAAAGTGAAACTGAGAACGCTTATTTATTTCCTTTTAATTAAGCAAGTTGTGACAATAATGTAAAAGTCTTAATATCAAGTCTTAATACTATTATTTTATCAATGCAGGTGTATGATTAAATCTAATTTATTAATATCTGTGTGACATAAATATAATCAATGTAATATTTTTAAAGTGCTCAATGAACTTTGTTCAATGTTCAGCGTTCAAGTGTTCAATGTTCAATTAACGTGAAAGAAAACCGAAAATGAATAGTTTTCAAACAGATGAATATATTTCTGTAAACATTCCTTGAAAGAAGATAATGGACAGTGTTAAACGCAAATATTGCAAAAATGTATTAGAAATTTCTGATGGTTCAACTGGAACTTTTAATATCCCCACGCGTGCTAGGCGTATTAGTAAAATGCCAGAGCTAGACTCCGAAAGAGCCAGTTTTCAACTACTGCTAAAATACCCAGCATCGAGTCAAAAATAATAGGAATCGGTTTATAACAAAAAAATCAGCTTATAAGTTGCTATTCAAGTTTGTTATTTATAGAGTCTCGTCCGATCAGAATTGTAACACTAAATGGAATTCTACTCTAGACTTCCGGACTAGATGAGATGGTAACTGTAATGAAGATAGCACTACAAAAGGGTGATCAATCAAAAAAAAAATCGAACAGTATAAAGAAATTAAATTTTGAAATGTACGATTATCTACTATTGTTGACGAATGTGCCTCCACCCGATAAATAATGTATTTAAATATAAAAATTCACATTAAATATGTAGACAAAAGCAAGTAAAAAGTTTGAGATTAATGAGAATATAAGGTTAAGTGACAGGTGACGTAGTTACTCAATTGTTAGAATAGCACTGAATGCATTCGAGCTCAATTTCGACAACATAACTTCTTTCATTACTAACAGAGCCAGTATTAAACATATTGATGTTTAATCCCTGCAAATTAAATAACATGAACATAAGACATCCATGTTATTGAACATGCAGGGATTGATGTGTTATATGAAATCCAAAAAACTTCAATTCGGCAATTTGAACCCGAGGTCGAAGATGATGGGTTTTTACAGATAAACCTTGATTTCCAAAGCTAAATTTTCATTTAAAAATATTATTAAAAAAAGAGGAAGAGTGATTAAATATTTCCATAAATTTTCCTTGAAAAATGACAGAAATATGCGTTTTAGGAAATTACGGCGAAAATCCGGATCTGGTATTGGACCTTACAACGAGATGAATATGTTGGGAAATATTGTTGGCCTATTTCTTAAATTAAACGCATGCGTTATGAAGGCGTTTCGAAATTTCAAATCCAACGTGAAATTTACAGATAAAGGAATTGAAAACTTTTATAAAATTAATCGTAGTTTAGGCATAATATAAATAACAGTGATGTTTATTAGAAATTTATTAATTTATAGACATTTAATAAGACTAGACGGAAGATTGAACGGGTAAATTACGGTTTTGTCTTACTAAATTAGATTTTAATTGAAGCAAACTCAGTGAAAACTTGCTTTATCTCTTAGAAAGAGAAAAAAAGAAACGCATAATTGTATCTGGTATTCTAAAATATTTTCATAACAATGAAAAAAAATTTACAACCGTAGCTACGGAAATATTCGAAAAACCATAGTCATATGAAACCGGCACACCTTCTACCACGACGTCTGATATAACCTCAAATGGAAAATATAACTAGAAGTTATGATGATGGAGATGGGGATTTAAAGGTCTCAAAATAGTTGGAAAAAATAGATACGAAAGCCACAACCGGCAACAAATATTCCTCTAAAAAAAATACAGGTCAACAGCGCTATCATAAATGCACAATTCGAGTCGAAATGTGCATTAATGATAGTACTGCTGGTAATGGACGTAAAGTCTACCTAACAGCCGTATATAATGATTTATTGTCTATATCGCCTACAAGTGAGGAGGCTAAGCGAGCTTTTTCTTCCACCGGCTATTTTTGCAACAAACTAGAAAGCTCTTTAGCTGATAAAACATTGAACACCTTATCATTTAGGCTTTCAAGTTTTCGGGAATAAAAAAGGTAAAACATTTTACATTTATTTTCTTTGACTATAATTTATTTTTTTTGATTTGGTTTATTACTTTTTTTTTAAATAAAAACACAAATATACCTCAATATATTTGTATTATAAAATACAAGTATATCTTATTATATTTATATTATAAAAACACAAATATCCCTCAATTTTACTTCCATTAATTTTCTTCTTAAAACTATAAATACAATGTTTAATTATACCGAGTTGTTACGTAGTTACGTAACTTAAACCGATTTTGATAGATAATTATATTATTCGGCTAGAGAATAGGAAAGTTTACGAGTTTATATGCGACTTCAATTTATTTTTGACATTTGCCTCTTAATTTGATTCCATTAGACTACATGTAAATCTCTAATTGCTAGTAAAACAGCCATAAAACTCAATGTTTGAGAACAATTTTCCAGCTCATTTTAACTTGAAGGCAGACTAGATCGCCTCCTTAACACCGTCTACTGAGTTTATATTTAATTATATTTAATCAAACTCAGATATTTAGAGCGACAATATATTGCTTTAACATCAGTTTTTATGGAAAATTAACACCAAATTTATAGCCATTTTTAGGTCTACGGCGGCAGAACGAAAGAAGTTTTCAAAGCAAACCTGAACTTTGTTTCCATAAATTATATAAACGAGAACGATCTTAACAACATTCCTCCATTTGTGTACCTCCCTAAAACGTAATATTTATTTACGAAGAAGGAGACTCTGGATCTAAAGCCACGTCATCCATTCTCTGAGTTCTCAATGCATACAATATATTACTCTATAATGTCAGCACTCAACTTTAAATGCCTTATTTATTTGTATAAAAATGATAATGTGTGTAAAATGGGTTATAAAATGACAGCTGATTATTGCAATCATTAAAACTGAGTTAAAATTATTTGTTGCGTCAAGGAAATATTGTAGTACAAAACGTATCGTCTGTGTATATGGAACAAAAAGGCTATAAAAATGAGATCGCTTACGTCTCTGTATATCAGTTCGTTGTTCATAGTCAAAATTCTCGGAAACTTGCAAATTAGAACCTTGAAATTTAGCAAAGGTTTTTATATAATCTCGGCTAGAACAAACGACTAGATTTTGCAGCAAAAGTTTCGTTCCAATAATTTTTACATGCTTGGCTGATTTTAATTCTGAGAAAATAGACATAGAGTGAGGTACCATGTTTAAAGATAAGGAAATTAGGGATATTTTCGGAGTAAAGATGGTTAAGAATTTAAACTTAAGATAATCCACGAACCTAAGAGAGCCACTAGAATATTTTAACATATTAAACAGGAAGCAGGAAAGTAGCAGATGCAAATTGCTACCACAACAAATATATGACCAGTCAAGCTACGCCATGGAGTCACAAATATGGTCAAATTTCATAAAGATAAAAATGTAGCGTATGCGAAAATTTCACAAAATACTGAAGGTGGAAAAGGCACCAGTTATTACGTTGTGACACATAATTCGATTTCAGGTCACTTGAAATATTAATAATGAAGGCTCACTATATATATATATATGTATATATATATATATATATATATATATATATATATATATATATATATATATATGTATATATATATGTATATATCTATATATATATATATCAAATATTAAATATATGAGCGCTAATTGTTGTGCATATATGTTAAATGTGTCTATTCGTCGTCATCACATATTTTTTACTTCGTTAATGTAATCCAAGAAAACGCTAAAATCACTGATCACAAATATTTCAATTTTCATGAGATAGCTCTTTTTTTTTCAAATGAAACTTGATGCAATTTCATCTAAATTAAATGAATCTTCTAACATTTAAAAAAAACGAAATCAATTTAGTAGTTTCCAAGATTACTTGTTAGGTATAAATAAACAAACTATCACTCCGTTGCCTTGAAAATTTATTAAATAAAATAAATAAAAAAAAACGTATTACGAAAAAGTGTGGAATTTCACATACTGATAAATATAAACGCAAAGTTTAAACTCCCAGTTACATCTTCATTTGGTTTGAAAGGTCCACGCAAAACTTATTTCAGTTCAGACTAATAAGTGAGTCTCCGAAATAATAAGCCCAGGATATTGAAGGAAATTTCCTTCGCTTTTGACATAACCCTAATATATATATATTTATATCCACGTGCAGAACAGTATTACATTTGGAAAAATCTTATCGTGCGTGGGACGATTTATAAGAAAATACTTTCAAATGAAGAAGGGTGATATTTCTGGAAATATATTCTGGAGTTTTTGGATTTAATTTACACCAATGTGTGCAATGTAATCAAACCAGTCTTTTTATATTTCATAAACATTCAACCCATGCTAAAGTTCGATTATTAAAGTCGTGTAATTTTCACTTTTTTTCTTTTTTTTTTAATATCTAGCGAAAGAAATATGACTCAGGAATATGATTTTTCAGTAACGTAGGGTTTAAAGATAACAAAAAAAGTCAATTTAAATGTTTGTTACAATAAAAATTATGCATTTAATTGAGGGTCAGGCAAGAATAAATATTTTTAGAATGAATACATTTGTATGTAATGTATTTTATTGTAACTCAATATTTAAAGTTATTCTAATATAAAACCATTACGAGGATTTCGTAATTGAAAATTAAAGGGGAACTTTTGGAATTTTTTTAAGAGTTATGATTACGAAATATTGAATGTATTAATTAATTAATTAATTATGTAGCACCTAAAGCTAATATACAAGTATATACATTTGGAACGGATGTAAAAACTTATGTATATTCGATATTATGATATTTAAAGTAAAATAATCAGTTGGCTCGGCGATCAATTTAAAGTCCTGTACAATTTAAAACAATAAAAAGTACCTTTGAAAATATTTTTGAGGCATAAGTTTGAAATTTATATATTATACCTATACATAATACTATACTCAAAATATAGTGTAATGTAGAGTAATCCATAGAGGATCACGATATCTGAAAATATTTGTTTTTTATTAATCATAATTTTTTATTAAGATGAGATATTGGAGGAAAATGCTACGTAAAACTAATCAGAATTAAGTCTTTTATCAACAATCCACTACAAATTAATTCCAGTTACTTTATCCATATGACTCACAGAAAGCCAGATAATCTAGATAAACTATTTGACGTAGAGAAAATAGAGGGTAAAAGATCTCGCATTCGACAACCTAGTAGCTGGTCTAATTAGGTTAAAATTGTCACTGAATTCCATGTCACTGCTGTTTTGTTACAGATCCCTGACAGAGTAGAATGAAAGTAATAAGTCAGCCCCTCAGGAATGACTGTTCCAGACAGGCATAAATTTTAGTAATGACGATACGACAAAGAAGAAGAAAAGAAGAAGTAATTAAACATAAGCATAGCATTCGTTACTCAAAAACAGGATATTTGAAACATTACTAGAAATTATAGATATATGGGTGCAAAAGTCATTAAGATACGCTCAGTAACAAAATAAGTTTGACGGTCTCCCATAATTTTATTGTGTATTTTATATTTGCACTTTATTCAAAGAACTCCTTTGAACCACACGCTTAAAAAGAAAAAAAGATAACCACTCGCATACATAAGAGCCTTCTTTAATTGAATTTTTAATGTTTAAGTATGATTTTTCCTGACGAAATACGTAATGTATATAAGATTAAGGTATACCATAGCCTCGTATTTTGTTAAGAAGGAATATATCACCTCTACGTTAAGATTCGGATCCTATGGTGCAGGGCACTAAATATTTAGAATTAATTTTTGAGTATCGTGGTTTGAGTTACAAAAAGTAATATTTTTTTAGGTTAAAAAAGAATGAGTTCAAATATCTATTCAAGAACAGGTAAATTATATGGACGGGAAATCAGATTTTTTTCTGGATAACATCAGAAGACTTAAAATTAAGCATAAAACTCAAAACCAAAATTTCGTTGTATGACTACATCCCGAGGGAGGCAATTTGTAAAGATCTTTATAAATTGCCCACCTGAAGACGTTATGGTAAAGAATTCGTGGTAAAGAATTTAAATATATTAGAAATAATACTACATCACATCAGTTTCATTTAGTTGTGAACAATTTAATTAAAATGAATTTCTACAAAATTAACGCCAAATATATTTAATACTTCATGTATTAAAGTCAAATTCAGTTATATAAAAAAACAGGGAAATTAAATAAAAAATGACCATAGTGCCTCATATACTGATACACCTAAAATATACTTTATACAGATTCGAATACATTGATAGTTGACTTCGTTTTAAATCGAATTAAAATTATGTAGCCGTGTTCTAATCTTGACAACTACATTGGGCACTAATGAAGTGTGAAGAAAACAAGCTGATGTCATGGATCGACAATCTCACGTCAGGCAACATAAAGCCGGGGTATCTAAACGTTTACGAGATCAATAGACGGTGAATGTCTTTGTTGTTCGAACGTTCATAAACTTAGGCCCCTCTGTCTCGTTACGTGGATATTCGTTACTGCTTCAGTTATAGCATTACTCACGGGATCTTGAACTTTTTACTTGCAATCGTGTTTACTTAAACAGTTTCATTTATAAAAGTCCGAATATTGGGAGATAAATTCATAATTTCCCAAGGGCTTTTTAGTGTTCACCATAAAATGATGTATGGGTATGCGTGAGTGTATTTATACATAGGTGTATGTGTGTGTGTAAGGGCTTTCCCTGATTCGTATAATTAAATAAACAGATTAAATGAGTGTGATATTAACATTTGTATATAGAAATGAAAAGGAAATTTTGACGAAAGATTTCTATTTCCATTTTGCTACTTTACGCAAGTCATCAGTCGAACGCGTTAAAAAACATTTCTCGAAATTTCTGTTCTTCAGGGAAATTCGTAATTACATAGATAATACTTTGCCTGATAACAATTTTTTACTAGAATTTTTGATGAAAACTACCGAATAAATAAATATATTTTCAAGTTTGTCCGCCTCCTTAATAATTTCACCTATTCCATGTTATTATTGTTGACATGTCAATTGAATCTTTTATATTATACTTGTGTAATGAAATATTTATAGCAGCAACTAGTCGATTGGGATATTGTTCCTTTAAATTAATAATTAATTATTCTTTTCCAGCTAAACTACCCTTTTTTTTCTATCCAAACCTGAATGTGCTTTGATCCGTCATATTATTTTTTTTTATGCAAATATTCTAACTTTTTTGATTGATACAACAATACACTAATTATTATTTGTATTTCCTAGTGTGAACACTGATCTCCCATCCTCAAAATATGTCTCATCCGGAGAGAAACATCTGTGTTGATTGAACCCACAGCTTTTATCTGTAAAGAGTTTCAGGCCTATATCGTCTATTATTTGTAAAGAGTTTCAGGAGTTTATTTTCTTTTTATTCATTTCAGATTGTTTGTGGACATAAACTTATGTGACGTCGGCAACTGAAAATGACAAATCTTATTTTCTATCTCTCTTCTAAGCTAATCAAGAATCGGTTCACCTAACCTGATTTCGTAGATCTCAGCGGGTTCATTGATTTTCAGGTGCAGTGGCAATATTCCATCCAGGAGAGAGCTGGACGTGAGCAACATAATTTAGCTGTGCGCAACACAGAGTTTTAAATATTCTCAGATTATGCTTTGTCGAATATATTTGGCGTTAATTTTGTAGAAATTCATTATTCACAATTAAATGAAACTACGTGATGTAGTATTATTTCTACTATCTTTAATTTCTTTACCACGACCTAGGTTTCGTTGTATTACAACATCTTCAGGTGGGATATAAGCAAAGATATCTTTTTATCATAAATCATCAAAACATTTAATCATAATATTTTCTGCTTTATAATTATGTGTGACTCTTTTCTATATATAAAAAATATTTTTAAAAAAGTCACATCAGAGTCGAATCCGTATTTTTTTAATGTTGGATCAAAATATTGTATCCAGTTAAATTTTTATTCGGATTAAAATAATCAATGTGATAATCTTTTCTCTACTTTGTTTTATTTTCAAGACGTAAAAATTTTAAGTAAATTTCATTTTAATTTCGTATTCATAGCTTGATTATTCAAACTATTCTGAGTTAATTCTCATCCTCCTCATTGGTTTCATTTATATTGAATATTCTTTTATCGTGTAAACAAACTGTAAAAAATATTGTGATATTGGAAATGTATTCTCAATTAAAATATTCGAAAGATACCAAAACCGATATTCGTACCTGAATTCTTTATCTTTACATTATTTCAATATCCCCTCTCATAGACAAATTTATCCCTTCTGTTTATTTACTCTCTCTGTATGTTCGATTTAAATTTTCTGAATTAAAATACTCTTCAACTTTTGTTAAAGATACGTTTTGTCATAATTTCAGTAAATCTATAACATTTTCTGAGCGGAAGAGATTATTCATTTAACATAATATATGTAAATTTTGATTGGCGTGTAATCTATGGCAATCTTAAATGAATAAAACATATCTGAAATCGATTAAACATTTATTTAGTCCATCATAAAAAGCTGTGAAATTTATTATTTCGACCTGTATAATAATACAGGTGTACAATTTTGGAACTGTTTTACGTCTTAGCAATAAGTTTACTAAAATATATTTCATATCAAACAATTTGTTCCAAGAATTAATTTGACTTTCTTCTACACCATTATTAAATTTTATTACACGTATAAGTATTCAAAGACTACCTTTCTCTGTGCTTGACTAAATGAAAATATACATCACCCCTTTTCCGGTTAACTATAAAAACTTTTCCGGTTAACTAAGCTGAACGACGTTAACTAAGAAAACAGATTTAAAGACTAATTGCGCAGACTAGCGTGCTTGCAGCTTTTACCGTGTGCTAATTCTGAAGTTTGCGTAAACACATTATGATGAGCTTTACCTAATTATAAAATACGCTGTAATATGCTCTATGTTAACAGCTGTGTAATGAGTTTTTATCGGGTCCATTTGTGAAATTTTTGCGGGGACATTTGGAAGGAACGAGTACTTTTTTTAAACAAATTGTTTGAGTGCGTGTATAATTTTTAGTAATAAATTAGTAGCTGAAATCTAGTAAAATTCACCACAAGTAGTTTCAAGTAGTTTTCGTTTAGTAAATATATGAGGAGGCAATATTTTGCCATAGCACTACTACAAATATATACATATGGAGATACATATACACGAATTCCTGCGAGCAATCACACGCTCGTGCTCCCAAATATATTACAAGTACGAATGTATTTATTCATATTGGTTATTTAAAGTTAAATTAATAAAATAGTCATTAGATATAACTGAATAATCAATTAATAACGGTTTACGTGGAGGTTCCTACTTCTTAGGTATTCTGAGGTTCCTACTTTCATGCCAGTAAATATATAATTATTTAAAGCTATCTTGTTTTGCGCTCCATTGGTGTGGAAAAATGTATTTACTAAGCGGGCAGAAAATTTGAAGACCGCATAGATTCAAAACGAATAGTCTGATTTTTATGAATGATACACTAATTGATTAGATAAATATTGAACTATTGTAGAAAGCTTCAATGTCTAACAATTCTCTGAACTTCTAGGATACAGATAAAAAGATATTATTTTAAATATTGACCATCGATTTACATTATTTTATATTGATTTACACATTACATGAAAAACAATTATATAAAGGAAAATACATTAAAGTGATGTATTTAAAAATAATAGTCGCTGGCGATTATTTAAATTAAATCGACTTGAAAAGTATTTTTACTACGACGGTGTATGGTAACAAAGAATGCCATTAAGTCGAAAAAATATATTTGCACCAACGCAGTTTACATAGGAAATTTTTTTCAAAAATTTTTTTTTAAATAATTGCGAGGGCTTTTATTTTTGTTGAATGGGTCGTTTCTAAAAAATATTCTTTAAAAAAAATAGTGAGCATTCGATTTGTGTTTAATTGCACTTGTTATTTTTTTAATACATTATAACCTCCATCAAAATGAAAACAAAAGTCAGCTGTTCGCATTTGTTTATTTTACTACCAAAAGTGTATAAAATTTCTTTATTTTATTCAAGTTTCTTGAATAATATCAAAAATAATTAATAATAAACAATTCAGAAAACATTTCCATAATTGCAATGTTTAGATGAATCGATATGACTTTTATAAGGAAGGTTGGTGAGCTAAGAACAACGATTTGCGTGATGTGATGTGATGAGATTGATAAATGAAACTCGATATCAGAAAATAAATCTAAATATCAATTCATTAGATAGTAAAGTTTTACCTGATAAAAATCCAGACAAAATAGTTTTTATTCCGGCAATTAAACCTGATTCTTCACATTACGTTTTTCTACTAAAAATAGGACAGTTTCAACTTCTGTTCATACTTATTTTTGTAACAACAATAACCAAGAACCAAGGTCAATACAGAGAAAAACTGGGCAATATGTTCCAAAAGCAGCGTTTGCTCCTACACTACGTGACTCTGAAATGGGCCAGATCATTTGAAGATATAAAGATATTTATAGAGCAATCTAACGTACAGGTCATCAAAGGCTATTCGAACTCCCTCTGGGATTGACTATTTCATATATAGTTCGTCGTGAAATTAACCATTAAGCGCATTTAGAATTTTGATCATGTTTGTTCCTATAAAAATCAGTTTACTCATTAATAGTTTATAGATATTCTGGTGACATTTGTGGGCCGCACTTGTTCACTAGTTCCCAAGAACAATGTATTTTAAAATCATATCGTGATATTTCCAACGAAAAGTGTTGACATATTCAGAAATTTAGCATATTTTTTCTCCTTTACTAACGTTATAAAAATGCTACCTTGAACTAACATGAATACATTATGTTATTTTTATCTAGTTTTTAATATACCTCGATATCAATTTGTGACATCTTTGTATAATATGCATTAATGTTTATAAATCTGCTTTATCAGAACCGGAGTAAAAAATTCCAAAGAAAGCCATTAAGCATATGCAACAAGAGCGTATTTTAAAAATGTTTAATTATAATAGGATTTTAAAAAATACGATGTGTAATAAAATACATATTTAAAAATTTAGTAAGCAATATTGCTTAGAATCGGCTATTCGAAAATTACCGAACTAAAAATCAAATTTCCGCATTAAATATTTTGTTAATATTCTGTAATCGATTCCGGTTAAATCGAAAAAAAATTCACTCCATCAATTCCTCCAATTCAAAAATATCTTTTGTAACCAGAAACTTAAAATTTGTTCGTAACCGTCCAACCACTTGTATCATCCAACAAATTTGTATAGGAAAATATATCGATTAAGACATGAAATGCAAAATTAGTTAACTAGTTACCTAGCTAACTAGTTAACTAGCCTAAATCGGATATAATATGCGGTATCGTGCAAATGCTATTTACATATAAAACGATCCATTATGTGATCCGGCGTGGTATGTAACGAGTGCCTCTATCTTCCGAAGAGTTGATGCTTTTTGGGTTTTCTATGAATATTGCCGATGATATGTTGGGTTAGACATTAAGTGGCGGGTGGCTTCTTTTAGATTAGTTTGGACGTGTGAACAGTGTTTGGATGTTTTCACTAGAGCGGGTTAAGCGATATGTATTTAAAAGTTTCTTCTATACGAACAATAACATAAAATGGTTGATAACTAAAATCTTATTTAATATTACCGGCCATTTCTGCTTCGATTAGTAAATGGATTAAAATTGAATTAAAATATTAAATAATAAACTGTCCCATATCACATCTCAAGTCAATCGAGATTTCAGTTCCAGATGTTTTTTTAAAGGTGTTATTTATTACCTTTGAAAATTAATGGGGATAATTTTTCTTAAATTTGTTTGCAATAAGTTACAGATTGATAAATGTTTTAAATATGACAGATTAAATTAGGAAATATAAAAGTAATTATATAAATATACACTGAATGCGTATATCACTAATTATCCCTTTTTTATATTGCCTCTTCTAAAATTAAAATAGGTGTATAGTTCCATCGCATAAGTGCACGGTTGACGTGAAACTTCTATGCAGACGGTGAGATTTTTTTGTTTTATGTTATTTGACTATGAATTTTGCCCATTTCAAAGTAAACAAAATTAATTACATCGTGAAAGGGTATTTCTATCGTAATGAAATTTAATCTTCTTTAAATATGTTTCAACGTAACGGCAATCGGAATGATTTTTTTAGGAATAGTAATTTATATTTAATTATAGTTATTTATATAAAGTAATTTCATCTGAAATATTTTATTTGTCCGCATCTCTGTCAGCTGTATTCTTTTGGTCTCTATTATGGTTTGTAAAAGTACATAAAGCCACAATATAAACGAAAGAACGTAGAGTAAAGACTTAATCCCAATTTTCCTTTAGTTGGATAAAATACATTCCATGTTAATTAAACTCTTATCTAGTTTATTTTAAACCGACGATTACAACCTCATCTGGAAGTGCAATGTTTGAATGTTTTTATTTTATGGTCTCATATTAAAAACAAATCATTAGTTTCCTTCCGCTTCCTCTCCAGTGCTACGTGTTTCTATGGTGGTCGCAGCCTATAAATCGTCTGATGGAGATTTTGTTCAATTTTCTAGCTAATATTTTTATCTATGTAATTTCGGAACATTTTGAGATATCTCGAGGAAACAAAGCATAAATTGGTGTTAAGGTTGCCATTTTACTATAAATTGGTGTTAAAGTTACAACAGTTTTTGGATTACATTCATTCTTAGGGACCGCCCGACAGAAATTTCTTTTTTAGCTTTAGACTTACTTTAGACATTGAAAATGGAAACAAAAAAGAAGTTCAAAGCTGTAAATTCAAAAATCACATTAATAATCTTTTGTACAATATCACATTAAATTACGTTTTCTATTAAGTTATCCTAATTACGGTTCACGAAATAGGCCACATATATTTTTCACAGCCAGCTCTCGTTTACGTTTTTTTTATATAAAGGATGAGGGCTCACGAGGCAGTCTTTTTTCTTCACGGAACTTGATGCATTCAGATGATACTAGTATAATAAAAAGTAAAATTTGTCAGTTTGTTAGTTCGACAAAATTTCAAAAACTGTCTAATCGATTTAAAATTTTCAATTAAAAATTCTTTCACTGGTGTATATACAATAACCTGTGTTCAAATGTAGATTTTATTTTATCTGTTATTTCAATGGAGTTTTAAAAGTTGCCCTTAATATTTATTTTTAAAATTTTGTTATTCCCACGTCACGATTATAAAATAATAAAAAAAAATAATAATTAAAAAAATTTCTTGTATAATAAGGTATGTTTATGCCAAACCTAGGCCCGTAAGTAAGTTTTTTTTTTGTAATGTTTCGATAAAAACTTGTTGTCTATGCATATATTTTGGAACGGCAGAAAATAAAATATGGATAAGTATACGTTTAAAAAAGAAAATATAGTAATATTGCATTTTTTTCCAATATGAAATATCATTTAAATTGGTCCAGCAGTTTATTTACTTAATAATTATTTTGGAATTATGAAAGTTGAAAAATACCCTATATTTCATTGAACATTTCTTGGACAATGCGGTATAGTAAGCTGAAGTTTGAAGTAATTTTTATAGATGAGTTAAATAAACTTATGAAACGTGAAATTACTATTCTAGATTTAGGGATAGCTTTTAGAGGGTAATTTAAATTGAGGTGTTTCCCAAACGTACGAAGGGAAATAACTTTTCAGTTATGTCATCTGAAAATGAAACCAGCGCATTCATAAACTGGATCAGTAAATTTCTCGGTAATTTACGCGCCGCGTTCTGCTGGCCACGTTTGCGATTCTATGACTATTTGTGGGCCAGATTTTAGGCCAGTATTCCCCATATCCGAATGATATCAACCGAACTATTCACTTTGATGCGTTACTGTCCTCGGTAAAAGCGTAATTTTCTTTAACAATAAATAAATCCCAGACGTCAACTTTTAGAAGAGCCAAACCTGATTTGAGATCAGGACATTATTCTTATGGTCAATATATGTCGGCTTATCCAGAGCGATAGCTACAGAAAACCAATAGTTTATACTCAAAAAATTGTCAAACAACAAATATAGTGTACCTAAAAACTCTTATTATTTATAACACATTACAACATTAAGAATGAAACGAAAAATATACAGGTGACGATAAAATATTAAAAAAGAACTAAAGACATAAAAGCAAAAATATTTAAAAAAATGTATTAGCCCATTAGTTATCAAAGCGAACGGCGTCATGCGGAAAAGCTAGTGTCTTTGCAAAATAGTCTCCACGGTTAAATACTTAAATTTATTAAGTCAAAAAGTTAAATAAGCATCGTCCACCCCGAATCCCCAGCCGTATTTCTACAACCCCTCGTTCGCTTTAGAACCGCTTCAACCAATCGTGTGGCGAATATATCTTAATGTCCATTTTCATCATCGTAATTTCGGAACCGTTTCAAAAACCACGATGGGGTAAGGAATACAGTTGTTTCAGAGTTATTATCTATAATCTGTTTGTTTATGTCAAGGGGTTCAGTGCACTTGAAAACGTGCAAAAAATAAATAGATGCAAAGGGAAAAGCACTTAGGACTTACAAGCTAAAATTTCTAAAATCGCAGACAGATACTTAATATTTATATATCTGCATGATCCAAATAAATATATTCCTAGACCTAAGAACTAGTAGATTTTTCATTTTTTTTTTATTTTAGGTATTTTTTATATAGATTGTTAAATTATGAAGACATTTTCAAACTTACGGCTTGGAGAGTTTGGTCACACACAAAACGGTAAAGTATACTATTTTTGTATAATTCCGAATATTGCAAATTATGCTAACTACTTATTGTGTATGTCATGTGTGATAATACGCCGGGAAAATATAGATATATGAAAGCAATAAGAAACCACTCACTGATTGACTCCCGCGATATCTCCAGAACTGTAAAGCGAAGGAACTGCACGTGCTAAATTACACAGTTGAAATTTGGCACGTATGTTTCACTCGACTTCACTGAGAAAGGATTTTTCGCAATTTATTCCCTTAAGTTGTGACAATTTCTGTCCTTTTTGGAAAATCGTTAATTTAGAGACAATTACTGTAGAAGAAAGGGAATAAAAAAACAAAATTATTGTCTCTTTTTTCCCAACCATGTTAGAAGAGGCAATCAGTAAAGTAAATAACAATAAAACTATTTCAAATTATGTCAAAAATATTTGCAATTTCTTTCAAAAACTTAAAAATATCCAGTGTTGGTAAGAAAAATAGATTTCTCTATAGAATCAGAAAAAGATTGAAAAAACCTTTAGTGAAATTGTTTTAAAATAAAACCAGTTATTTTGTAATGTTAACAGAAGTTACTTAATATTTCCCAACTCCGAGAGTATTTTTCTTCCTACATGAACTCTTCTTTGTCCATACGTTTATTAATATAAAATAGCTACTAAAGTAAGATTGTTATATTAATTCTAAGTATTGATTTTTATATTAATACTGGAATATTTGTCCTGTTTTGTTTAACTTATTTGATTTATAATTAATCGTATGTCCGTATCTGTCACAATCTATTAATATTAGCATTGTATATTCTGGTTAAGTGTGCAGTTTCATAATATTAATACGGCTTAATATAATAGCTTCCCTTTAATAGAGTATAAAACTATTTCTCATGGAAAGGAACCCATTAGTCGCTCCAATATTAGCTCGTGTTTACAATTGTGTTTCGAAACGCTGTTTATTAGCCATTATTTTCGTTTTATGTTAAGATATTCTAAGTAGCCTATACGTTGAAGAGTCTTATAAAATTTCTTTATATAACATTTCATGTTAATTTATTTAGGAGTGTTTACGTAATTGAGTAACAAATAGAAGTGCAATTGTACCTGTTAAGTACTGGTAAAAATCATAAGTGTGGGCGGATTAAACATTTAATCATTTAAAAGTACATAATATTTTTACTAAACTATTTATAAATATTGAAATTACTCATATTTTCCTAGTAAAAGTATATAGCATAATGTGCCTATCATAGCTTTAAGTCAAATAACTTGGTTAACCTTTTTAATGTTGTACCTTTTCAATCTTTAAATATTTGTAAAGCGTAAAAGGTTAAAAAATTAGCTACCAAAGTAAGTTATCCTCATTTTTTAGATTTTGAACTTGTGCAGTTAAAAAGATACAGGACGCAGGCATTAAAAAATAATTTATGTTCAAAATATTCGTAGTTATTTTCTGTTTCATTTTTAAGTACTATTTCCATAATCTCCGACTCTATGAGGTCCAGGAAAGAAATGAAGGAGGTTATTTAAAAAAAAAAATTACTTTCTAGAAAAATTGTATAAAACGCCATATAAGTTACCGTTTGAAAGGATTATTTACAAGGGTGTAAATATTTTTTTAAAAATTAAATAATATATAAGCTTAAGATAAACTATAACGGTCATTTTCGATGTCATAGTTTTTGAAATGGTTACAATAATATATATATATATATATATATATATATATATATATATATATATATATATATATATATATATCATCAATAAAGTAATTTCACTGCTCATCAGACTCGCACTTGGCCACTTTTGCTATTTGACTACGTAACCCTGAAAGAAGGTATTTCAAATTTCAAACGCTCATCGGTTCTGAACTATTTACTAAGTGCGACCCATTATTCTCTCGTATTCAGTAATGAAATATATTTATCGCCGATCTCAACAAAGTTGGCAAGCGGATCATAATATTTTATGTGACACAAATTGTTAAGTTCATCCGCGAGTTGGGGGCAACAAACCCGATGGCCCATTACCCGTTCATCGCTCACTTTTAGTTTTGTCGTTAACCTTCTTTTTGGCTTCGCGAACCAGAAACATTGAAATGTTATATTTTTATATATTCTAAAAACATAATCAAATATTTTGAAATCTAAAAAGCGCTGCTATCAGAGATTAGCCTTGACTGTAATTTAAATCTATGAACAATTTACACTATGTTTGTACATAGTAACCACATTTGGTTCCGTTGATACCTTATTAATTGTTATTAAGTATAAAAAATAGGTTAAGTCGACTTTTTATATAACGTTTCTAGCGAAAAGATTAATTATATATGTATAGTAACTTTACCCTGAAATATTTAGACCGTTCGACATTGTTCAATAAGTACACCAAGTACGAGAAGCAAATATAAACAATTAAGGGTTTATGTTTGTCTGTAAATTAACAAATATCTTGAAACATAGGTGATTTACTGCCATTCGTTAAAGAGTTCCATCGTTGATTTCCGGATCTCATCTTGAGATCATCATCATATTTAAATGGGACCACCCATAAAGTACACTCTTATTACTATATATATATACATATATATATATATATATATATATATATATATATATATATATACATACATATATATATATATATATATATATATATATATATATATATACATATATATATATATATATATATATATATATATATGTATATATATGGATACACACATATATGTGTGTATACATATTTATTTAGGGTTCCGTATCTCAATAGGAAAACGGAACCATTATAAGATTGCTCCTGTGTCTAACGGGCCGTAGTCACAGCCATTTCTTTCAGACACCGCTTGAAATAGAAAATTGAAATTTAAAAAAGTAATAAAAAATGTTACACCGAACATACCTTAATAGCTAAATATTTACTTGGAAATTTTTGGTGCTGAAATGGGGGGAGGGGGTGTAATGAAATGCACTAACATTTTTTTAATGCTTATGAAAGATGTAACAGGCATCATATTTATATTTTTTTATATCCATAGTTGATTTTCTGAGAAATCATACGACGTGGAAAGTTAACAAAATCTTAATTAACTCCATAAATTGAATATATTTTTTAACTCGCATATTTATTGTGCTTAATAGAAAATAAGAGGCTTTAAAACTTTTTATCCATTTTATATATCATGTGGAATATCATTTGAAAAGGTTTATTAGAAAGAATTTAAAGTATTTTTTTTTCTATCGAATACTTAAAAATTTATTTAAAATGTTTAATAAAAATTTTTCGAAATTAGGGCTTCCTCTCTTATATTTAATATTGCTAAACCAAAATTAAAAAAAAAAAACATAGTTTGAAAACTACAGTGATTGTCGCAAGTTTCATAATTATTGAAATACGCACCGTGTTTTTATGTCTGTGAAAAATACGTAGTGTGAGTTTGATACCTTAAAAACTACAAATAAATTAAAATTAGTAGAATACTTGATGTTCATTACAGTTCTTGATAACTTTTTACTATATGAATATCGTTTAAAAAAATAAAGTTGCACATACCACAAATATTTTATTTTAACGGTCTAACAAATTATATAAAATGCTCGGAGTTGCATTAAATTGCTATTTAGATTAAGCGACATAATATTCTTAATAAATCAGTTAAGAAGAAAAATAAACTTCATATTTCTGACTGAAAGTTTTTTACGTTATAAACAACGTACGCACTTCGTTACGAACTGGAAAGCAACCTGAAAGCACATGGTAATGTATTTATATTACATTAAAAACTTTTTCATATTCAAAATGAAATATTTAAGTCATTATAAGCTTTTGCAAGCAAGCATTGCATGACGCATTATTTCTAAGCAATGAAGTTTTCATAAAGCTCAGTTATCCTTGGTGAGTTTGGATGAATATAATATTAAATGAACATTTCATAAGTGGGCATTTAGCTTCAAAAATAACTAGTTTTTTTAGAAAATGAGATTCTTTTCTGTAGTCATTTTTATTCAATATCTTGTTTTGACTTACAGATGATTTCGATCGATGATGATGATCACGGTAAATTTTTAAATTTTGAATTAAAGGTGAGCCGAATATTCGGTAAATGTTCGGTACTCGGCATATTCGGCATATTTTTCTTTGGTCGTATTCGGTCGAATATTCGGCTCAACTGCCAAATTATTACTAAGTAAAAAAAACTTTCATTTTATATTTTTTAAATTGTATATTATTTTGCAATAAAATGCTGACATCGCAAGTAATTACGGTGATTATTGAACTAAATAGAGGCGTAAATATCACACATTAATATACTAATAAAAAAATAATAAAACCCCAACCATTGGCTGTTATTGCCAGAGGGACATAATAATATGAAAGGTAGAGTAGACAGAGACTTAAACAGGAACAAAGTAACAAATTTAAAAATAAAAAGCTGCTTATTCCAACCATAAGATCAACCTTATATTAAAAGAAATGATAGTATATAACATAGCTTAAACCAAAAAAGCATGTTCCAAATTTACAATAGCAATACTTAGAACTGACGTGAGATAAATTATAAGCAAGGAAAATTAGACACCCTGCTCTCTCTGGAAAAAGTATGTTACGTTTTCCTTTATAAGCTATTTCTGCCTCGAAAAACAAAAGGCCGCTGTATACAGGAAAAGCAGGAGAGGATAAAAAAGTTAGTTAAACTGGTCATGGGTGCATACTTTTCTTCATTTTTTGTCTACCATTCGAATAACCTGACACTGCGTTTTCATAATTTTTACGAAAAGGCTTCGATTTCGTACATATTGGATGTGACGTAATCTTGGTTAAAATATTATGACCTTAATCTGAATTTTTTTCATCAGTGTATTAAAGTGAATTTTTTATCCCTTGGATTAAGTCTCGAATTTTTGTTTGTTTTTTATTTCATTTCTTTTTCCAATTTTATGTATTTATTTATATTTAATATTATAAGAAAATACCAAAATTACACTATGCTCACTCTATCTGTCTTTGTCAGAATACCTATAATATGATGCGTTAGATAATAAAAGAAAATTAAATTAAGAGTGAAATAAAATTTTAAATTGCAAACTCATGGTACAAAGTTACTCATGGTACAAAAAATACGTCTCTGGAACAATATAGAAAGTCTTTGAACACAACTAAAATATTCGAAGATCCGGTCACAAGGTGAAAGTTAATTCACTGGCTGCGTCAAAATCTTGATGGAGCGTGGATCAGGTGAATTATTAGGTATATACAGTGGAAATAAAATAAGCGGTAAAGTAGTATTCCATCTTATCTCATTATTGTGAATAGAAAAAATTCAAAATTAAACACGGAAAACTTTAGATAATATTTGACAATACTTGTTATGATGTTAAAATTATTAATCACGAATAATTTTGAATTTATAACAAGTGGTCTAAAAATTAATAAGGGTTAGTTAGAAAAGCGAATTTTGTAGGGAATAGGGAAAACAATACGCATATGTCAATTATATAATAGACAATTAACTATTAACGTTCTGTTAATTCACAATGATGTTTAACATTCGATGATTAATGAAAGAAATATTTTCATTTTCCATATTCCAAATTTATATTTCTGCTCTTTTCCACCTAAATAAATTGATATTCTTTCAAAGTTTAGAACTGGGTTAAATTAATTACTTTTGTTGCTCCCATGACGAAATATTCTATTCAATATTTGAATGTACAAATATATTTTTATCCCCAATAAATACAAATTAGTGGCGTGAAAATACACACCTATTTTTATGCCCCAATCTCGAATCGATTTACCCCAGTGGACTCAATAAATTTCTTAAACTGTCTCTTCCTTTTTTCCATTTATGAACATACAACTCATCAGTCCGATCCCACTCTTATCACGTATAACGCATAAGAAACAGAACTACTTCTCAAAATTCATCATTCATATTTTGTGTAAGGCGATTAAATGTGTTCTACTTGAATGAATAGTACACACCGAAAATTACACACCGACTTTTAAAATTTTCTCACACCTGAAACAAATATAAACATGAATCTAAACAAATACTACGAGAACATAGAATAAATCCAGTTACAATATGCGTCAAAATATTGCTCCATACTAATCTATAGAGTTGAAAATTACATTTGACGCATGATAACAGTTGACCAACGTGCTGCCGAATGAATGAACGTGGAACTTGAGCCAACTTATTTCCAGCTAGCACATAACGATATTTTAAAACGTTTTCGAAGTCAATTTTCCATTTAATTCAAAGTAAAGTTCAATGTTGGAAGAAGATTTTGAACTTTAAAATGTTTTCCATTCCTAAAAAGTTTGAAAGAGAATTGCAGTAAAATAAACGAGAATACGGTGTTAAATACTATAAATTTGAAAAAGTGACGGCTTAAATTGAAGTACCTATTCTTAAGTTTTTGTGATAATTATACAGTGGCCACATATTGAGTGAAAATAAAAGCTTTTGATAGTGTGAACATATTCAGAGACGTCCGGATGATCACATGATAAAGCTTGTCATAAAATTATGAACTACGAAGCAAGATCATGAAGCCCCATCCTCTACTTTATTGACAATGGTCAAAAAAAGACCTAAAAAAGCCAAATTTTGATGAAACCATGCTCAATGAAAGAGGAAGAAGAAAGGCCAGCACGAAGTAAATGGAAAAGACGGTCTAAGATAGTGGTAGTAGTAATATATAGTGGAGATAAGTAGGTGTTTCCTCCTGAGGTTCTCAATTTTTACAGGTGTGATAAAGAAAGAGTCTACCATACATTTGGGTGGTATCCTGTGCTTTAAAATGCACATATTTTCAGAGTTTTTGTAAAGAACTTGTAATTTTTACAAGAATCACAAATTTCACGGTGATTTTTTTTCAGAAACATAATTATTATATATTTCCTTAATAATACAAAACAAGACGGGTCGAAATCTTCAACTATCATGTCATATTAACATGAAATAGTGAAATGTATAAATCTCCGAATCTATGGCATACTATATTCGTATCTTTAATACAAAATATATTAAATAATCGATTGAATGGAGTCAGGGTTTCAAAAAGTTTGCAAGAGATCTCTCCATTGCATTGGGCAGTGCCAAATAACAAAGCTGAAGACCGATAACGGCGACAAAGTTTGATCTTGAGGGAGATGGAGAAGTTCTACAGTTACACCTCATCATAATAATCTGTCCAGCCAGACAGATCCGACATTATTCTAAATATATCTGGACGTCAGCATAAATTAGATTAGAATAGTTCTCATACAATAAAGAACTACCTCCGAACTCATAAAGGCAGGTGAAATACCAGTAAAAAAATTCTTCAGAAAATATTTTGATTTTGGCGTTGCACCAGAATAGTAAACTAGGGATATGGTAGTACTGTTTTGCAAAAGGGGTTATAACATTCGACAAAAGAATAATAAACCATCACTCCCCCAAGTCATGTTTATAAGTTGTTTTCGAGGGTCATCACGAATCGATTCATGCGCAAGTTTGACCGAACCGGACAGGATTTCGAACGAACCGGTTTCGCAAAGCTTATAATACTATAGGCTGCATTCAAAGTTTTCTCAAGAAAAATTTCCGAGTAGCGCAATCGGTTATCGCTTTTGGATTGTGAGAAAGTCTTCGGTGATATCAAAACCTAGAAACCCAATCGCGTGAAGGTTCGCCTGTAGACAGGCATTTTTGGCCATGATGACGTTAGTTTTCAATTGTTTTGTGAATTTGCATTATTATAATTCACTCGTTACGCTAACGTAATGGAAGGCTTTCTATTTCCTAAATTATTATTTATATCAATTTTAATATAGGATGAACTTATTGCCACAGGCGCTATTTCTTCCAATCAAAAATAAAAATAATTAAAAAAAATAGATTACTAAATTGTCAGAGATTGTCATAGTTTAAAACATTAATAGTAAATTTAATGGAATTAAAAAAAATTTATCATTTTTTAAAATACTTTCATGGTATTTTTTTCGAGTTACTAATAGCAACGGGAGGTTTCATTTATTTTCTTAAAATATTTAAAATTGCAGGCATCTTCGATAATATATTTCTGCTGCAGATTTTTAATTTTTTAACAGGTAATAAACTATCTTTTTTTTTAATTATTGGACGATTAAATTTTTCACTCGGGGCATGAACGGTTTTCATTGACAATTCATTTGCACCATTTTCGCAAAAATAAATTAATTTATTTACAGTTATTCCGCCGCAACTTCTTTACATCCTGATTCTCATCACAATATATTTAAGAAAATTTGATATTAATATAAGATGAATAAAAATACTTGCTTATTAATTTCTTCATCATATATTTCACAAGTATGTTAAGGAAAATGGATATACTTCAAGGAAAATCATTGATCATAGCCAAGTTTAGTGTGTAAAAATTATGTATCTGTATTATGTATCTTCTAGTACATTGGTTTACAAAATAATTTTCACACTCAAGTTTAGCGTATGAAAATTATTTTATAAAACAATGTACTAGAATACAAAATAAATTAGTTCGAAAATATTCATATCCAAGCATCTTCATCTGAGCAGAAAACTTCAATTGACTAAGCGTGCGGAATTCACGATCTGGAAGTATTATATCAACAAAGGAATTTCATAATAGCCTTTCTAAAGTCGAATTTAATAAGTATGGTGCTCCATTTTCTTCAAAAGAAAATTTAATTTCCGTTTTTGCGTGTTTTGTTTTCTGCATTCCATCGCTCCTCTTACTCTCGGTGCCACGCTAAGGATTTGTAAACTGTTAAATTTTCGTGTGGTCTTTCTTCGAAAAAAAGTTTGTAAAAAAATTTATTTATTTAAAGTTCAAATAAGTATAGAATTGTAGATTCTTTTTTTGTTTTTTAAGGCAAGAAAATGTAAACAAGAAAACCTCATTATTTCATCATATTCGTGTACGTGTGTCCATCTGTCCATTACACCTTTGTAGTTTTTACAGTTTTAGATCTACATGAACGACATTTTGTATGCTTTTTTTCCTATAAAGATCGCATCTCGTTCTGCGGGGTATTGTTGGAAAAGTATTTCAAAATAAAGTTTAAGTCCCATTTATTTCCAAAAACTTACGTATGTGGAAATAGCACAAATAGAATTCCTGAGTTTGCTAGTGTAATTAAAAAGTAATATGAATTATTAAAGTGTATTAATCCAATATTTAATTTAAAAAGACATGAGATGAACCGCGACAGTAGGTCCAACTGTTCAGTGAGACTTCTTATTCAGCTACCATAAACTAGACCTATACGTGCACGTAATAAGAATCTATAAAAATAGCTTATATTTAATTACTGTGTATATATATGTACATGTATGTACACACACACACACACACACACACACACACACACACACATATATATATATATATATATATATATATATATATAAATATATATATATATATATATATAAATATATATATATATATATATATATATATATATATATATATATATATATAAATTTAACAAGAAACTATTGTCAGAAACAAATTTGAAATAAACCAGTTATCCTTAACTATCCATTGAAATCTTATGATATCCTGATGACAATTATTGTTTAAAGTTACTTGTCTCTCTGCTTGTCAATTTGTTATGCATTTATGGTTAAACTATTTAATTTGTTTTAAAGAAATTTATTAGGTATAAATACGTATAAAATTTTTATGACATATAAAATCTATAAAAATAGCTTATATTTAATTACTGTGTATATATATGTACATGTATGTACACACACACACACACACACACACACATATATATATATATATATATATATATATATATATATATATATATATATATATATATATATATATAGAAATTTAACAAGAAACTATTGTCAGAAACAAGTTTGAAATAAACAAGTTAACTATTTTTTTATTCAACTATCCATCGAAATCTAATGATATCCTGTTGGCAATTATTGTTTAAAGCTACTTGTCTCTCGGCTTGTCATTTTGTTATATATTTATGGTTAAACTAGTTAATTTATTTTAAAGAAATTTATTATGTATAAATCTGTATAAAATTTAGGAAAGAATTGTATAAGTTGTTGCATTTTTCTTTATTGATATATGTATAAAATGAAACCGATTGGAGAGTAGAAAACTAATGTGTATATAATTTATCTGACTTGAGATATGAATACAATTTTATAATACATGTTTTGTTATGAAGTATTCCACAGCTAAATAAATAACGAAAAACACCTTATTGATGCATCTAATTACATCTTATAGGACATATAAATCCTTACCCTTTTATAAATCCTTCTCACTGTACATAGCTAATTAAATAATAATAATTAGCTAAACACCTAATGTTTCGAAAATTCCATATTTCATCCGGTCCGTTATTTTTAGAAGAATCTTGGTCTGAGTGTTGATTTTTAATGGGTTAATTAATGCCCGCGCGTCAAATTTTTATTTTCAAAAGTATTAACTAATAAAATAACACAACAATTTTTGTAAAGATATTCTTTACTCATTGTGCCTTTAATTCAAGACTACTCTAAATTTAAAATATTTAATCTAAGGAGAGAATATTTCGAATCATCAAAATGGTATATAGTCTATAATTAAATATTCTAATTAAAATTTTAATATAAATTATATATAATTAATGATTAATTATTATTTAATATTGATTTATATAATTAAATATTTAAATATAAATTTTAATAAATAAGTATAAACAATAAATATGCAGAAAGTAATACTGTTTTAGTTTAAAAGATAATTTGCAAACAACACCATCTTTGATCATTGGTTTAATTTTTTGCGGTAATTTCGATAAATATCACACATTTAAACGAAGAAACAAGTATCCAAAAAATGTTCTGATTTCTATATTTTTAATGCTTGATGTTGCATAGTACTGAAGTATCCCAACTTTTTATATTGTTTCCGTGACGTTACTTTCTATGCAATTCATATACACCGATTAACATTCTATGCAATTCACATGTAGAAGTTTCCTTCGTTAAACAAACCGACTCATCAAATGCAACTTTGAGGCTGATCCAGGTAAAATTATTATAAGGGAGCTGCTTAATTAGTGGTGTTATCAAATTGACAAATAATAAATGAGTAATAGAACTGATGAACGAAAGTTAATCGTAGACTTTCTATTTTTCAAAACAACACAAAAATCTAACTACTTTTCAAATTAAAACAAACATGTATCTGTTATTTACAATCACGAGAAAAATACCAAAACTACAGTTTTATTCCACGCATTATATTTGTGTATTAATAAATAGTGTAATAAACAACTTCTAAAAGTGGAACTATATCTAAACGATTTTACATTGAAGCTGTAGTTGAAATGTGAAATCAAAAGACCGTAAAAACATTTATATAAGGCCATATTGAGGCATTTCAGCTAGCTTTCTGAATACATCTATTTAGGAACTCAGTTGATATATTATTTAGCAACACTTTGGTTTTTTAAATAGTTAAATTATATTTTGCTAATAAAATCAAAGTTTCATAATAAGTTTCACCTCTTCCTTTGTTTGAATGACACAATTTTTCATACATTAACAAATGGTAAATTCCTTTCCTTTACCTTACTTTAATCTAAATTACACGAGAAATAGTTACATGTGAATATCGATATACGAATGCAGCACATATGTTGTCAGAGACCCAAATTCATAACCAAAAGGATACGATTTACGATCATTATTTGCTTTCAAAACTTTTGTCCGCAAAATTTCTTTTGTATAATATTTTTACGAAAAAGATCCTAGCCCGTCGTTCAGCGTAGGGTTTTTATAATATTAAGAGATATTCGGAGCCCAATATTTCGTTAACCGAACGTTCTTTCATAAAATATTCCTTTTCAAACAAGTAATATGACGAAATAATAGTGGACCATTATTCACGAAATAAGTCACATTTATTTCATACATTTTCTAAGTCGTGTGATATGAAACGTCAAAAATTGTAGTTCTTGTTGAGTTTTTAATTAAATTTTAAATACCTCTTTTCTAAAAAAATTATGGCAATTAAAAATACTTCTGCACTAAGTCCTATTATCAGTACCACAAAATCCTGTTAGGCGATAATTTATTTACTAAGAATACAATAAATATAATCTATTACGTTACACAAAAAAAATTCTTTAAAAAATCTTGTGTATTAATTTATAAATATTTTCAATGAAATTTAAGTTAATATTAAGACGAATTTTAAGAATGAGATATTTCAAAATACAACCAATTTGACTGGTTTTTCTAAGATAACAAAATTAGAGAAAACGAATGCAAAAGTATTATCTTTTAGATCATTAACGATAACTAATCTCGAGTATTGTAAGAAGTATTTGACAGTAAATAATTCCAATAAGAATTTATCACAGAGGCGTAAATATTTGCAAAAAAAATGTTTTATGCTAATCATCATCATCATCATATCATATCATCATATATATTAATACGCTAAGGTTAAGATGTTACTCTCCCTTTTTAGAAAAAACCTCACAACTAATCCACATAAATTATATATAATTTTATAGATAATTGCTTGCTCTACCGGCATCCACAACTAAAAAATTTATTATTGCTATTGTTTTTGCAAATTAATTAATTATTAAAATTATATACACAAAACAGCAATGCTGCCATCTAACGGCTCAAGGTCAATATGATTGACGGTCGGTAAAATTTTTGTTTAATTTCAAATCCACTCACGTATAAATAAAGTGGCGCTTTAGCTCAATGCTTTTGATACTTGCGCCTCTATATGTCAATTTTAGTAAAATATTTGTTTGATCTGTCATCTGGGCTTCATAATGGAATAAAAACGTAATTAGCAGTGTGCAAAATTAGAAATGAATTGAATACCTGCAATCAATTTTGATTTATTAAATTGACTCTAAACACTCTGTTGTAACTAATATGATAGCTGTGAGTTCATTTTCTCATGTGTAAATATTTATAATCTACCACGCAAATTGATATAATGCAAAGACTTCGCACGGGTCACGCTAGTATCGTCATATTAATATTAATCACAATAGTGTGCTAAGTGCTCGACGTGGTCCGTTAATATTGTAACAAGTTACGGTAAACATGCTATTGCATTGACAATTAAAAACACATGCAGTAAACGTATAGTAACACGTCAGAGCTACAATAATAAGAAGAAATTAGTTAGAGCGTTATTTGCATTTTATGCTAAACTAGCTTCTGTCCTCGGTTTCGCCCACTTTTTTTGTTTTTGCAATAACATATCCAAGCTTTTCTATTGTCACAAACGACGCAAATACCTCTTTCGAATCTTCTAAAAGATATTTACTCGAAATTTGCCTCTGCTTTGGTGTGAGTAAACGGGGAACTCGTCTTGCTTAAATATTTTTCAAAAGCAATTCATTGTGTAAATTAGGAAAAAATTTAGATAAAATCCTGTTACCCAATATTAACAAAAACCTCTTACTAATTTCCTTCGTTATTTTCTCCTCAAGCGAAAAAAATTGAAATGTTCCAGGAATTTCAGTTTTATCTATTATTTTGCTGTTAAACGAAATTCTCCTGTTAAACAGATTCTGTGGAACGTCAAATAGGGAATAATTCAAAGACTTACTCGTGACCACAGAGAATTATAGGAATATCCGAATCACAAGAAGGCAACTTTATGATCATATTTACAGATGATACTAGTGTTATCTAATAATGTGGTAACTAAATTATTTCATCCCTAGGTATATAACCTGCGTTTATATGACTCCGCGAATATGAAACCACTTTCAATCCACTGTACAGTTATCGCGTTGATGAATTGTGGAAAATTATGGAATAATTTTATTAAATTTGTACATTTGAATATACCATGCATAGGGTAAAGAGTGTGTATATATATATATATATATATATATATATATATATATATATATATATATATATATATATATATATATATATATATAGCCGTAAATTGCATTCTTCTCTCAATTTCTTTTATTTAATGTCCACATGAGAGAGGACCCCGGAATGAATGAAAAATCCATCGTCTCCAAAACGAGCCGTATTTGCTGTATGGAATTTATAGTATCCTTTCATTATCTTACCACAGATTTCAATATATTTTTCATTCAATTTTAATAAAACAATTCTGTCAAAAAGGCCCAATGCTCAATTCAATGGCCCAAGGCCCTTTGATTTTTTTTGATACTCTACTTTTATGAATATACGACTAAAAAGGCCTTACTTTCATAAAAATAAATAAACAGATAGTAGCCAGACAAACTCACTTTCACGTTTGTAGTATTAGTGTACTGCGATAAAATTTATTTTAATTCTTCGACAAAGGCATATACAGCTATCAAAATTGGTGCTTTTTCGAATTGGTTGTTTTTGCAGGATACGTAACATAGAGAAGAAGAGACAAAGAGATAAAGAAAGACAGGGAAAATTGAAAAAATTTGTTTATGGATTAATAGAAACCGTGCAATAATAGCATATTAGACTATTTTTTATAAAAATACCTTCTATGTAAAAACGAACCTCTGCTTTAGTTTCATTAACTTTTCAGGAGTGAATAGTCACAACGCTCATGTTGCACAAAGCATTTTCAAGTGCAATTCTGTATGCAATATGAAGATTTATGCAAAATTAAAATTTCATCCATTTTATATGAAATATTATCTTATAATATTAAAGACAAAGTGACTTAATGTAGAAAACACTAGTTGCTATTTATAAGTTCACACATAAATAATGATTGATCGCATTCTACTCTTTCAATACATAAATTTTCATGTAACAACACCCAACCGCATTTTTATTGTTTAATCAAGAAAGGATTTTTCGTACTAGTCAACACACTGAGCTGAACCGAAAACGAACTTTTTTCATCTGTATATTTGTTTGGATACTCGACCTCTGTAAAAATACACCTAAAAGGCCTTACTTTCATAAAAACAAAGTGAGGGAAGAAGATGATTTCAAACAAAATGTTAGTGGATATTCACGAATCATATTAGGGTATGTATGTACGTATGTGAGCTTTTAAAGCTTTAGGCCTTTTAAAAACTTAAAGCATTCAACTGATAATGGACTTTTTTATGGGTAGCACTTAGCTGATATAACAAAACTGTAGGTTCTGAGCTCAGCAGAGAATAGGTTTCAGCCATAAAATATATTTAAACTTAGGTCCTATAAAAACGGAAGAAAACTCGATTCCAACACAAATAAATCGCAGGAGAAATAAATGTTGATTCCATATTTATTATTTTCGATTATATTTCTGGTTGCATTTCCTAAGGAAAAGGCAAAAACAAAGCTGCCTTACACTAGAAAGTTACTAGATGGAAGTGCATTTTCGATTATATTTCTAGTAGAATTTCAAAAGAAAAAGGCAAAAAACAAATCTCCCTTACACTAGAAAGTTACTGGAGGGACGTGCACATACAGTAGGGAAACATGGCTACCACATTAAAGCCATGGCTGTAGTTACATCGTTTGACAACACAGATTTTAAAGGATAGACTTTTATAAATATGCTATTTCTTATGCAAAATCATCGAATTTTTTTGTGTCATATTACGAGGTTTGTTGACTCAGCATTTAATTAGGGTTGTGTCATATTTTTATTAGCATAATTAACATATGGTTTCTTTTATATGATAGTTTCGTTTAGAGGAATTTTCACCACACCGCTCGTTTACATAAATATTATGTGCGGTTAGTGATTTTCGAATTTTTGAGGAATGCTGAAGTAGGTGTTTGTTAATTTCTATCTAAGATTCTATATACAAATTTTAACGCGTCTGACTTTAATTATTTTGAAATTGCCACAAAACTTTTATGCCACCATATTTACATCTTATTAGGTACTACTAATATAATAAAAGTGAAGTCTTGGCTGCTCATTTAGTTATATAACTTTTAGGCCTAATTGACTCTACAGATTTTAAATAACTTTTGTTATAGGTAATATATATCCTATATTAAAAGATATGTAATTATGCTATAATTTACAGAACTAGAGCCGCAACTGTACATGCTAAATAAATAATGCACGCGCAAGGAAACGAAATACGCTGCCAAACTATAAGAAAAGTTCGCAATGACATATACGTATGGTCAATAGGTGATAAAAAGTAAAGATTTTAATGATAAATAAAAGAAATATTGTTGAACATTATAATCATGATGTTATTATAAAAGTTTACAAATTTTTATTAAAATAAATTTCGCTTCTAGCCACGGAGACCTCTTTGACCCTCTATACTTACCGTTATTACTTTAGTAGTTATGAAAATAAATATTTATTGTGTATGATTAAGTACCATGTATTTAAATGAAGCAGTGTATTTTATCATTTAATTTAACAAAAACTATAAAAAAATTGAATAAAAAATAATATTACTTCAAAACTGAAAATATCTAAGTTTTTAAATGTTTTTACTTGTACATTCACTTCGTTATAATGCAATGTTAAACAATAGTCGCCCAATAGTATGAAAGCTGCCCATATACATGCTCCTATTAATAAATACATATTGACATCTTATTATAAGGTAACAACCTTTACATGAATCATTATATGATATTCTGCCAAAGTTATCCGTCAAGTTAAACACTTGCTTTATAACCACAATTCGATATAAAACTCAGACGTGGTAAGTACTTTGTGTTTGAGTGGCTAGTAATAATCTCAATCTATGTCTACTCTTCAAAAACATGATGAAAGAACATCATTAATCAGATCTTCAATGTGAACTAGAGTAATTTGTTGCTTTCTAAGAAATTGATATCTTTACTTAAGTTCATGTTGTATAGGGCAGTGTTTTCAAGAGATGATATTGTTATTACGATATTACGAGACGAAAATATTGGGAAAAAAAATTATATCGCTATAATATATTGATGAATTAATAAAACTACCTAAGTGATGATATCTGAAAAGAATTAATGAAATGCGCAAAAATTAGCTACGCTGAATAATTATTTAATAAAATTTATATTCTTATCTAATAAACTGCATAAAGGGTCTGTGTAAAGATTCACATTTCATAAATAAGTAAATCTTGTTTTTAGATTAATAATAAACCCATAAATGTTATGTAAAGGTGAGCGTATTTCCTTCAACGATTGCATTTATTTAGTATTTTTATTTAGTCAAATCACTTCAAATTTCTAACCACGTCATATTAATTTGTCACGTATTTTATTAAATACATACATAAACATAAAAATATTAATTTTAGTGCAAGAAAATTCAATTTTAGATTTATTTAAAATAAAATTTACTTTTTAATTTTTTTTACATGTATGTGCTGAAGTTAATGTTGGCTTAAAAATTGATTTTTCCGGATGTAATTAATTTTGAAGTCTTACATAATTAGTATTTTCGGTTTCGTATATCATTATCTATCATATGATATTACATTTATTAAAAAAAATTTATTTAAAGGAAATGTTATATAAACAAGTCGATAAACAGCTGGAAATGATTGTTAATTTTGCGATCCTTAAGATGTATTTGGAATTTGCTTTATAAATTTGAAATCAACACTCAGCAAAGACCCGAAATGGCTGATACAGGTTTAACGTAACAAGCGAGGAGAACTCATTAACCGATTTGTCAGAGCGTGCTTTAGATAAATCCGAGCTTACTTTAAATTAGCGTTATGTGGGCGCTATTTACTTACTGATGTAATTAGTGCTGATGTATTCTTGATATGTTGAATAATAAAACTTCGAAATAAGGAAAAGTTCTTGGGAAGCCAGTAAATTTAATCTTCATTTAGAGAATTTATTTAGTTCAGAAAAGGAAATATTGCATTTCTGTTCACTTGATAATATAGTTTCTTCCCAGAGAAAATAGGAAAAATGGTATTCCCTTTGCTTTTGGGTAATTGAGTAAAAAGAGTATTTCATATCTTCGAAATGCTAAATTTTCGTAACTTTTGCAAAATATAAGCAAAGACCATTAAAGAGAAAATAAAACAGTAGATTGTAAATTTTACGGCAATTCAAAGTTTGATATAAAAGACGTCTCTGAAGTGACGCAGAAAGTCCTTGAACTCGAATCGAATACACACAACTCTTTTAATAAGGTAAAAGTTAATTATTTGACTGCCTCGAAATCTCTAGTTGGAGAGGGTCGGGTAAGTAATGAGAATAGAATAAACTAAAATAAACCGCTGAACTCAGACAGGTGTTTAAGTATTATTTTGTCTCATTTCCCAATGAATGTGGGTATGTAATAACGGTCACAATAAAAGGTGTAATAATATGTTTTCAGTGACATTCGCAGATGTTGAGATAATGAGTGTTGGATTAAACATTCAAAATTATCAAAATTATTTGTAAATTAATGTCAATGCGTACGTATGCATATGTTTATATTTGTATGTGTGTGTGTACGTATTAATCCATTATTTGTAACTGCAAACTAGCTCTTAAGACAAAACCTCACAAGCCGGACTAGCCGCCTTTCATGGGTAATAAATAAATAATTAACTTTACTGTAGATAAATAATTTCTCTGCTATTTTTGGAATTTCATCTATTTTGCAGTAGCTTTTTTTCGAAAATATTGATGTTATTATTATTAATATTATTATCTTCATTAAGTTTATTAATATTATTTATCTTTATATTTAATAATACATTATTAAATATTTGTGTATTAGTAGAGGCATGAAGTAAAATTATATAAATACAAAATAAGGTAGAAAATGAAATATAAGTTCATTTCTTGTTATGGCTCTAGTTAGTAATTTGCACAAGTTTATATATCGAAAGCGGTATCTATCGGTACGAACCGAAGTTATAGGTTTCTTATGTAAAGATAACCATAAATGCCTATAAAACTCGGAACGCTGAGCTTTTCGTGTGCGTGAAATCGATAACAACAACCCAATCAGTACATGTCCACCATTCCAGCACGCAGAAGAAAAACACGTCTGATCAGGCCTTCGTTACAGGCTGAAGGGAATATTTGAGGCAGTGATTAATTAATTCGTTTCTGCCAAACTAATTTTTTTGTTTAAGCGCGGGTTTTTCATTATTTATTGCGGTGTGCGGAATTCTATTAAAGATTCTAATTTTAATATTTTTAGTAACTGAGCCAAATGAAAATTCGAAACATATTATATTAAGAAGGAACACAAAGTATAAACCAAAAAAAATCCATCCCAATAAACCAAAATAAATTTGCAGGGAGCTAGTGCCAAAAGCTAGTACATAATACCTATGTTTAAATTTGGGATATGCTATTCTGGGTTACTCGATATGCTATTCTGGGGACTTGGATAAAAGTCACCACGGAACTGACTCTCATCAGTCGTACATCCAGGACATCGTCAGGTAATTTAAAAATAAGTAGGTAAATATGATAAGCGCCACAAAATGCTTATGTGGCGTAATATAATAGAAATTTTATATAAATTTTAATAGAAATATATATATATATATATATATATATATATATATATACATATATATATATATATATACATATATATATATATATATATACTTTTAGGTATGAAGACTTTTAGGCGTCTTTTTAGGTAGGAAGAATAAATATTGTCTCTCTGGGGTTAAACTCGTCACTTCACTCTCTTAACCGATGCATTATTGACGCCTTGCAAAAGTTACAAAAACTTGACGCATATATTTATAATTACATGATTAGATGATGAACGACGATAATCGCACAAAGAAGCAATATTTTAAAACATATTCTTTGCTTTGAAATACCGTAACCAAGTTTCAAAATACGTTAAATAAAAATTATTATTTGTCTTGACGAATAAAATGTAAAAATGAAGAACTACCCAAGAAAATTTGTAAAATCGAAACCGTTTCCTTTTCGCCCCATTACAATACATACGGCTCATTGATCCGACAATGTCAAATCTTTTTAATGAATGAATTGAGAAATATTTTGCTTGAATAGATTTGGGGATAATATCCTTGTATTTGGGCATTGTGTAAGAATAATGGAAACAAAGTGAACGCAATTAAAATGAGACCTTTTGAATATACATAATCTTACAGAGACTTTAAGAGATGAATAAAAAACATGATGAGACAATAAACTCGATAGCGTTAGGGAAATCCAAATATTTTTTTGTGGGTACTGTTACTCAGAAATATATACGTATTTCGTTACTTATCAAGGTTATTTAAGTTATTCTGTTACATTTTTAAGAATATCTTCATTGGATTGCTCCTTTATTGATATTACTGCCCATTAAAATATCTATAATTACCAAATTAGTATAAGTTACTAGAAGAATGCCAGTAAGGTATTCTACAAATAAATTATATGTATATACATATATTTATATATATATATATATATATATATATATATATATATATATATATATATATATATAATTACTGGCATTTCATTGCAAAACTTTCATAGAAGAACTTAAAAGGAATAATTTTGTCAAAGGTATGAAAAATATAATTATGGATTTGGTTTGAAATAAAGGTATAATTAATTTAATTCTACATTATTGAATTAATTCATTATTGCATATTCACACAAGTATGTTTGTATGTTTGTGTGCGTTTGTGCTTGAGTAAATGCAAGCGCATGTATATCCGTCCGCACGTGCTTGAGTGCGTATCTACGTGCGCATTTGCGTACTTGCGAATGTGCCTGGTTGCATGCGTGTATGCTTACGTGCATGAGTTCCTTCGAGCATGCATGCATGCGTGAGTGCGTGCGGGCCACTATGTGGATCAACGTGCGGGCGTGCAGCGCGCGATCTCTTGTTCGCGTATAGCAATCGATCATTTAGGCTGGTCTGGTTGTCCCGACGGAAAAAGAGTTTTTATAAATAGGTATATTTTACTTAATAATTTACAATATTTTCAAATTTATCTGCGAGAAATCGTCTAACTATGTAATGAATTAATAATTTTGAATGATATATGTATAATAAGCAATTGTTTATATTTATTTAATCGTTCGTATTTTTATATTAAACGTCAATTCTTTTTTTCCTATTTATTTTTAATTCAAGCATGGGAAAATTTAAGTTTGAAGGAAGCTTTATACGGTTAGCTTCCCACCATAGCGCTCGTTGTGTTATGGAATGACTAACGCTATATAATCAACATAAATGCTAGTTTTTTTTATATCATACCTAATCACTATCTCTACTCGAGGCCCTTAAAGGGAAAAAGGTAATATTGATTTACATTCCTTTATAAATATGTCGTTGAAGAAATTTTGGAAATTTTGTGATAATTAATTGATTGTTATTGACAATTGTCAATGATTGACATAAAACTTCAGGTAGTTTACTTTTTAGAATTTTTGCAAGAGTTGTTCGTGCTCTAAGAGTGCTCTCTTTTAAAATAGTGTTTATTTTAAAAGAGAGCACTATTTTAAAACAATCCTTTTTATCTTATGCAAAGGTGAGTTCTATTTCTTTTGTTTATTTTTGTTCCATTTTCATGGCTTTAGCGGATCTTTATAAATATTAGCACACAAATAATGTGCATCATAGAAATAAACAGGAAATACGTTTTACACTGAAAAATGCTAATTCCATGCGATTGAAATTGTGGGGGAACAGTTAATCCAAACAAAAACGTAATATATACCCGTAAGCCAAAATTTAAGTATTTCAAAATAAATTAAGTAATTTCTATATAAAGTATTAAACACTTGGCTCCACCACTAACTTTGCCAAATAATCTATTTCTATTGTAAAAATCTTAAAACTCAAATATACGAAAATATTTTCCGCGAACCAGCTGTTATAAGCTTCTCATGTAAAATAATGTCTGCTTTTTGTTATCATTCCGCTTTCTGTAAATTTGACAAGTCCTTATGAGGAAGACTGACAAGACCTATCCCTAAATATTAAACTTATGGTCGGTGATAGACAAATTTTCGCACTAGAAAATCCGCACTAAGCTAATGCGGTTTGGAAACACATGGTTGTATAGTAGTCTATCTCCAGGCACGTTTCATTCATATCTTAACCCGAAATGAAATTTAAATTCTTTATTATCAGACCTTTTTTCACCAGAAAAAGAGAAATCATTTTAGTTCAGAATGTTTTAAACCAACTAGTACGATACAAGTTTGAAGAACTTTCTTTTATAGGAAACTGCCTTCTTCTAAACGCATGTGGGAAATTAAATATAAACCTATGTAAGCAAAGATAATGCAGTATTACTAGGGTTGGAATGTTACTAGAGTTTAAATTATATTATAGTCAAGTATCATCTACTTTTTATAGTCATAGCTGAAGCCCATTAAGTTTGTTCATTTAATTGCATTTTCATTCATTTTATGGAACTCAAAAAGCGAAGCGTTGAAAAAAATTGCACGCGAGAATGCTACTACTAATAACGTATTTATTCCAAATGAGACTTTTATCATTTGAGAAGTTTAAATCACCGGTATTAAGCTCTTAACTTTAATAGTTTTTGTAACAATGTCTCATTTGCGTGGCATCGTTACTAAAGCTAAAACTGAATTTTAGAGCCTATTTGTGCGTGTGTCGATGAAATAAATTATCCTGCTTGGCGCTTTGAACTATAATAGTATATACAATATAGGAATATTAGAGCCAGATCATATTTTTTACGTTCAAAATGGTCTACAGGTATATAAATTGACCACCCACTCGCACATGACCAGTTTTTCAATAGAATTATAACTATTTTTATTTCATATATCGTTTTGCAAAAAATTTATTTTAATCGCGTCAGTCGTTTATGACCTTTTTTAAATTTGGTATATTTTTATTAAAAATACATTTTTCGTTAAGGAAAAAAAGGAAAAACTAAATTGATTCTAAGTATAACGTTGAGAATCGGAAAAACATTCGTATTCCCTAAAATAAGAAACGACATATTAGTGATAAAAAATAATATAAAGGAGGAAGCTGTATCTCTCATCATTAAAAAAAAGAATTAAACATTTTGTTGATGGCAAACAAAGATAAAGAAAAATAGTTACGTTTATTTGTCTCTTTCCTACTTATTATGAAATAAAAGGTTTACCTAAAATGTAAATTTAATTAATTTTAAGTAATTTTAATTACTACTTTTGGTTTTTAATTTTAAATTTATAATGATGCATTTATTTCTTATATGATCTAGTAAGTTCAAAAATTATTTGCGAAACTTTTCTGCTGATATAAGAATATTTATTATCAGATTAATGATGTCTGGCTCATTTTAATACAACTTTAGGAACGCGAAGTTCCAAGGCATTAACTAGTCGTGTTCCCCTTTATGTATTATGAAGGGTTTCTTTATCAAAATATAATTTTTTTAAATATACTGGAAATTTATTTTTCCCCCTTTTCAAGCAATAAAAATGTTTTTTTTTTAATTTAAATACTTAAAATCAATTACGCATGTTCGTACATTTTTCAAATACAGAACCTCTGATAAAAGTGGGGAATTTGAAAACCACAGGTTTTTTATTAATGTTAATTTTATTATATTCTTAGATATTCAATTATTTCTTGAGACAAAAATGCCAAAAAAAATGTCAACCGGTATTAAGAAATTGTCTTTTCTTTTTGTTTCAATCGAAGCATTTGCAACACTTATGAATGAAACTGTTTCATACTTCTCGCGTGAGAAAATATTATCTTAAAAATATATTTAAATGAAACATATCATATTAAAATAAAAGAGCCTCCCTAAAACTAATTTGAAAGTATATGACACTGTTTTATTATTGTATCCTGATTTATTGCAATCACAACAGAATCGTGTCTACATGTCTCGATTGTTCGTCAAATTAGATAATCTGTCAATTTTTTTTAAAGATTTATTTATTGTCATGGTGAATTTTCCATGCTTTTCTAAATAAAAACTGCATTTTGTTATTAGCATTTCTTGCATGAATAATGAATTAAAACTCAAATAATTTTAATGGAAAAATCAAGAACATTTTTGTTAATAAAGCACTGCGAGACTTCAGCATTTTGGATTATATAATTAAGCGTACATTGAATTTTCTAATCATCATACAAGTGAAATTGAAAATTTTTTAGGTCTACCCTTGTACTTTTTTCTCGTTTCCTTTCTGTTTATTGTTTTTTCTTACTTATACAACTTGATAAAAAGTAATTAATAACTTATATACCAATACCATAACTGTACGAGTTATATTTGAAGTTTGTACCGTAACTTTTTAAGAGAATTTGGCAAAAAATAAATCGTAATTGTAAATACCAGAGTAATTAATTACGCGCCTTATTAAATAAAAATCATATCACAATATAACTTTATACTTAAATTTATTAAATTATTATAATTTACTTAAATTTATTATAATTACGTTTACTAAACTTATAAACTGAGAGAGTATTCTTATATCTACTATTTTCAACTACGTTCAATGAATAAAAATAAAATGATTGTAGAAGTTTTACCTGCACCATGTAGTCTACTTAGTAAAGAAAATAAATTTTATATAAAAATAACGCAATTTTCTTAGGGCAACTCAATATTTACATAGACTCAATAATATATTTTGTACAGATATTTTTGTCAAGTATTTAAAGAAATAAAACCTAATAATATTAATCAAGTATTATTATTGTTCCATCTGGCGAACTCGGAACTCGGCCATCTGTAGCATTTTTAAAATATCTTGCAATATTTTTTGATCGTAATCGAATCGTACAGCAAGTCTCTTAGCGTAAGTATTTTTTTATATTCCTATATTTTATTTGGGTCAGATTAAATTGTAAGTTTTATTATTATATGAGTTACACAGTATTCTGCGCTTTTGGATGGCTTTATGCATTTCCGAACACTGTTTCTTTTGCCGACATTTGGATTTATTTAATGGAATTATAACACCTAACAAACAGTAACTAAATCTCTTGTGATTACCGGCTATATTTTTGAATATCATAAACGATTTTATGAGCTGTGTATAATACGAGGAGAGATAATTAACTCACGATATCTGCACAATATATAACTCCACGTTCGCTTCGAAAATACATCATTTATTCTCTCGTATTTTTTTTCGTATTAAAATTCCTCTTTTATTTAAAAGCTTATTCATAAATATTCTGTATTGTTTTCACCTGTAAATATACATCATACATAAAAATATGGTCATCTTTTCCTGACTCGCTATTTGTGATACTTTTGTAGGATATTTCAAGAAATATGGCAAACATGTTAAAACCGAACAATAACTATAAAAAGCTCTTAAAACCATCAATATTCTTTTCACTCCGCCACTATATAATGGTTTCATATACTAATAAGTATAAAGTTATATTGTGATATGAATGGAAAATATTTTTCATGGTTTACTGGTTAAATTTAATATGGTTTCCGAAATATATAACTTCATAAATTGAGATAGTCGGTAATCTAATAATAGCAGAACAAGCCATGACAATTTTGTCAAAGGCGATAAATATCAAATAATAATGGGTTTTTGAGGTATTCGATAACAATCTGGTTTTTTTAATAAACACAATTTTATGTTTTTGACATTGTATTTTTTATGGATTTTGGGGAACTCAAAATGAACATTAAGAATCACGAATGAACAAATGAATGAATGGCACAATCAGTTCAAACAAGTAAAACTTTGAAATTTCTACTTTTAATGGAGGCTAGTCTCACAAAAGCATATATTAAATTTTACGTTCTTTTAAATTTACTTTTATATTATATGCCGCATAATTTTGCATAAATTCAATGTATAGTTTCCGTTCAATCCAGGTGTGTTCCAGGTAGAAAAATACATAAAAAACATCAGCGATAAAATATTTCTTTCACTGAAAATAAGTAAAAGTTTGTGAATTGGTTTGGAAAAATTATTAGATATACATGGGCGGGATTATTTGTCTTTGCCGAAATTTGAAAAATTAGATTTGACTCACTCAAACTATTGAACGAAGCCAACCATTTTAATTTGAGAAATATATTTTGACCTAAGCAGCAGAAAACAGGCTGACCTTGCGTACTGACACTACGTTTTATCATCTTATCATCCTGTGACCATTTACTTTTCCGTAAAACGTAATATAACGTTACCAATACTATGCAACCACACAACTTATATTAGTGCAATATATTTTAAATATTATATATGTAAAACGAATACAAAAAAATGTTTGTGTCCTCTTTCGACTTTAAATATACTTTTGAGACTCATTCATCAATGTCTCGATTCTTAAAATTTTCTTCGATACTTTAAAGAGGATACAGACATTTTAATGTATTCGCTTTAGATATATGATATTTAAAATATATTGCACTAATATAGGTTGTGTGATTTCATAGTATTGGTGACGTTATATTACGTTTAATTGGAAAGTAAATGATCACAGGATGATAAGTTGATAGAACGTAGATAAACGAAGTAAGAAAATTACCCGTACTCCTATTTTCCATAAAGATAACTTTAGCATTTTCTGTCATGAAAAGATCGTGCTTTGTAAACACTTCAATATCTATAGAATTTACTCATTATTGTGCGACAATCAATTTGTGTAAAACTCACGTCAAAACATATATCAGATAAAATTCTGGAAAATTTCATTACATACTTACCCCCTTTAAAATTTACATAATAATATTTCTACATTTAAAAAGCTCCACACGTATGAACAGATATAATAAATTTACGAGAAAAATTAATCCTATATTTTTCACTAGAAGTTCATATTAAAATGCAAAATTCTTAAAATTAAAATGTTGAAACCTTTAATGAACGAACATTAATAATGTCGATATTTTAAAAATCTGGGATCTCAACCTCTCGAGTTGTCTAATGATGTTGAATACGACTCCCGGTGACTTGAAAATGAATATCCTGCTTTGAAATTCGAAAGAATGCCGAAAAAACACTTCTTGGCGTAATTGTTTCGATGGAAACCGTTTCTACTAAACGCTCTGCGTGCCGTGAATACGGCGCAATACGTGGTATACCAATGGCTTTATATAAAAGTTATTTTATTTTTATTGTCACACTTTTTTTAAAGTTATTTTATATACAAAATAAATACATAAGCTTTTTAGAAACGATATTGCTCGTTTGTAATTTTTTTTTTTAATTTAATTGAATTTATTAACACGGACTAAATGAATACAGTTTAATATAAAACTGATGTAAAGATTGAAAATTCAAAATATATTAATTGTGAATAAAATAAATCATATCATAAAAATTTATGAAAAATATGTATTGAAAATTAGATTTTCAGAGTTTTCTGCTTCGAACTTTCAAAAGAAACCGGCCTTTAAAATAATTATGAGGAAACTTGCATATTTTAAGTAATTAGTTTTTCTCAAAATTGTAATAACTAATGTAAAACAAACATTGCTGATTTTTATTTCGTACCAAGGCCGACATACACTCCTTATTTATTTTCATTAAGTATTTCGTATCGATCTTTTCTGTCTGGAAACCGGTATCTCATATTTCTTACTTGTCGCACTGTTGGCTGTGAGTAATTCCCTATAAAAAAGCAAGTTTGTCAACTGTATGGTTGACTTTCAAACTGTCATAAATAAAAGAATAAATATTTTTGATCAACTACAGGTACTCACAATATTGTAATGACCAAAATAAAATTGAAGCATAAATATTTTATAAAGTATTTGTATCATTCAATGCTAAGTATTGAATAAATAATAAAAACCCGATACATAATTCAATATTTTTCTAAATTAAAAATCTTTAATTCTTTTCCATCTACTCTCTTTTTTTAGATTCTTGCTGATATTGAACATATCATCAGTTATTAATTCTGCTTTACATCTGACATAAAAAAGTGTACTTTGGTCGAACTTGATACAATATTAACGATACATTGCGATTAGAGCATCTAATCTCGAACTTTCCAGATCTCTACATTTCGTCGTCTCGATTAATTTTTGCAATATTCTAGAAGCGGGATTATATTTATATAATGTTAAGATTCGCACCAAACTTAAAAAATCGTATATATTTATTGCTTACCTTTTTTTCATTTACATTCCATTAATTTAATGAATTTTAAATAGCTGAATTATTAATTCCATTTGATATTTATTTTCTGTCAAAAGGCAGAGTATATATTCCACGAAGGTTCCTTTATAAATAAAACATCTCAAAATTTTAGTAGGTGTAATCAATCAAATTATCAGTACCAGAAATTTGATATAAAGACTAACGACATGGTTGAAAACCATTTTTAATTGTTTTGCCTTCCGTAGTCAAATGGCAAAAACGAAACTAATCAATTCGTCATATTCGTCTGTCTACCCTTTTCAGTATATCGCATCGTGATGTAATTTGTATAGTTTCAGATCTATATAAACAACATTATAAAAGTATACGCTTCATATAGATATCGCAATTAAATGCATAAAAATATTTAAAATACCTGTCCATTTAAAAAATGACAAAAAATCCACGCATAACACTAAGTTTTATATCATTGAACAGAACTTTTAAAATATATTTTAGGTTTCGTTTACTATTATCCCCTAATGTTTCTACTACAGGCTTGAAAAATTCTAAATGATTTTTGAATTGAAGTTATTTCGGTTAATTTGCATCAACAAGTTAAGGAGATCTAGGTATGTACGAAGCCTTACGTTTTATTTGTTTGGACGCGCACTTCACCGATGTCAAGTGCGATTACTGTCTCTTGTCATGTTTGATTACTCGAATTTTGTGATTATTGTATTGTCGATAAATTTCAGTTTTTTTGCTGAATCTTAAAAATAGTTCGCTTATGTAATCTATAGGTATTGGCATACATTGTTTTCAATGTAAACGTGGGGAAGAAGCCTAGACCCTATCTTACCTTCTTGCGATTATATTCTGGCACATTTTATGTTACGTATTTATTTATGATAAAAAGATAAATTTCCAAAAGTAGTCAAATTGATAAAAAAATTAAAGTATTCGTGGTCACGGCTTAAACAATAAAATATAATATTGAATATATTTGGCGTTAATTTTGTAGAAATTCATTATTCACAATTAAATGAAATTACGTGATGTAGTATTATTTCTACTATCTTTAATTTCTTTACCACGATCTAGGTTTCGTTGTATTACAACATCTTCAGGTGGAATATTAGCAAAGATCTTTGCTAATAGAAAAGCATATTTGCTAATATCCCACCTGAAGATGTTGCAATACAACGAAACCTAGGTCGTGGTAAAGAAATTAAAGATAGTATAAATAATACTACATCACGGAGTTTCATTTAATTGTGAATAAAATATAAATTAATATATAACAAAAGTCGTATGTAAAATTGATTAAAAAGTAGCACCTAAATGTATATTAAGTATTCAGTAAGTCTTAAATTACTAATTGTACATAATTAAACAGTCCGAACATCAACTTAAATTAAAACTCTCACTATTAATGCCATATAGAATTTGCTAAAATAAAAAATAGCGCTCATTTTCATTTCCTTTTTTTATTATTTTCCCGGCCTCCCTCGCGCCTATTTATTTACTTTTGACCCCAAATTAACTCTCCCTTAACAAACATCACGAGACATATTTTTGAAGTAAGGTACGGATGACAGTTATATGCTACGTGAATTTACTTTTGCGAACCTTTTAGGGATAATTACCTAATTATGACCACGTACAAGTGAGAGAAAACGGTTTTCTCATTAAGAAACTCATATATGAAATTTTGTTACGAAAATTGTCCTTTGAGTCGTTTTATTAGCACAGTCTAAACAGTAATGCTTACAAGTACCGCTAACACACATCTTAATGAATATAATTAAAGAGAGTAGATTAGCACTCAACTTAAAATTAAATTTGCAAAAGAAAGCACAATTTTTTTAAGAATGAAAATATAATTTAATTCTCATTAAGAGGGTTGTTGCTGGTGATAAGTTAGGAGAAAGCAATCATATTGGTGTCGTCGTATTTATGATAACGAAGAATTAAAACTATGTGAAATTCAGCAACGTTGCACACTATGCCATTGGGGCGTGATGAAAATATTAAATGCCGCTGGTATGATCAAAATCAATCCAATGCAAGTTATAACATTACAATTAATGTTCCATGCCATCAACCAACCACTCCCCCCCCCCCGTTAAATATTAATAGCAATGCATTATGATTTTATGCTTCAAAATAGCCCATCTGCCGCGCCGCCGGTAGCGCCAATATCGTATCACATATGCGCGGAGTTGAGTGAAAAGCGTTTCGCAAGAGCCAAATTAAAACTTTTGAAAAACATGTAAGAACAAAAGTTTTTCCTTATGTCGTGAGAAATGTTTTTTGTCAAAAAAAATGTTGTTTAAAACTAATTGTTAAGCAATTATAAGGAAATAACTTATTACTGACTTATACCTTATTCCCGATATTCATTATTTTTCAAGATTTTACCGGGTGGTCCTTCAGTTAAAAAGGGTGCGCGACAGAAATTTTTAAGCATGTTTCCCAAAAAAATTTATAACAATTCAAATAAATAAATACACATATATAGTTGAATTCGACCTTAATAAGCTTTCATTGGACACTTTACCAATAACTTTGGAAGAAACTTTTTTTTTCATTTTCCAGTTTAAATCCTGAAATTAACACTTGAAATCAAATTTAACCTTTCATATTTAATTTCTATAATTAGACCCTACCTCTGAACCAAATTTTTATTTTTTTAGGTAAATAGCTTTAGAAAATCATCCAGGACAAACATATGTACGAACACTAAGGTAATTTAATTAGTGTTCCGTTTTGCCGAATGAAAAGATTAAAAACATCATCGCAGTTTAGCAGTACATGCAAGTATTTAACGTATATTCTCGGATTACAAGAATGAATTTTCATGACCCTGAAGTGGTCAGAGTGAAGTCTAACTATTAAGGATGCTAAAAGGATTTTGGTAGTCTAATTCTCTTATATTTTTCTTGAGGTGATGAGGTGGAGAAGTCCGCATTTGGATATTGCGTTCATGTCTGCTGCTACAATGACAGAAGAAATTGAGTCAGATTTCGGTTATAAGGAAAAATTGAATGCTTTGAAAATCAGCTCCGCCCGGAATGTCTCACGGTGTTTAGTATTATGGTGAAGATAAAATAACAAAGACTTTCTAGATAAATACCAAACATTGGAGAAGTTGAACTAGAACGATTAAAGTTTAATATCATAGTCCGTAAACCAATCGAATCACACATGAAGTCCGTAACAGTCAGGAACCATACGCGCGCAACTCAGTTTTAACGTCAACTCAGTTTTAATGTCGTAAATTTTCGTTATTTATTGAATTATTACAATAAATAATGGAAATAAAAAAAAATTAACTACAAATTTTTTTTTAATAATTTCGGTCGAAAAAAAGATATAAATTGTTATGTTCTGGCTATTGCTATCAATATTAGTTGTAATTTAAATACTTAAATTGATTGTTGAAAGGAAACTATGTCAATTAATACAAAGCTTATAATTTTTCATCAAACGTAACATTTCGGCATTTCATAAATTTAAAAAGATCTTACAGTTACGACTCAGTTAAACACACATATATATATATATATATATATATACATATATGTATATATATATATATATATATATATATATATATATATATATATAAATAAAGTATTGCGCTAACGGCTATAAAGTAAGATAAATTATTTTATGACTGTCATATGCAGTGTGCCGCTATTTCTTTCGTACGACTTTATCAGATAATTTTTAAGTCACTCGAAAGGAGTAGATCCTATTCAGAATAGCCATAATTTATCTTGCTTGGAGAACGAGAGTTGCTTGAAACTTTTAGCTTCAAAAACAAAGTAGTTAGTTTCCAAAAAGACAGATTTATATGGATGCGTATATATTTACTTGCATGTATATTTTGTTTATTCCTAACTAAAGATATTATAAAGAACCATATCCTTATTTCCTTAATTATTCATAGTTAACTGTAATCATAAATTTTATTTTATCAAACATTTTCTTCATATATTTCATATTTTTCGAAGGACGAAAATGAGTGAGTAAACATGTATTAAAAAGCCACGTAGCCGCCATTATTTCAAGTTTACCGAAATAACTATTTCCAACAGCCGTTATTTAGGCATTTTTTCAAATATCAATTTATTTTGTTAACAGACGAACGGGTACCACAAAATACCATTTTATATACTTTGTTGCAAAATCGAATACATGTACGTGAAAGTGAAATACCAAATATTTAAATTTACATTGATAGTGTTGAAGAAATTGCAAAAGGACTTTTCGGAAATAAGCAAAAAAAATATCTAAAACAGATTTCCTCATATTTCCAACGCTTAAAGACACCAGACGTCAGCACTAAGCACTCCTGTTACGTAGATATCCTACAGATATTTCTTATCTAAAACGAACTCAGATTATTTGAAACTCGCTCCAGAAAATGGAATTAACGAGCTTAGTTCTCTCGTAACGCAATGCCATTTCAAGCTATTCGAGCAGTGGTTTACTTCATGGCTATGTTTTATTATTAAACAAATAATAAAATATGTAAAATGCTATGAAGGATATAACATATTTAAGTTACATCTAAAGTTTTATAATATTCGAAATTATCTTCCTATATTTTTTTATCGATTTAATAATTATCTTTAGAAAATATTTAACAGTAACAATTCCATTAAAATACTCAGTAATTATTTATATTTAATACTCATACTTTTAATAACGTGCAATTCATAATTTCAATCCTATTAATTATTTTACGAGTTATGGTATTAGCGTTTTTCTATGAAACATAATTTCTAATGAGGAAATCTATAGGTGAATTAAGGTGACCGTCATGGCTCGCAGGCTTCTTTAGGCTTTTGGCAGGCCATATGGCGCGCAGAGTCGATGACCGTCAGGGAAGAAAAATTCTCAAATGGCTACAACGTACCGGAAGATGCAGAGTTGTATTTCACCCCGCTAAGTGGACAGATGATGTGGTTAAAGCAGCTAGAAGCCGTTGCATGCAAGCATCGTGGAATCGATCTTTGTGCGAATCAATGGCAAGGTTTGTGCTCAGCAGTGGACAACTTTTGACTGATAATGGTAACGACTTAATTTCGCTTTCTCTCTTATTGTAATTAAATAAAGTAGAATAAAATAATTCATTACTTTAAATCTAGCATGGACTTCATGGAATACAATACACAAACGATACAAATTAGGCCTACTTCGTCAATTTAGATGTCGGCTACTGATTTTCTTTTCGGAAACGAACTAATATATTTGAAGAGAATTTTTAAAATACGTGAAATAATTGTAGTCCAAAATTAGTAAGGCAATCAAAATTGTATCATAATCCTTTTCATAATTTTTCTTTGGCTAGCAGGATATTATTATTTTTGCTACAAAGCTACTACTATGAAACAACTTAATCGGTTACGTACAAAAATAAAGGAAAAAATATAATTTAATAAATTTCATTTTCGAAGTACACCTCAATATGTCGCATTTGGGAGAGTGACAACTTTTCCAGTGGGATTTTATTAAAATTCAATGGGATGCAGTCATATTTTCCTATTAATATTTTTAAACAGTTTTATTTAGTTTCGCCTTACGAGCGTTTTTGTCAGTCCAAATATCACGATACATCTTTCAGCTATCGCTGTTTAATTATACTCTTTAATTTCTGAACACAAAGTCAATACCCATTAAAATATATCATAACGAAAATTTATATCACCAGTCCTCAAATCCTGATACTGCACTAAATGTTGCTGCTTGCCTAAATTGTGAGACTTGGGTATATGCTCGTTTAAAATTAATAAAGTATATCACAAAAAATTACTCCAGTGATTGAATACTGAATTCTAATTTAAACTTGAATTACTTTGTTTCCGCTCCAGTTAAGATTTATTGTCGTATTGTGCCAAGTACTAAATGGCATTAGGGTGGCTAAAAAGAACATACGCTTCAATTGCGTAAATGTAATAAAAATAGGCTAAGCAAATAAATCACAAATAAACAATTTTTAAGTCCATCACTTTTATTCAACAATCGGTTATATATACGTACTAAAAGTTTTGAAACTAACTACCCACACACAAAAAGCTCAGCGTCATTCACTTATTTATAGACTCACGGTTAAACTCACCTAACACGCATGTATCTTTAAAAAATCTCAGTTTGTGTCGATATATCCTAGAGACGTATGTAAATAAATATTATATGGCACAATAAAATATAATGCACTGTTTATGAATAGCGAGGGAAAAAAAGGTTTTTAAAATTGGATGATGAATTCGCCGGCTTTTTGACATTGTATTTTAAGAAGGTTCTTTGTATTTCGTTCGACAAACATACTCTTGCAGTTTTAAATCAAGTAAATTGTCTACGTTTTGCATATACGTTTTGCATATTAGTTTGTGGCATATTATGCTATTTTGTTGCAATTTGCCGTCCAATGCATAATAAAATTGCCAATAATACATTCATAGAATCGAATAATTGCGTAAGACAAAATTTAAAAATCATTATTTCTCGTGTAAACTTTAAATATCAATGACGATTTTAGGATTATTTTATGTCACTTAGAAGTACTTAATGCACAATTAATGATTATTGCATTCTGTTGTGTGCAAGATTCTTGATGCTTGTGAGGTACATTTAAAATGTGTAAACTGAAACAAAATTTAATGTAAGGGACTTTTTCTGTTACGAGAGAAGCATGATTTTCTGTAGAACTGTTATTCTTTTGTAGATCAATTCCATATCACTTAATTTCTGAGATGATAAACATTTCAACTATTAATGGTCTCTGGAAATGCGTAATAATTACTGCATAATAAGTAATTTGTTCATTGCCCTAACATATATTTGGCTACAAGGTTATAAAGCCAACGGAATAATTGATAATATTAATAGACAATACTGAAAATAATATTTTAAGCATAAATATGTCCAAACGTCCATAGTATTAATATTTGAGATATCCAATGAAAAAGCTGTAATTGCAAATTTTACTACGGCAGTCTTTATATAAAAAAGCATTCTTAATGTGTATTCCATTACTTGATGAATAACTGGATTGCAATTGTATGGTTCATATTTGTTTTCTTCTTAAAAAGCACATGAGATCGATCAACAAATGAAAACATTCCCACGTACGATTGCCGACTACTTTATCCCTTAAGTCTCCGGTGGTTGTGATTGGCTATTCGTTTTCTTAGGTCACTCTGCTACTGGAGATTATACACAGCGAGGTTTCGATATTTAATTTAAGAAAAATGTTTGTTCTTTTAATTTCTTAAGCTTAGTAAGGTGCTATGTCCTTGTAACATTAATGAGTTGTTTGAGTTACTCTTAGGTACTCCTTTAATGTATACGCTAATAAAATAATAAATTGTTCCATATATGATTTTGTCCCTCCACGCGATCAATACCTTGGTTCCTTCTACAGATGTGCAACCATCAAATGAAATAAAAAAGACTCTTGGAAAGTTTCTCTTAACGGTATTTAATGTTAAATCGGTATTATACTAAATATTTTATATTTTATAAGATTATAAGAACCTCTAATTATACGAGTATACATACACATTAAAGGAATCTTGTAACAATATGTAATACACTACTTAAACCCCCGTTTCAGAGCACTACACTGATGTTTCTGCTTGACATCCGTCACATTCGTTTTTTGCATAAGTAACTTGTCAGCCTTTTTGAGATATTCACTAATATATATATATATATGTATATATATATATATATATATATATATATACATATATTTTATGTATAAATATATGTACATATATATAAATATATATATATATATATATATATATATATATATATATATATATACATACATATATACATATATATATATATGTATATATATATATATATATATACACATGTATGTGTGACAAACTCTCTTCGCGATAACACTATGTACCCATTTACCGTCGATCGCAATTTATGAAGTAAAACGTCAAAAACCGCAATTTTATTAATTTTTTTTAAAGGTTTTTTGTTTCAAAAAGAATACTCACATGGTACTTTTGCAAGAGCACTTATACGTCTATAAACGCCAATTTTATTAGAAAATTGAAATAGTGATAGATCACACTAACCCATATAACTAGCCCCTAAAATATTTAAGTCGAAATTATAAACAGGAAAAATTAGGTACTTAACCTTTTTTAAATTAACTTTCTCACACTTTTAAGTAGTGTTCATACAACGATATGCATTAAAATGTACAATTTCATCAATAAAACATATGATTCGAAAACACTAAATAGAAGATTACAGGAAAACTACAGCGACTGTCCCAGTTCTTAGGGTTTTTAAAAACATTTACGACGTTATTACTCCTGCTAAATATCTACTAGATAATATATTAATACGGTGAAAGATAATATTAATATTTGCAAATAGTTTACTTAAAATATTTTCCGCCCTTAAATGTCTAAACATTTACAGAAAGGCATAAGTAAACAGGAAAGTCTCGTGGGTCGAGATCGATTTGTTTTATGAAATTAATTCTGAATGCGCCAGGAAATAACTTTTAATTTTCATTTAATTTATTAAAAAGTAAATAAACCTCATAAAAGAAATTAAGATGTAAACCAAAACGAAAACTCAACTTTAAGCTTGGATCTTATTTTCCTTAATTTCCTTGTAATTATTTTTCACGTCCTTCGCGGTCCATATTTACATATTTAAATTTATTTAATTTTGCAACGAATACGTTTAAATATCGTAAAAACAACGTGGTTTTACGAGATTTAATCATACTTCTTTTAATATTTTAAGGATGTTTAGCAACTAGGTAGAGATAGTTTCATACACCATAGTGAATTTCTAAGAGTTCATTTGCAGACCAAGATTATCAGAATCTTCCTAATAATTATTCTCTTCACTATAGATAAACTAGAGAATGTAGAAAGGTGCATTTTAATAATGTTAAATAATTAAATTGAAGAAATCCTTAAAGGCTTCAATTTCAATTAAAGGTTAAATTAATGGTTAATTTTTAATGCCGTCCTTAACTGTAATATAATATGAGTATATCCTAATAATTTTAATTCGTTTTTAAATTTGTTTTTAAAAATTCTTCAACAAGACTTTAGTTCTTATTCAGTTCTTTTTTCAAGTTCCCCTATCCAAAACCGTTTCTTTTATGTAAAGTCTTTTACCGCTAATAAAAGGGGATAGAGCAGTAATAAAAAATATGGCATAAGTTGAGATATACTGCTCCTATATAGGTGCAAAGTTGAAAAATAATGATTACCTGTAGTGTTTCCGCTGTTAAAACTGATTAGTGTCATAATTAAATAAAAATAACTCTACGCGAAGGAGATCCCAAACAGCGTTCACACATAATGAGAAAAGCGATTGAAAAATAACATGAAAAGTGAAAGAAAGTTTATTAAAACCGTAAGAATCAGATGGCATCTGAAATATTTTTGAAGTCATGTGAACTTTTTGTAGAACCGTATTAATTGTTATTCTCAAATTAATTATTAAATAAATCAATTGTTTACTTTTATAAACAGTCTTCATTTAGAAAGTCTCAGTAAGCGAGGAATTCGTAACTACGCTTGTGTTTTAGATTATTTAATAACAATAAGTATTGTTAAATTACGATACTCTTATAAGTTACTCTAACTGCGAAATCAATACAAAGCTTCGTTTAAAATTAACTCGACAGTAGGTCCAACTGTTCAGTGAGACTTCTTATTCAGCTACCATAAACTAGACCTATACGTGCACGTAATAAGAATCTATAAAAATAGCTTATATTTAATTACTGTGTATATATATGTACATGTATGTACACACACACACACACACACACACACACACACACACACACACATATATATATATATATATATATATATATATATAAATATATATATATATATATATATAATATATATATATATATATATATATATATATATATATATATATATATATATATAAATTTAACAAGAAACTATTGTCAGAAACAAATTTGAAATAAACCAGTTATCCTTAACTATCCATTGAAATCTTATGATATCCTGATGACAATTATTGTTTAAAGTTACTTGTCTCTCTGCTTGTCAATTTGTTATGCATTTATGGTTAAACTATTTAATTTGTTTTAAAGAAATTTATTAGGTATAAATACGTATAAAATTTTTATGACATATAAAATCTATAAAAATAGCTTATATTTAATTACTGTGTATATATATGTACATGTATGTACACACACACACACACACACACACACATATATATATATATATATATATATATATATATATATATATATATATATATATATATATATAGAAATTTAACAAGAAACTATTGTCAGAAACAAGTTTGAAATAAACAAGTTAACTATTTTTTTATTCAACTATCCATCGAAATCTAATGATATCCTGTTGGCAATTATTGTTTAAAGCTACTTGTCTCTCGGCTTGTCATTTTGTTATATATTTATGGTTAAACTAGTTAATTTATTTTAAAGAAATTTATTATGTATAAATCTGTATAAAATTTAGGAAAGAATTGTATAAGTTGTTGCATTTTTCTTTATTGATATATGTATAAAATGAAACCGATTGGAGAGTAGAAAACTAATGTGTATATAATTTATCTGACTTGAGATATGAATACAATTTTATAATACATGTTTTGTTATGAAGTATTCCACAGCTAAATAAATAACGAAAAACACCTTATTGATGCATCTAATTACATCTTATAGGACATATAAATCCTTACCCTTTTATAAATCCTTCTCACTGTACATAGCTAATTAAATAATAATAATTAGCTAAACACCTAATGTTTCGAAAATTCCATATTTCATCCGGTCCGTTATTTTTAGAAGAATCTTGGTCTGAGTGTTGATTTTTAATGGGTTAATTAATGCCCGCGCGTCAAATTTTTATTTTCAAAAGTATTAACTAATAAAATAACACAACAATTTTTGTAAAGATATTCTTTACTCATTGTGCCTTTAATTCAAGACTACTCTAAATTTAAAATATTTAATCTAAGGAGAGAATATTTCGAATCATCAAAATGGTATATAGTCTATAATTAAATATTCTAATTAAAATTTTAATATAAATTATATATAATTAATGATTAATTATTATTTAATATTGATTTATATAATTAAATATTTAAATATAAATTTTAATAAATAAGTATAAACAATAAATATGCAGAAAGTAATACTGTTTTAGTTTAAAAGATAATTTGCAAACAACACCATCTTTGATCATTGGTTTAATTTTTTGCGGTAATTTCGATAAATATCACACATTTAAACGAAGAAACAAGTATCCAAAAAATGTTCTGATTTCTATATTTTTAATGCTTGATGTTGCATAGTACTGAAGTATCCCAACTTTTTATATTGTTTCCGTGACGTTACTTTCTATGCAATTCATATACACCGATTAACATTCTATGCAATTCACATGTAGAAGTTTCCTTCGTTAAACAAACCGACTCATCAAATGCAACTTTGAGGCTGATCCAGGTAAAATTATTATAAGGGAGCTGCTTAATTAGTGGTGTTATCAAATTGACAAATAATAAATGAGTAATAGAACTGATGAACGAAAGTTAATCGTAGACTTTCTATTTTTCAAAACAACACAAAAATCTAACTACTTTTCAAATTAAAACAAACATGTATCTGTTATTTACAATCACGAGAAAAATACCAAAACTACAGTTTTATTCCACGCATTATATTTGTGTATTAATAAATAGTGTAATAAACAACTTCTAAAAGTGGAACTATATCTAAACGATTTTACATTGAAGCTGTAGTTGAAATGTGAAATCAAAAGACCGTAAAAACATTTATATAAGGCCATATTGAGGCATTTCAGCTAGCTTTCTGAATACATCTATTTAGGAACTCAGTTGATATATTATTTAGCAACACTTTGGTTTTTTAAATAGTTAAATTATATTTTGCTAATAAAATCAAAGTTTCATAATAAGTTTCACCTCTTCCTTTGTTTGAATGACACAATTTTTCATACATTAACAAATGGTAAATTCCTTTCCTTTACCTTACTTTAATCTAAATTACACGAGAAATAGTTACATGTGAATATCGATATACGAATGCAGCACATATGTTGTCAGAGACCCAAATTCATAACCAAAAGGATACGATTTACGATCATTATTTGCTTTCAAAACTTTTGTCCGCAAAATTTCTTTTGTATAATATTTTTACGAAAAAGATCCTAGCCCGTCGTTCAGCGTAGGGTTTTTATAATATTAAGAGATATTCGGAGCCCAATATTTCGTTAACCGAACGTTCTTTCATAAAATATTCCTTTTCAAACAAGTAATATGACGAAATAATAGTGGACCATTATTCACGAAATAAGTCACATTTATTTCATACATTTTCTAAGTCGTGTGATATGAAACGTCAAAAATTGTAGTTCTTGTTGAGTTTTTAATTAAATTTTAAATACCTCTTTTCTAAAAAAATTATGGCAATTAAAAATACTTCTGCACTAAGTCCTATTATCAGTACCACAAAATCCTGTTAGGCGATAATTTATTTACTAAGAATACAATAAATATAATCTATTACGTTACACAAAAAAAATTCTTTAAAAAATCTTGTGTATTAATTTATAAATATTTTCAATGAAATTTAAGTTAATATTAAGACGAATTTTAAGAATGAGATATTTCAAAATACAACCAATTTGACTGGTTTTTCTAAGATAACAAAATTAGAGAAAACGAATGCAAAAGTATTATCTTTTAGATCATTAACGATAACTAATCTCGAGTATTGTAAGAAGTATTTGACAGTAAATAATTCCAATAAGAATTTATCACAGAGGCGTAAATATTTGCAAAAAAAATGTTTTATGCTAATCATCATCATCATCATATCATATCATCATATATATTAATACGCTAAGGTTAAGATGTTACTCTCCCTTTTTAGAAAAAACCTCACAACTAATCCACATAAATTATATATAATTTTATAGATAATTGCTTGCTCTACCGGCATCCACAACTAAAAAATTTATTATTGCTATTGTTTTTGCAAATTAATTAATTATTAAAATTATATACACAAAACAGCAATGCTGCCATCTAACGGCTCAAGGTCAATATGATTGACGGTCGGTAAAATTTTTGTTTAATTTCAAATCCACTCACGTATAAATAAAGTGGCGCTTTAGCTCAATGCTTTTGATACTTGCGCCTCTATATGTCAATTTTAGTAAAATATTTGTTTGATCTGTCATCTGGGCTTCATAATGGAATAAAAACGTAATTAGCAGTGTGCAAAATTAGAAATGAATTGAATACCTGCAATCAATTTTGATTTATTAAATTGACTCTAAACACTCTGTTGTAACTAATATGATAGCTGTGAGTTCATTTTCTCATGTGTAAATATTTATAATCTACCACGCAAATTGATATAATGCAAAGACTTCGCACGGGTCACGCTAGTATCGTCATATTAATATTAATCACAATAGTGTGCTAAGTGCTCGACGTGGTCCGTTAATATTGTAACAAGTTACGGTAAACATGCTATTGCATTGACAATTAAAAACACATGCAGTAAACGTATAGTAACACGTCAGAGCTACAATAATAAGAAGAAATTAGTTAGAGCGTTATTTGCATTTTATGCTAAACTAGCTTCTGTCCTCGGTTTCGCCCACTTTTTTTGTTTTTGCAATAACATATCCAAGCTTTTCTATTGTCACAAACGACGCAAATACCTCTTTCGAATCTTCTAAAAGATATTTACTCGAAATTTGCCTCTGCTTTGGTGTGAGTAAACGGGGAACTCGTCTTGCTTAAATATTTTTCAAAAGCAATTCATTGTGTAAATTAGGAAAAAATTTAGATAAAATCCTGTTACCCAATATTAACAAAAACCTCTTACTAATTTCCTTCGTTATTTTCTCCTCAAGCGAAAAAAATTGAAATGTTCCAGGAATTTCAGTTTTATCTATTATTTTGCTGTTAAACGAAATTCTCCTGTTAAACAGATTCTGTGGAACGTCAAATAGGGAATAATTCAAAGACTTACTCGTGACCACAGAGAATTATAGGAATATCCGAATCACAAGAAGGCAACTTTATGATCATATTTACAGATGATACTAGTGTTATCTAATAATGTGGTAACTAAATTATTTCATCCCTAGGTATATAACCTGCGTTTATATGACTCCGCGAATATGAAACCACTTTCAATCCACTGTACAGTTATCGCGTTGATGAATTGTGGAAAATTATGGAATAATTTTATTAAATTTGTACATTTGAATATACCATGCATAGGGTAAAGAGTGTGTATATATATATATATATATATATATATATATATATATATATATATATATATATATATATATATATATATATATAGCCGTAAATTGCATTCTTCTCTCAATTTCTTTTATTTAATGTCCACATGAGAGAGGACCCCGGAATGAATGAAAAATCCATCGTCTCCAAAACGAGCCGTATTTGCTGTATGGAATTTATAGTATCCTTTCATTATCTTACCACAGATTTCAATATATTTTTCATTCAATTTTAATAAAACAATTCTGTCAAAAAGGCCCAATGCTCAATTCAATGGCCCAAGGCCCTTTGATTTTTTTTGATACTCTACTTTTATGAATATACGACTAAAAAGGCCTTACTTTCATAAAAATAAATAAACAGATAGTAGCCAGACAAACTCACTTTCACGTTTGTAGTATTAGTGTACTGCGATAAAATTTATTTTAATTCTTCGACAAAGGCATATACAGCTATCAAAATTGGTGCTTTTTCGAATTGGTTGTTTTTGCAGGATACGTAACATAGAGAAGAAGAGACAAAGAGATAAAGAAAGACAGGGAAAATTGAAAAAATTTGTTTATGGATTAATAGAAACCGTGCAATAATAGCATATTAGACTATTTTTTATAAAAATACCTTCTATGTAAAAACGAACCTCTGCTTTAGTTTCATTAACTTTTCAGGAGTGAATAGTCACAACGCTCATGTTGCACAAAGCATTTTCAAGTGCAATTCTGTATGCAATATGAAGATTTATGCAAAATTAAAATTTCATCCATTTTATATGAAATATTATCTTATAATATTAAAGACAAAGTGACTTAATGTAGAAAACACTAGTTGCTATTTATAAGTTCACACATAAATAATGATTGATCGCATTCTACTCTTTCAATACATAAATTTTCATGTAACAACACCCAACCGCATTTTTATTGTTTAATCAAGAAAGGATTTTTCGTACTAGTCAACACACTGAGCTGAACCGAAAACGAACTTTTTTCATCTGTATATTTGTTTGGATACTCGACCTCTGTAAAAATACACCTAAAAGGCCTTACTTTCATAAAAACAAAGTGAGGGAAGAAGATGATTTCAAACAAAATGTTAGTGGATATTCACGAATCATATTAGGGTATGTATGTACGTATGTGAGCTTTTAAAGCTTTAGGCCTTTTAAAAACTTAAAGCATTCAACTGATAATGGACTTTTTTATGGGTAGCACTTAGCTGATATAACAAAACTGTAGGTTCTGAGCTCAGCAGAGAATAGGTTTCAGCCATAAAATATATTTAAACTTAGGTCCTATAAAAACGGAAGAAAACTCGATTCCAACACAAATAAATCGCAGGAGAAATAAATGTTGATTCCATATTTATTATTTTCGATTATATTTCTGGTTGCATTTCCTAAGGAAAAGGCAAAAACAAAGCTGCCTTACACTAGAAAGTTACTAGATGGAAGTGCATTTTCGATTATATTTCTAGTAGAATTTCAAAAGAAAAAGGCAAAAAACAAATCTCCCTTACACTAGAAAGTTACTGGAGGGACGTGCACATACAGTAGGGAAACATGGCTACCACATTAAAGCCATGGCTGTAGTTACATCGTTTGACAACACAGATTTTAAAGGATAGACTTTTATAAATATGCTATTTCTTATGCAAAATCATCGAATTTTTTTGTGTCATATTACGAGGTTTGTTGACTCAGCATTTAATTAGGGTTGTGTCATATTTTTATTAGCATAATTAACATATGGTTTCTTTTATATGATAGTTTCGTTTAGAGGAATTTTCACCACACCGCTCGTTTACATAAATATTATGTGCGGTTAGTGATTTTCGAATTTTTGAGGAATGCTGAAGTAGGTGTTTGTTAATTTCTATCTAAGATTCTATATACAAATTTTAACGCGTCTGACTTTAATTATTTTGAAATTGCCACAAAACTTTTATGCCACCATATTTACATCTTATTAGGTACTACTAATATAATAAAAGTGAAGTCTTGGCTGCTCATTTAGTTATATAACTTTTAGGCCTAATTGACTCTACAGATTTTAAATAACTTTTGTTATAGGTAATATATATCCTATATTAAAAGATATGTAATTATGCTATAATTTACAGAACTAGAGCCGCAACTGTACATGCTAAATAAATAATGCACGCGCAAGGAAACGAAATACGCTGCCAAACTATAAGAAAAGTTCGCAATGACATATACGTATGGTCAATAGGTGATAAAAAGTAAAGATTTTAATGATAAATAAAAGAAATATTGTTGAACATTATAATCATGATGTTATTATAAAAGTTTACAAATTTTTATTAAAATAAATTTCGCTTCTAGCCACGGAGACCTCTTTGACCCTCTATACTTACCGTTATTACTTTAGTAGTTATGAAAATAAATATTTATTGTGTATGATTAAGTACCATGTATTTAAATGAAGCAGTGTATTTTATCATTTAATTTAACAAAAACTATAAAAAAATTGAATAAAAAATAATATTACTTCAAAACTGAAAATATCTAAGTTTTTAAATGTTTTTACTTGTACATTCACTTCGTTATAATGCAATGTTAAACAATAGTCGCCCAATAGTATGAAAGCTGCCCATATACATGCTCCTATTAATAAATACATATTGACATCTTATTATAAGGTAACAACCTTTACATGAATCATTATATGATATTCTGCCAAAGTTATCCGTCAAGTTAAACACTTGCTTTATAACCACAATTCGATATAAAACTCAGACGTGGTAAGTACTTTGTGTTTGAGTGGCTAGTAATAATCTCAATCTATGTCTACTCTTCAAAAACATGATGAAAGAACATCATTAATCAGATCTTCAATGTGAACTAGAGTAATTTGTTGCTTTCTAAGAAATTGATATCTTTACTTAAGTTCATGTTGTATAGGGCAGTGTTTTCAAGAGATGATATTGTTATTACGATATTACGAGACGAAAATATTGGGAAAAAAAATTATATCGCTATAATATATTGATGAATTAATAAAACTACCTAAGTGATGATATCTGAAAAGAATTAATGAAATGCGCAAAAATTAGCTACGCTGAATAATTATTTAATAAAATTTATATTCTTATCTAATAAACTGCATAAAGGGTCTGTGTAAAGATTCACATTTCATAAATAAGTAAATCTTGTTTTTAGATTAATAATAAACCCATAAATGTTATGTAAAGGTGAGCGTATTTCCTTCAACGATTGCATTTATTTAGTATTTTTATTTAGTCAAATCACTTCAAATTTCTAACCACGTCATATTAATTTGTCACGTATTTTATTAAATACATACATAAACATAAAAATATTAATTTTAGTGCAAGAAAATTCAATTTTAGATTTATTTAAAATAAAATTTACTTTTTAATTTTTTTTACATGTATGTGCTGAAGTTAATGTTGGCTTAAAAATTGATTTTTCCGGATGTAATTAATTTTGAAGTCTTACATAATTAGTATTTTCGGTTTCGTATATCATTATCTATCATATGATATTACATTTATTAAAAAAAATTTATTTAAAGGAAATGTTATATAAACAAGTCGATAAACAGCTGGAAATGATTGTTAATTTTGCGATCCTTAAGATGTATTTGGAATTTGCTTTATAAATTTGAAATCAACACTCAGCAAAGACCCGAAATGGCTGATACAGGTTTAACGTAACAAGCGAGGAGAACTCATTAACCGATTTGTCAGAGCGTGCTTTAGATAAATCCGAGCTTACTTTAAATTAGCGTTATGTGGGCGCTATTTACTTACTGATGTAATTAGTGCTGATGTATTCTTGATATGTTGAATAATAAAACTTCGAAATAAGGAAAAGTTCTTGGGAAGCCAGTAAATTTAATCTTCATTTAGAGAATTTATTTAGTTCAGAAAAGGAAATATTGCATTTCTGTTCACTTGATAATATAGTTTCTTCCCAGAGAAAATAGGAAAAATGGTATTCCCTTTGCTTTTGGGTAATTGAGTAAAAAGAGTATTTCATATCTTCGAAATGCTAAATTTTCGTAACTTTTGCAAAATATAAGCAAAGACCATTAAAGAGAAAATAAAACAGTAGATTGTAAATTTTACGGCAATTCAAAGTTTGATATAAAAGACGTCTCTGAAGTGACGCAGAAAGTCCTTGAACTCGAATCGAATACACACAACTCTTTTAATAAGGTAAAAGTTAATTATTTGACTGCCTCGAAATCTCTAGTTGGAGAGGGTCGGGTAAGTAATGAGAATAGAATAAACTAAAATAAACCGCTGAACTCAGACAGGTGTTTAAGTATTATTTTGTCTCATTTCCCAATGAATGTGGGTATGTAATAACGGTCACAATAAAAGGTGTAATAATATGTTTTCAGTGACATTCGCAGATGTTGAGATAATGAGTGTTGGATTAAACATTCAAAATTATCAAAATTATTTGTAAATTAATGTCAATGCGTACGTATGCATATGTTTATATTTGTATGTGTGTGTGTACGTATTAATCCATTATTTGTAACTGCAAACTAGCTCTTAAGACAAAACCTCACAAGCCGGACTAGCCGCCTTTCATGGGTAATAAATAAATAATTAACTTTACTGTAGATAAATAATTTCTCTGCTATTTTTGGAATTTCATCTATTTTGCAGTAGCTTTTTTTCGAAAATATTGATGTTATTATTATTAATATTATTATCTTCATTAAGTTTATTAATATTATTTATCTTTATATTTAATAATACATTATTAAATATTTGTGTATTAGTAGAGGCATGAAGTAAAATTATATAAATACAAAATAAGGTAGAAAATGAAATATAAGTTCATTTCTTGTTATGGCTCTAGTTAGTAATTTGCACAAGTTTATATATCGAAAGCGGTATCTATCGGTACGAACCGAAGTTATAGGTTTCTTATGTAAAGATAACCATAAATGCCTATAAAACTCGGAACGCTGAGCTTTTCGTGTGCGTGAAATCGATAACAACAACCCAATCAGTACATGTCCACCATTCCAGCACGCAGAAGAAAAACACGTCTGATCAGGCCTTCGTTACAGGCTGAAGGGAATATTTGAGGCAGTGATTAATTAATTCGTTTCTGCCAAACTAATTTTTTTGTTTAAGCGCGGGTTTTTCATTATTTATTGCGGTGTGCGGAATTCTATTAAAGATTCTAATTTTAATATTTTTAGTAACTGAGCCAAATGAAAATTCGAAACATATTATATTAAGAAGGAACACAAAGTATAAACCAAAAAAAATCCATCCCAATAAACCAAAATAAATTTGCAGGGAGCTAGTGCCAAAAGCTAGTACATAATACCTATGTTTAAATTTGGGATATGCTATTCTGGGTTACTCGATATGCTATTCTGGGGACTTGGATAAAAGTCACCACGGAACTGACTCTCATCAGTCGTACATCCAGGACATCGTCAGGTAATTTAAAAATAAGTAGGTAAATATGATAAGCGCCACAAAATGCTTATGTGGCGTAATATAATAGAAATTTTATATAAATTTTAATAGAAATATATATATATATATATATATATATATATATATATACATATATATATATATATATACATATATATATATATATATATACTTTTAGGTATGAAGACTTTTAGGCGTCTTTTTAGGTAGGAAGAATAAATATTGTCTCTCTGGGGTTAAACTCGTCACTTCACTCTCTTAACCGATGCATTATTGACGCCTTGCAAAAGTTACAAAAACTTGACGCATATATTTATAATTACATGATTAGATGATGAACGACGATAATCGCACAAAGAAGCAATATTTTAAAACATATTCTTTGCTTTGAAATACCGTAACCAAGTTTCAAAATACGTTAAATAAAAATTATTATTTGTCTTGACGAATAAAATGTAAAAATGAAGAACTACCCAAGAAAATTTGTAAAATCGAAACCGTTTCCTTTTCGCCCCATTACAATACATACGGCTCATTGATCCGACAATGTCAAATCTTTTTAATGAATGAATTGAGAAATATTTTGCTTGAATAGATTTGGGGATAATATCCTTGTATTTGGGCATTGTGTAAGAATAATGGAAACAAAGTGAACGCAATTAAAATGAGACCTTTTGAATATACATAATCTTACAGAGACTTTAAGAGATGAATAAAAAACATGATGAGACAATAAACTCGATAGCGTTAGGGAAATCCAAATATTTTTTTGTGGGTACTGTTACTCAGAAATATATACGTATTTCGTTACTTATCAAGGTTATTTAAGTTATTCTGTTACATTTTTAAGAATATCTTCATTGGATTGCTCCTTTATTGATATTACTGCCCATTAAAATATCTATAATTACCAAATTAGTATAAGTTACTAGAAGAATGCCAGTAAGGTATTCTACAAATAAATTATATGTATATACATATATTTATATATATATATATATATATATATATATATATATATATATATATATATATATATAATTACTGGCATTTCATTGCAAAACTTTCATAGAAGAACTTAAAAGGAATAATTTTGTCAAAGGTATGAAAAATATAATTATGGATTTGGTTTGAAATAAAGGTATAATTAATTTAATTCTACATTATTGAATTAATTCATTATTGCATATTCACACAAGTATGTTTGTATGTTTGTGTGCGTTTGTGCTTGAGTAAATGCAAGCGCATGTATATCCGTCCGCACGTGCTTGAGTGCGTATCTACGTGCGCATTTGCGTACTTGCGAATGTGCCTGGTTGCATGCGTGTATGCTTACGTGCATGAGTTCCTTCGAGCATGCATGCATGCGTGAGTGCGTGCGGGCCACTATGTGGATCAACGTGCGGGCGTGCAGCGCGCGATCTCTTGTTCGCGTATAGCAATCGATCATTTAGGCTGGTCTGGTTGTCCCGACGGAAAAAGAGTTTTTATAAATAGGTATATTTTACTTAATAATTTACAATATTTTCAAATTTATCTGCGAGAAATCGTCTAACTATGTAATGAATTAATAATTTTGAATGATATATGTATAATAAGCAATTGTTTATATTTATTTAATCGTTCGTATTTTTATATTAAACGTCAATTCTTTTTTTCCTATTTATTTTTAATTCAAGCATGGGAAAATTTAAGTTTGAAGGAAGCTTTATACGGTTAGCTTCCCACCATAGCGCTCGTTGTGTTATGGAATGACTAACGCTATATAATCAACATAAATGCTAGTTTTTTTTATATCATACCTAATCACTATCTCTACTCGAGGCCCTTAAAGGGAAAAAGGTAATATTGATTTACATTCCTTTATAAATATGTCGTTGAAGAAATTTTGGAAATTTTGTGATAATTAATTGATTGTTATTGACAATTGTCAATGATTGACATAAAACTTCAGGTAGTTTACTTTTTAGAATTTTTGCAAGAGTTGTTCGTGCTCTAAGAGTGCTCTCTTTTAAAATAGTGTTTATTTTAAAAGAGAGCACTATTTTAAAACAATCCTTTTTATCTTATGCAAAGGTGAGTTCTATTTCTTTTGTTTATTTTTGTTCCATTTTCATGGCTTTAGCGGATCTTTATAAATATTAGCACACAAATAATGTGCATCATAGAAATAAACAGGAAATACGTTTTACACTGAAAAATGCTAATTCCATGCGATTGAAATTGTGGGGGAACAGTTAATCCAAACAAAAACGTAATATATACCCGTAAGCCAAAATTTAAGTATTTCAAAATAAATTAAGTAATTTCTATATAAAGTATTAAACACTTGGCTCCACCACTAACTTTGCCAAATAATCTATTTCTATTGTAAAAATCTTAAAACTCAAATATACGAAAATATTTTCCGCGAACCAGCTGTTATAAGCTTCTCATGTAAAATAATGTCTGCTTTTTGTTATCATTCCGCTTTCTGTAAATTTGACAAGTCCTTATGAGGAAGACTGACAAGACCTATCCCTAAATATTAAACTTATGGTCGGTGATAGACAAATTTTCGCACTAGAAAATCCGCACTAAGCTAATGCGGTTTGGAAACACATGGTTGTATAGTAGTCTATCTCCAGGCACGTTTCATTCATATCTTAACCCGAAATGAAATTTAAATTCTTTATTATCAGACCTTTTTTCACCAGAAAAAGAGAAATCATTTTAGTTCAGAATGTTTTAAACCAACTAGTACGATACAAGTTTGAAGAACTTTCTTTTATAGGAAACTGCCTTCTTCTAAACGCATGTGGGAAATTAAATATAAACCTATGTAAGCAAAGATAATGCAGTATTACTAGGGTTGGAATGTTACTAGAGTTTAAATTATATTATAGTCAAGTATCATCTACTTTTTATAGTCATAGCTGAAGCCCATTAAGTTTGTTCATTTAATTGCATTTTCATTCATTTTATGGAACTCAAAAAGCGAAGCGTTGAAAAAAATTGCACGCGAGAATGCTACTACTAATAACGTATTTATTCCAAATGAGACTTTTATCATTTGAGAAGTTTAAATCACCGGTATTAAGCTCTTAACTTTAATAGTTTTTGTAACAATGTCTCATTTGCGTGGCATCGTTACTAAAGCTAAAACTGAATTTTAGAGCCTATTTGTGCGTGTGTCGATGAAATAAATTATCCTGCTTGGCGCTTTGAACTATAATAGTATATACAATATAGGAATATTAGAGCCAGATCATATTTTTTACGTTCAAAATGGTCTACAGGTATATAAATTGACCACCCACTCGCACATGACCAGTTTTTCAATAGAATTATAACTATTTTTATTTCATATATCGTTTTGCAAAAAATTTATTTTAATCGCGTCAGTCGTTTATGACCTTTTTTAAATTTGGTATATTTTTATTAAAAATACATTTTTCGTTAAGGAAAAAAAGGAAAAACTAAATTGATTCTAAGTATAACGTTGAGAATCGGAAAAACATTCGTATTCCCTAAAATAAGAAACGACATATTAGTGATAAAAAATAATATAAAGGAGGAAGCTGTATCTCTCATCATTAAAAAAAAGAATTAAACATTTTGTTGATGGCAAACAAAGATAAAGAAAAATAGTTACGTTTATTTGTCTCTTTCCTACTTATTATGAAATAAAAGGTTTACCTAAAATGTAAATTTAATTAATTTTAAGTAATTTTAATTACTACTTTTGGTTTTTAATTTTAAATTTATAATGATGCATTTATTTCTTATATGATCTAGTAAGTTCAAAAATTATTTGCGAAACTTTTCTGCTGATATAAGAATATTTATTATCAGATTAATGATGTCTGGCTCATTTTAATACAACTTTAGGAACGCGAAGTTCCAAGGCATTAACTAGTCGTGTTCCCCTTTATGTATTATGAAGGGTTTCTTTATCAAAATATAATTTTTTTAAATATACTGGAAATTTATTTTTCCCCCTTTTCAAGCAATAAAAATGTTTTTTTTTTAATTTAAATACTTAAAATCAATTACGCATGTTCGTACATTTTTCAAATACAGAACCTCTGATAAAAGTGGGGAATTTGAAAACCACAGGTTTTTTATTAATGTTAATTTTATTATATTCTTAGATATTCAATTATTTCTTGAGACAAAAATGCCAAAAAAAATGTCAACCGGTATTAAGAAATTGTCTTTTCTTTTTGTTTCAATCGAAGCATTTGCAACACTTATGAATGAAACTGTTTCATACTTCTCGCGTGAGAAAATATTATCTTAAAAATATATTTAAATGAAACATATCATATTAAAATAAAAGAGCCTCCCTAAAACTAATTTGAAAGTATATGACACTGTTTTATTATTGTATCCTGATTTATTGCAATCACAACAGAATCGTGTCTACATGTCTCGATTGTTCGTCAAATTAGATAATCTGTCAATTTTTTTTAAAGATTTATTTATTGTCATGGTGAATTTTCCATGCTTTTCTAAATAAAAACTGCATTTTGTTATTAGCATTTCTTGCATGAATAATGAATTAAAACTCAAATAATTTTAATGGAAAAATCAAGAACATTTTTGTTAATAAAGCACTGCGAGACTTCAGCATTTTGGATTATATAATTAAGCGTACATTGAATTTTCTAATCATCATACAAGTGAAATTGAAAATTTTTTAGGTCTACCCTTGTACTTTTTTCTCGTTTCCTTTCTGTTTATTGTTTTTTCTTACTTATACAACTTGATAAAAAGTAATTAATAACTTATATACCAATACCATAACTGTACGAGTTATATTTGAAGTTTGTACCGTAACTTTTTAAGAGAATTTGGCAAAAAATAAATCGTAATTGTAAATACCAGAGTAATTAATTACGCGCCTTATTAAATAAAAATCATATCACAATATAACTTTATACTTAAATTTATTAAATTATTATAATTTACTTAAATTTATTATAATTACGTTTACTAAACTTATAAACTGAGAGAGTATTCTTATATCTACTATTTTCAACTACGTTCAATGAATAAAAATAAAATGATTGTAGAAGTTTTACCTGCACCATGTAGTCTACTTAGTAAAGAAAATAAATTTTATATAAAAATAACGCAATTTTCTTAGGGCAACTCAATATTTACATAGACTCAATAATATATTTTGTACAGATATTTTTGTCAAGTATTTAAAGAAATAAAACCTAATAATATTAATCAAGTATTATTATTGTTCCATCTGGCGAACTCGGAACTCGGCCATCTGTAGCATTTTTAAAATATCTTGCAATATTTTTTGATCGTAATCGAATCGTACAGCAAGTCTCTTAGCGTAAGTATTTTTTTATATTCCTATATTTTATTTGGGTCAGATTAAATTGTAAGTTTTATTATTATATGAGTTACACAGTATTCTGCGCTTTTGGATGGCTTTATGCATTTCCGAACACTGTTTCTTTTGCCGACATTTGGATTTATTTAATGGAATTATAACACCTAACAAACAGTAACTAAATCTCTTGTGATTACCGGCTATATTTTTGAATATCATAAACGATTTTATGAGCTGTGTATAATACGAGGAGAGATAATTAACTCACGATATCTGCACAATATATAACTCCACGTTCGCTTCGAAAATACATCATTTATTCTCTCGTATTTTTTTTCGTATTAAAATTCCTCTTTTATTTAAAAGCTTATTCATAAATATTCTGTATTGTTTTCACCTGTAAATATACATCATACATAAAAATATGGTCATCTTTTCCTGACTCGCTATTTGTGATACTTTTGTAGGATATTTCAAGAAATATGGCAAACATGTTAAAACCGAACAATAACTATAAAAAGCTCTTAAAACCATCAATATTCTTTTCACTCCGCCACTATATAATGGTTTCATATACTAATAAGTATAAAGTTATATTGTGATATGAATGGAAAATATTTTTCATGGTTTACTGGTTAAATTTAATATGGTTTCCGAAATATATAACTTCATAAATTGAGATAGTCGGTAATCTAATAATAGCAGAACAAGCCATGACAATTTTGTCAAAGGCGATAAATATCAAATAATAATGGGTTTTTGAGGTATTCGATAACAATCTGGTTTTTTTAATAAACACAATTTTATGTTTTTGACATTGTATTTTTTATGGATTTTGGGGAACTCAAAATGAACATTAAGAATCACGAATGAACAAATGAATGAATGGCACAATCAGTTCAAACAAGTAAAACTTTGAAATTTCTACTTTTAATGGAGGCTAGTCTCACAAAAGCATATATTAAATTTTACGTTCTTTTAAATTTACTTTTATATTATATGCCGCATAATTTTGCATAAATTCAATGTATAGTTTCCGTTCAATCCAGGTGTGTTCCAGGTAGAAAAATACATAAAAAACATCAGCGATAAAATATTTCTTTCACTGAAAATAAGTAAAAGTTTGTGAATTGGTTTGGAAAAATTATTAGATATACATGGGCGGGATTATTTGTCTTTGCCGAAATTTGAAAAATTAGATTTGACTCACTCAAACTATTGAACGAAGCCAACCATTTTAATTTGAGAAATATATTTTGACCTAAGCAGCAGAAAACAGGCTGACCTTGCGTACTGACACTACGTTTTATCATCTTATCATCCTGTGACCATTTACTTTTCCGTAAAACGTAATATAACGTTACCAATACTATGCAACCACACAACTTATATTAGTGCAATATATTTTAAATATTATATATGTAAAACGAATACAAAAAAATGTTTGTGTCCTCTTTCGACTTTAAATATACTTTTGAGACTCATTCATCAATGTCTCGATTCTTAAAATTTTCTTCGATACTTTAAAGAGGATACAGACATTTTAATGTATTCGCTTTAGATATATGATATTTAAAATATATTGCACTAATATAGGTTGTGTGATTTCATAGTATTGGTGACGTTATATTACGTTTAATTGGAAAGTAAATGATCACAGGATGATAAGTTGATAGAACGTAGATAAACGAAGTAAGAAAATTACCCGTACTCCTATTTTCCATAAAGATAACTTTAGCATTTTCTGTCATGAAAAGATCGTGCTTTGTAAACACTTCAATATCTATAGAATTTACTCATTATTGTGCGACAATCAATTTGTGTAAAACTCACGTCAAAACATATATCAGATAAAATTCTGGAAAATTTCATTACATACTTACCCCCTTTAAAATTTACATAATAATATTTCTACATTTAAAAAGCTCCACACGTATGAACAGATATAATAAATTTACGAGAAAAATTAATCCTATATTTTTCACTAGAAGTTCATATTAAAATGCAAAATTCTTAAAATTAAAATGTTGAAACCTTTAATGAACGAACATTAATAATGTCGATATTTTAAAAATCTGGGATCTCAACCTCTCGAGTTGTCTAATGATGTTGAATACGACTCCCGGTGACTTGAAAATGAATATCCTGCTTTGAAATTCGAAAGAATGCCGAAAAAACACTTCTTGGCGTAATTGTTTCGATGGAAACCGTTTCTACTAAACGCTCTGCGTGCCGTGAATACGGCGCAATACGTGGTATACCAATGGCTTTATATAAAAGTTATTTTATTTTTATTGTCACACTTTTTTTAAAGTTATTTTATATACAAAATAAATACATAAGCTTTTTAGAAACGATATTGCTCGTTTGTAATTTTTTTTTTTAATTTAATTGAATTTATTAACACGGACTAAATGAATACAGTTTAATATAAAACTGATGTAAAGATTGAAAATTCAAAATATATTAATTGTGAATAAAATAAATCATATCATAAAAATTTATGAAAAATATGTATTGAAAATTAGATTTTCAGAGTTTTCTGCTTCGAACTTTCAAAAGAAACCGGCCTTTAAAATAATTATGAGGAAACTTGCATATTTTAAGTAATTAGTTTTTCTCAAAATTGTAATAACTAATGTAAAACAAACATTGCTGATTTTTATTTCGTACCAAGGCCGACATACACTCCTTATTTATTTTCATTAAGTATTTCGTATCGATCTTTTCTGTCTGGAAACCGGTATCTCATATTTCTTACTTGTCGCACTGTTGGCTGTGAGTAATTCCCTATAAAAAAGCAAGTTTGTCAACTGTATGGTTGACTTTCAAACTGTCATAAATAAAAGAATAAATATTTTTGATCAACTACAGGTACTCACAATATTGTAATGACCAAAATAAAATTGAAGCATAAATATTTTATAAAGTATTTGTATCATTCAATGCTAAGTATTGAATAAATAATAAAAACCCGATACATAATTCAATATTTTTCTAAATTAAAAATCTTTAATTCTTTTCCATCTACTCTCTTTTTTTAGATTCTTGCTGATATTGAACATATCATCAGTTATTAATTCTGCTTTACATCTGACATAAAAAAGTGTACTTTGGTCGAACTTGATACAATATTAACGATACATTGCGATTAGAGCATCTAATCTCGAACTTTCCAGATCTCTACATTTCGTCGTCTCGATTAATTTTTGCAATATTCTAGAAGCGGGATTATATTTATATAATGTTAAGATTCGCACCAAACTTAAAAAATCGTATATATTTATTGCTTACCTTTTTTTCATTTACATTCCATTAATTTAATGAATTTTAAATAGCTGAATTATTAATTCCATTTGATATTTATTTTCTGTCAAAAGGCAGAGTATATATTCCACGAAGGTTCCTTTATAAATAAAACATCTCAAAATTTTAGTAGGTGTAATCAATCAAATTATCAGTACCAGAAATTTGATATAAAGACTAACGACATGGTTGAAAACCATTTTTAATTGTTTTGCCTTCCGTAGTCAAATGGCAAAAACGAAACTAATCAATTCGTCATATTCGTCTGTCTACCCTTTTCAGTATATCGCATCGTGATGTAATTTGTATAGTTTCAGATCTATATAAACAACATTATAAAAGTATACGCTTCATATAGATATCGCAATTAAATGCATAAAAATATTTAAAATACCTGTCCATTTAAAAAATGACAAAAAATCCACGCATAACACTAAGTTTTATATCATTGAACAGAACTTTTAAAATATATTTTAGGTTTCGTTTACTATTATCCCCTAATGTTTCTACTACAGGCTTGAAAAATTCTAAATGATTTTTGAATTGAAGTTATTTCGGTTAATTTGCATCAACAAGTTAAGGAGATCTAGGTATGTACGAAGCCTTACGTTTTATTTGTTTGGACGCGCACTTCACCGATGTCAAGTGCGATTACTGTCTCTTGTCATGTTTGATTACTCGAATTTTGTGATTATTGTATTGTCGATAAATTTCAGTTTTTTTGCTGAATCTTAAAAATAGTTCGCTTATGTAATCTATAGGTATTGGCATACATTGTTTTCAATGTAAACGTGGGGAAGAAGCCTAGACCCTATCTTACCTTCTTGCGATTATATTCTGGCACATTTTATGTTACGTATTTATTTATGATAAAAAGATAAATTTCCAAAAGTAGTCAAATTGATAAAAAAATTAAAGTATTCGTGGTCACGGCTTAAACAATAAAATATAATATTGAATATATTTGGCGTTAATTTTGTAGAAATTCATTATTCACAATTAAATGAAATTACGTGATGTAGTATTATTTCTACTATCTTTAATTTCTTTACCACGATCTAGGTTTCGTTGTATTACAACATCTTCAGGTGGAATATTAGCAAAGATCTTTGCTAATAGAAAAGCATATTTGCTAATATCCCACCTGAAGATGTTGCAATACAACGAAACCTAGGTCGTGGTAAAGAAATTAAAGATAGTATAAATAATACTACATCACGGAGTTTCATTTAATTGTGAATAAAATATAAATTAATATATAACAAAAGTCGTATGTAAAATTGATTAAAAAGTAGCACCTAAATGTATATTAAGTATTCAGTAAGTCTTAAATTACTAATTGTACATAATTAAACAGTCCGAACATCAACTTAAATTAAAACTCTCACTATTAATGCCATATAGAATTTGCTAAAATAAAAAATAGCGCTCATTTTCATTTCCTTTTTTTATTATTTTCCCGGCCTCCCTCGCGCCTATTTATTTACTTTTGACCCCAAATTAACTCTCCCTTAACAAACATCACGAGACATATTTTTGAAGTAAGGTACGGATGACAGTTATATGCTACGTGAATTTACTTTTGCGAACCTTTTAGGGATAATTACCTAATTATGACCACGTACAAGTGAGAGAAAACGGTTTTCTCATTAAGAAACTCATATATGAAATTTTGTTACGAAAATTGTCCTTTGAGTCGTTTTATTAGCACAGTCTAAACAGTAATGCTTACAAGTACCGCTAACACACATCTTAATGAATATAATTAAAGAGAGTAGATTAGCACTCAACTTAAAATTAAATTTGCAAAAGAAAGCACAATTTTTTTAAGAATGAAAATATAATTTAATTCTCATTAAGAGGGTTGTTGCTGGTGATAAGTTAGGAGAAAGCAATCATATTGGTGTCGTCGTATTTATGATAACGAAGAATTAAAACTATGTGAAATTCAGCAACGTTGCACACTATGCCATTGGGGCGTGATGAAAATATTAAATGCCGCTGGTATGATCAAAATCAATCCAATGCAAGTTATAACATTACAATTAATGTTCCATGCCATCAACCAACCACTCCCCCCCCCCCGTTAAATATTAATAGCAATGCATTATGATTTTATGCTTCAAAATAGCCCATCTGCCGCGCCGCCGGTAGCGCCAATATCGTATCACATATGCGCGGAGTTGAGTGAAAAGCGTTTCGCAAGAGCCAAATTAAAACTTTTGAAAAACATGTAAGAACAAAAGTTTTTCCTTATGTCGTGAGAAATGTTTTTTGTCAAAAAAAATGTTGTTTAAAACTAATTGTTAAGCAATTATAAGGAAATAACTTATTACTGACTTATACCTTATTCCCGATATTCATTATTTTTCAAGATTTTACCGGGTGGTCCTTCAGTTAAAAAGGGTGCGCGACAGAAATTTTTAAGCATGTTTCCCAAAAAAATTTATAACAATTCAAATAAATAAATACACATATATAGTTGAATTCGACCTTAATAAGCTTTCATTGGACACTTTACCAATAACTTTGGAAGAAACTTTTTTTTTCATTTTCCAGTTTAAATCCTGAAATTAACACTTGAAATCAAATTTAACCTTTCATATTTAATTTCTATAATTAGACCCTACCTCTGAACCAAATTTTTATTTTTTTAGGTAAATAGCTTTAGAAAATCATCCAGGACAAACATATGTACGAACACTAAGGTAATTTAATTAGTGTTCCGTTTTGCCGAATGAAAAGATTAAAAACATCATCGCAGTTTAGCAGTACATGCAAGTATTTAACGTATATTCTCGGATTACAAGAATGAATTTTCATGACCCTGAAGTGGTCAGAGTGAAGTCTAACTATTAAGGATGCTAAAAGGATTTTGGTAGTCTAATTCTCTTATATTTTTCTTGAGGTGATGAGGTGGAGAAGTCCGCATTTGGATATTGCGTTCATGTCTGCTGCTACAATGACAGAAGAAATTGAGTCAGATTTCGGTTATAAGGAAAAATTGAATGCTTTGAAAATCAGCTCCGCCCGGAATGTCTCACGGTGTTTAGTATTATGGTGAAGATAAAATAACAAAGACTTTCTAGATAAATACCAAACATTGGAGAAGTTGAACTAGAACGATTAAAGTTTAATATCATAGTCCGTAAACCAATCGAATCACACATGAAGTCCGTAACAGTCAGGAACCATACGCGCGCAACTCAGTTTTAACGTCAACTCAGTTTTAATGTCGTAAATTTTCGTTATTTATTGAATTATTACAATAAATAATGGAAATAAAAAAAAATTAACTACAAATTTTTTTTTAATAATTTCGGTCGAAAAAAAGATATAAATTGTTATGTTCTGGCTATTGCTATCAATATTAGTTGTAATTTAAATACTTAAATTGATTGTTGAAAGGAAACTATGTCAATTAATACAAAGCTTATAATTTTTCATCAAACGTAACATTTCGGCATTTCATAAATTTAAAAAGATCTTACAGTTACGACTCAGTTAAACACACATATATATATATATATATATATATACATATATGTATATATATATATATATATATATATATATATATATATATATATAAATAAAGTATTGCGCTAACGGCTATAAAGTAAGATAAATTATTTTATGACTGTCATATGCAGTGTGCCGCTATTTCTTTCGTACGACTTTATCAGATAATTTTTAAGTCACTCGAAAGGAGTAGATCCTATTCAGAATAGCCATAATTTATCTTGCTTGGAGAACGAGAGTTGCTTGAAACTTTTAGCTTCAAAAACAAAGTAGTTAGTTTCCAAAAAGACAGATTTATATGGATGCGTATATATTTACTTGCATGTATATTTTGTTTATTCCTAACTAAAGATATTATAAAGAACCATATCCTTATTTCCTTAATTATTCATAGTTAACTGTAATCATAAATTTTATTTTATCAAACATTTTCTTCATATATTTCATATTTTTCGAAGGACGAAAATGAGTGAGTAAACATGTATTAAAAAGCCACGTAGCCGCCATTATTTCAAGTTTACCGAAATAACTATTTCCAACAGCCGTTATTTAGGCATTTTTTCAAATATCAATTTATTTTGTTAACAGACGAACGGGTACCACAAAATACCATTTTATATACTTTGTTGCAAAATCGAATACATGTACGTGAAAGTGAAATACCAAATATTTAAATTTACATTGATAGTGTTGAAGAAATTGCAAAAGGACTTTTCGGAAATAAGCAAAAAAAATATCTAAAACAGATTTCCTCATATTTCCAACGCTTAAAGACACCAGACGTCAGCACTAAGCACTCCTGTTACGTAGATATCCTACAGATATTTCTTATCTAAAACGAACTCAGATTATTTGAAACTCGCTCCAGAAAATGGAATTAACGAGCTTAGTTCTCTCGTAACGCAATGCCATTTCAAGCTATTCGAGCAGTGGTTTACTTCATGGCTATGTTTTATTATTAAACAAATAATAAAATATGTAAAATGCTATGAAGGATATAACATATTTAAGTTACATCTAAAGTTTTATAATATTCGAAATTATCTTCCTATATTTTTTTATCGATTTAATAATTATCTTTAGAAAATATTTAACAGTAACAATTCCATTAAAATACTCAGTAATTATTTATATTTAATACTCATACTTTTAATAACGTGCAATTCATAATTTCAATCCTATTAATTATTTTACGAGTTATGGTATTAGCGTTTTTCTATGAAACATAATTTCTAATGAGGAAATCTATAGGTGAATTAAGGTGACCGTCATGGCTCGCAGGCTTCTTTAGGCTTTTGGCAGGCCATATGGCGCGCAGAGTCGATGACCGTCAGGGAAGAAAAATTCTCAAATGGCTACAACGTACCGGAAGATGCAGAGTTGTATTTCACCCCGCTAAGTGGACAGATGATGTGGTTAAAGCAGCTAGAAGCCGTTGCATGCAAGCATCGTGGAATCGATCTTTGTGCGAATCAATGGCAAGGTTTGTGCTCAGCAGTGGACAACTTTTGACTGATAATGGTAACGACTTAATTTCGCTTTCTCTCTTATTGTAATTAAATAAAGTAGAATAAAATAATTCATTACTTTAAATCTAGCATGGACTTCATGGAATACAATACACAAACGATACAAATTAGGCCTACTTCGTCAATTTAGATGTCGGCTACTGATTTTCTTTTCGGAAACGAACTAATATATTTGAAGAGAATTTTTAAAATACGTGAAATAATTGTAGTCCAAAATTAGTAAGGCAATCAAAATTGTATCATAATCCTTTTCATAATTTTTCTTTGGCTAGCAGGATATTATTATTTTTGCTACAAAGCTACTACTATGAAACAACTTAATCGGTTACGTACAAAAATAAAGGAAAAAATATAATTTAATAAATTTCATTTTCGAAGTACACCTCAATATGTCGCATTTGGGAGAGTGACAACTTTTCCAGTGGGATTTTATTAAAATTCAATGGGATGCAGTCATATTTTCCTATTAATATTTTTAAACAGTTTTATTTAGTTTCGCCTTACGAGCGTTTTTGTCAGTCCAAATATCACGATACATCTTTCAGCTATCGCTGTTTAATTATACTCTTTAATTTCTGAACACAAAGTCAATACCCATTAAAATATATCATAACGAAAATTTATATCACCAGTCCTCAAATCCTGATACTGCACTAAATGTTGCTGCTTGCCTAAATTGTGAGACTTGGGTATATGCTCGTTTAAAATTAATAAAGTATATCACAAAAAATTACTCCAGTGATTGAATACTGAATTCTAATTTAAACTTGAATTACTTTGTTTCCGCTCCAGTTAAGATTTATTGTCGTATTGTGCCAAGTACTAAATGGCATTAGGGTGGCTAAAAAGAACATACGCTTCAATTGCGTAAATGTAATAAAAATAGGCTAAGCAAATAAATCACAAATAAACAATTTTTAAGTCCATCACTTTTATTCAACAATCGGTTATATATACGTACTAAAAGTTTTGAAACTAACTACCCACACACAAAAAGCTCAGCGTCATTCACTTATTTATAGACTCACGGTTAAACTCACCTAACACGCATGTATCTTTAAAAAATCTCAGTTTGTGTCGATATATCCTAGAGACGTATGTAAATAAATATTATATGGCACAATAAAATATAATGCACTGTTTATGAATAGCGAGGGAAAAAAAGGTTTTTAAAATTGGATGATGAATTCGCCGGCTTTTTGACATTGTATTTTAAGAAGGTTCTTTGTATTTCGTTCGACAAACATACTCTTGCAGTTTTAAATCAAGTAAATTGTCTACGTTTTGCATATACGTTTTGCATATTAGTTTGTGGCATATTATGCTATTTTGTTGCAATTTGCCGTCCAATGCATAATAAAATTGCCAATAATACATTCATAGAATCGAATAATTGCGTAAGACAAAATTTAAAAATCATTATTTCTCGTGTAAACTTTAAATATCAATGACGATTTTAGGATTATTTTATGTCACTTAGAAGTACTTAATGCACAATTAATGATTATTGCATTCTGTTGTGTGCAAGATTCTTGATGCTTGTGAGGTACATTTAAAATGTGTAAACTGAAACAAAATTTAATGTAAGGGACTTTTTCTGTTACGAGAGAAGCATGATTTTCTGTAGAACTGTTATTCTTTTGTAGATCAATTCCATATCACTTAATTTCTGAGATGATAAACATTTCAACTATTAATGGTCTCTGGAAATGCGTAATAATTACTGCATAATAAGTAATTTGTTCATTGCCCTAACATATATTTGGCTACAAGGTTATAAAGCCAACGGAATAATTGATAATATTAATAGACAATACTGAAAATAATATTTTAAGCATAAATATGTCCAAACGTCCATAGTATTAATATTTGAGATATCCAATGAAAAAGCTGTAATTGCAAATTTTACTACGGCAGTCTTTATATAAAAAAGCATTCTTAATGTGTATTCCATTACTTGATGAATAACTGGATTGCAATTGTATGGTTCATATTTGTTTTCTTCTTAAAAAGCACATGAGATCGATCAACAAATGAAAACATTCCCACGTACGATTGCCGACTACTTTATCCCTTAAGTCTCCGGTGGTTGTGATTGGCTATTCGTTTTCTTAGGTCACTCTGCTACTGGAGATTATACACAGCGAGGTTTCGATATTTAATTTAAGAAAAATGTTTGTTCTTTTAATTTCTTAAGCTTAGTAAGGTGCTATGTCCTTGTAACATTAATGAGTTGTTTGAGTTACTCTTAGGTACTCCTTTAATGTATACGCTAATAAAATAATAAATTGTTCCATATATGATTTTGTCCCTCCACGCGATCAATACCTTGGTTCCTTCTACAGATGTGCAACCATCAAATGAAATAAAAAAGACTCTTGGAAAGTTTCTCTTAACGGTATTTAATGTTAAATCGGTATTATACTAAATATTTTATATTTTATAAGATTATAAGAACCTCTAATTATACGAGTATACATACACATTAAAGGAATCTTGTAACAATATGTAATACACTACTTAAACCCCCGTTTCAGAGCACTACACTGATGTTTCTGCTTGACATCCGTCACATTCGTTTTTTGCATAAGTAACTTGTCAGCCTTTTTGAGATATTCACTAATATATATATATATATGTATATATATATATATATATATATATATATACATATATTTTATGTATAAATATATGTACATATATATAATATATATATATATATATATATATATATATATATATATATATATACATACATATATACATATATATATATATGTATATATATATATATATATATACACATGTATGTGTGACAAACTCTCTTCGCGATAACACTATGTACCCATTTACCGTCGATCGCAATTTATGAAGTAAAACGTCAAAAACCGCAATTTTATTAATTTTTTTTAAAGGTTTTTTGTTTCAAAAAGAATACTCACATGGTACTTTTGCAAGAGCACTTATACGTCTATAAACGCCAATTTTATTAGAAAATTGAAATAGTGATAGATCACACTAACCCATATAACTAGCCCCTAAAATATTTAAGTCGAAATTATAAACAGGAAAAATTAGGTACTTAACCTTTTTTAAATTAACTTTCTCACACTTTTAAGTAGTGTTCATACAACGATATGCATTAAAATGTACAATTTCATCAATAAAACATATGATTCGAAAACACTAAATAGAAGATTACAGGAAAACTACAGCGACTGTCCCAGTTCTTAGGGTTTTTAAAAACATTTACGACGTTATTACTCCTGCTAAATATCTACTAGATAATATATTAATACGGTGAAAGATAATATTAATATTTGCAAATAGTTTACTTAAAATATTTTCCGCCCTTAAATGTCTAAACATTTACAGAAAGGCATAAGTAAACAGGAAAGTCTCGTGGGTCGAGATCGATTTGTTTTATGAAATTAATTCTGAATGCGCCAGGAAATAACTTTTAATTTTCATTTAATTTATTAAAAAGTAAATAAACCTCATAAAAGAAATTAAGATGTAAACCAAAACGAAAACTCAACTTTAAGCTTGGATCTTATTTTCCTTAATTTCCTTGTAATTATTTTTCACGTCCTTCGCGGTCCATATTTACATATTTAAATTTATTTAATTTTGCAACGAATACGTTTAAATATCGTAAAAACAACGTGGTTTTACGAGATTTAATCATACTTCTTTTAATATTTTAAGGATGTTTAGCAACTAGGTAGAGATAGTTTCATACACCATAGTGAATTTCTAAGAGTTCATTTGCAGACCAAGATTATCAGAATCTTCCTAATAATTATTCTCTTCACTATAGATAAACTAGAGAATGTAGAAAGGTGCATTTTAATAATGTTAAATAATTAAATTGAAGAAATCCTTAAAGGCTTCAATTTCAATTAAAGGTTAAATTAATGGTTAATTTTTAATGCCGTCCTTAACTGTAATATAATATGAGTATATCCTAATAATTTTAATTCGTTTTTAAATTTGTTTTTAAAAATTCTTCAACAAGACTTTAGTTCTTATTCAGTTCTTTTTTCAAGTTCCCCTATCCAAAACCGTTTCTTTTATGTAAAGTCTTTTACCGCTAATAAAAGGGGATAGAGCAGTAATAAAAAATATGGCATAAGTTGAGATATACTGCTCCTATATAGGTGCAAAGTTGAAAAATAATGATTACCTGTAGTGTTTCCGCTGTTAAAACTGATTAGTGTCATAATTAAATAAAAATAACTCTACGCGAAGGAGATCCCAAACAGCGTTCACACATAATGAGAAAAGCGATTGAAAAATAACATGAAAAGTGAAAGAAAGTTTATTAAAACCGTAAGAATCAGATGGCATCTGAAATATTTTTGAAGTCATGTGAACTTTTTGTAGAACCGTATTAATTGTTATTCTCAAATTAATTATTAAATAAATCAATTGTTTACTTTTATAAACAGTCTTCATTTAGAAAGTCTCAGTAAGCGAGGAATTCGTAACTACGCTTGTGTTTTAGATTATTTAATAACAATAAGTATTGTTAAATTACGATACTCTTATAAGTTACTCTAACTGCGAAATCAATACAAAGCTTCGTTTAAAATTAACTCGAAATTATTCGAAAATCTCAAGTCTTATTTATTAAATCGTCCATCTGAGAAAACCATTACCAACTTGACTGTTCCATTTCAACTTTCTCAAAGTGAAATTAAAATGCCGAGAACAATTATATTGAATAAGAAGTTTTCTAACTACACTTGTATTAGGAAACTCTCATTATATCGCCTACTGATAAAGAAATTAAGTTTTATGAATAATATTTTACTAGTTGCTATAAAGGTTTAGTAGAATTAACATAATAAAGTTTCTTGTATACTGTGGTTCAAATGCTAACAGGGAATTTATATTTGGTAACCATATTGGAAAATCGATAAAGAAATAGATGTATACAATACATTCAAAAGGGTAAATGTAATTTCTTTGAACTTTGTAAAATTAATTTTTTAGTTTCAATTCACCAGCCACGAGACCACTATGGTTGATACTATTTCCACCTTTATAAACTTTACATGTTTTTCTAAATTTTCAGCTAGATATAATTATCACGGTAAGACCATGCGGCACATATTGCTTGAGAAACTAAATTTAGTCTACAGTAGGCGTAAAAAATTCGAAAAATTCTCTTATATTTTAATTGTAATTACTTCTAATATTTTAATTATTAAATTGCCAGGTAACTACAATACGAACCCCTTAAAGTTAGGACGTAACCACACAAAGCTCATAAAATCTGAGGGAGGGAAAGCGGCGGTCTATGTGGTAAACCTTACATTACCGTTAATACTATAAATAGTTTTCTATTTAGTTTCCGTGAAAAACTGGATTATTTGTAATTTATTTTACGGTTATATCAAATTTATCTGTCAGTTTATAAAAGCTAATTCGGTCTTTTTATATGCAAAAATATCATTAATACCTAAGAGGCATATAACGGACGTGAAGGCTGTTTGGAACTTTGGATTCTATTTGATCCTAGTACCAGGAAACCTATATGTTTACTATATCTTCTCCCACACCTTCTGTGCTAGAATCCTATATTTTTTTATTCACATAACATTTTTGGTGAGTCTTCCTAAATAAAAGTATTACCATGAAATTTCTAAAATAATTTGAGGATTGTTTTTTAAACCTTCTTTTTAGATATCTTATATAATAATGGATCATTTATTGTAAAAATATAGTCACTAAAAATAACAGAATATTTTATTTATTATTCTAGAAAAAAATTATTTCAGGCCTGTATATCTTTTATTTCATTGACCACCAATAGATGGAAAATAAAGTTTTAGATTTTTAACTAAATTAAATAATGACAATATTTTATGAAAATAATTTTTAAAAATTTTGACGTGAATTTATTATGTTTAAGAAGTTATCCGTGTTTTAAACAATAAATTTTATTAATTTTCGGTTCCGTATCCTCTCGATTACTCAATCCAATTTAACTGCCCAATTGATTATGGCCAATCTTTAATCCAACGTAGGTTCATATCTTGATGGAGCGATAGTTACGAAACGATTGAATATGAAATGAATCTTATCAACAAATTATTTTCTTTTATTTACATAATATTCATGTCATACAAAATAAGGCTTAAAGACATTTCAGGGTTACTCTTAAAGTGTAAATACGCTTCATTGTTAAAAAACAATGTTAACGAAATTTTTTCTACACAGAGGAAGATAATGTTAACATGGACGGCCGTGGATACTTCTCATTGAACCGTAAGGTGTAAATACATTCAGGCGAGTGTCGCGAACCTTAAAAAACAGGAAACATATTTTTTGTATTTCACATTAATATATTAATTTAAATCTTCCTCTGAAGCATTTACTTGCATTATTCCACGCACATAGGTATAAAACTGTGCGAACTACGTGAGTGGGACAGACGGATGGGCAAAATCACGGACATGACGCACTATAAACTTGCGTTTGAAATATCTTTCTGTATTATAATTTTGAATAGATAAAAGTAAAATTAAAATAATCAGGAAAGAATAGCTACAAAATTTTATTACCAAAGGATTAAAAGGTGCGCTGAAAAAACATTATGCTTACTTACTCAAGAGGAACATTTCTATTATTATCATTTGATTTTTTTTAATCGTAATAATTAAAATAAAACATAACGTACTAATATAAATAAAAACTTTTCATTGATTACTTCAATGTTATCACACCTAAAAATGAATACACCTTAAGGCTGAAAGCACAAGCAGGATAGAAACCAGTTAGATATAAATAATTCACCTGCTCTTTACTTACGTTTCGAAACTATATTCATTGATCACTTTACCGTAATCGATGTGTTTCACTTTTTGTTACAGTCTCATTTGCTTCATTTTTATTTGATAATTCCAATCCAAAGTCTATTTAGAAACGAGTTTCTTTTGGAGTATATTACCAATCTAATTTCATTTGGGGCTCTTTAATTGTTACTTGATCATAACTTTATCACATTTTTTTAACTTGTGTTCGTTACACATACCTTTATATATATATATATATATATATATATATATATATATATATATGTATATATATATATATATATATACACGCACACGCGTGTGTGGTTCTGTGAGTGTGTGTGTATAAGGAAATGATAAGAATTTACATTTCGCACACCCGTGGAGTAGCACGGTTTTCTGGGCAGACTGGCATGTCTTGTGTTTTCCTTTTCCGTTAATTTTCGTAATGGACATACTCTGCATAAATTCAAATTTTAGGAAATATGTAAATAACGTAATTATAAGATTCACTACAAACAATATTATACATAATATCTATAAACTCTTATTTATCTTCCTTTTAAGTAGTTTTCAAAATTACCTAAAACCCAAAGAAATAAACCTGATATTCTTCATTACTAAAATATGTTGGCCAATATTTGTCATCATGTTATATTCCTTAAAAAAAATTGTAAAATTGCTTTAGTTGTTTTAAATATATCACGTATTTACGACTCGTGTACAATGTCGTACATCAATAATCAGGTGCTTGCTTATGTCCAAAAAAGATTAAACATAAAGTACTAAAAATTTTTCGTCAATTTTTTTACAAAAGCTACTTTTGGAACTCGAGCACTAGTGATGGCTGTAAAACTTTTTGAAAAATATTTCTTTGCATTGAGCATACTTTTCTGTATGAAAAAATTTATAATCCAGCTTGATTTTTTGAAAATTACATGAGACCAAAAATAGTCTGTCGATGGAATGTATCCGAAAAAAATAGGCAGTATAATCACTTCTCTTTTATACTCATTCTCCTGGGTGATTTAGCACAGCTTTGTATTAATTTTAACAGAAGCTACAATTTATTTTTCATAGTTTACAGGAAAGATTCTCTACTCTATTTGTGGAAAAGAATTCCCAATTCACAATTAAACATCATCAATACCAATCATAGTATTATTGATTTTAATTTTCTGTGTGTTTGCTAGGATCACTTTTCTCATAATTACTACCATATAAATGCGTAAAATATATAGATTAACAAATGTATATTTTTTAAAAATAATTCCGTGAATGGCATCCTTAATCATAAGCAAAATGAAAAAAAAAATTTAATTTTAATCCGAATACTTTTACAACTGTTAAGGTTTTGTAACAATATCAAAAGTTTCATAAACAAAGGTATATCTTCCACCAATAAAAGACATTCCCCAAATTTATAAATAAAAGTCATTGCTGAAATAAATAAGGAATTATTTATTTTTTACATTAACCACTTTTGCCAAATTTTTGTTACAATTTAAAAAAAAATTAATTTATTCAGGATTAGTTTCTCAGGTGGTTGAGTAACTAAGGAATTATTTCCTTTTTACACTAATCTCTTTCAACAAATTTTTGTTATAATTTGAAAAAAAAAATACTTTCTTCAAAATTCGAATACACAAAAACGTAAAAGTAGATAAATGTGTTTTTAAACGGTTAATAGTTATAAATCGTCATCCTGCCCTTGGTCACCAATGGGATTCAAATTTAATTAAAAATTGGTAATCTCTAAGAACGTGACTATTCCTACAATTTGCATTGATTTTATAGCTACTGGCCTAAGAAATGTATCAATTGCACGAAGTTTCCCTCTTAGCAAGGATACTTTTATTTAGAATACTAATAGCCATTGTAAGCTGTTAAAAGAATTCATGGCTTTTGGGGGTAGTTTGTCTCGTAGCTTTTTGTAAAAGGTTAAAAAGTAAGCAGTGCACAGTGACGTGATGCAAGACTTAAGACATGTAGCTACTGCATTGGGGAATTGTCTGAATGGGGAGCCTTTTCTAATTATGTTTTTTAATTATTTACATATAAAATAATTATATCTATTAATTTATATATATGTATATATATATATATATATATATATATATATATATATATATATATATATACGAATATTTCATGACATAAACCTTTATGCTCAGAAGTAAAGGAATGTCTTTCTTGATGCTGATTTAAATTTTTCTCGTTGCCTCAGGTAAATTACATTCGGGCTAAAATAACTTCATTAAAGGAAATACAGAAAAACCTGGTATTAAATTTAATAAGTAAAATTTACTTTTTAAACAACTGAATTACATGTTTCTGTGACTAAACATTTATTGAGACTAATGTAATAAGCCCAAACTAAATGAAACTGATTATTTATTGTTAGCCATTGAGAAATTCCCATGGTAACTCCTCTCCTCCATCTTCGGACCCTCTTTGGTAAGCTTGTAAATAAAGAGTTCATTGAAATAAACCAAATGAGTCCAAACTCAATGGGTTAATTGTAAGCCATTACATGGGGATTTATTATGTGACAATATTACATGAGATGTTGTAGAAAAAGTTAGTAAGAGGAAAATAAAAATAATCTTTTCAGAATTTTTTTAATCTTCAAGGATATGGCATTTAAATTCCGAAATTTTCAAAAAGTATTCCTCTCTTTATTTCTGAAATTTATGAACAAAAACCCTTTAACGATATATTTTTCTTGAATCTGATATAAGATTATAGGAAAATTGGAGAGGTTATTCCAGATTCTTGGAATATGAACAGATTTCTTTTGAATATACTCGACAGTACATTAGAACGATAAATAATACTACTCCGTCTTTAAATGTTTAACCCGCCATTGGTGACGTATATGTCTGAGAGACCGGGTGATTCGAAAGGTTGGAATAATTTTTTATGTGTCCATTCGGGTTGCGATTTCGAGTAGCTGCTTTATTTTAAGTCCCACACCGTTAGTACCGCTCGCGACTTCGGCGCGGACGCACGTTCTCGAGTTTTGGCGCCAACTTGGTCCGTGAGACCGGCGTCACCAAACATGTAAGTAACATATTTACAATTAATTTAGCACTTTTTAAAAACCTTAGAATAACATACAAACAAAATAAAAACATATAACAAAAGTTAGTACTACAGTTGCTGTTATCTTTATTTTGTTATTTTATTGTATTTGATTAATGTGATTTTTGTATAATTTTATGGATATTTTTTTAAAAAATTCACAGGTTTGATTATCAAATATGAATACCTGTTTCAGAATGTCTTACGAAAGAGAACAGCGTCGTAATGAGGCTCAAGACGTTTTAAGATCTGATGAGGAAAGCCCACAAGAATCATCGGATAGCGAAACTGAAAGTGACGTTGAAACAGAAAATCTAGCATCAGATCGAAATACGGACAGCGAAGAGGATCTGAGTGATCGAGAATCTTCAGGTAACAACTCTTCATTTTACTTGGGAAAGGACAAATGTACAAAATGGAGTAAGGAGCCCCATCGTCAATCAGTCCGTACTAGAAGTCAAAATATTATAACTCAGTTACCGGGACCAATACGGGCTATGCAAAATGTAAAGAACCCTTTCATTATTTGGCAACACTTCTTTGACGATAGTATAATTGATATAATTATCAAGTACACCAACCAGTATATTGACACCATAAATCGACTAATTTAAACGAAATAAAATGTTTTATGGGATTGTTATTGTTATTCGTAGTGAAGAAATCCAATCATATCAATGTTGATGAGTTATTTCGAACAGATGGTGGTTCGGTAGAGATATTTCGATTATTTATGTCTGCCCAGAGGTTTAAATTACTGCTCCGAGTTTTGAAATTTGACGAAGATACTGTAAGGAAACAGAGAATAGCACTTGACAAGCCATATTAGAGAAATATTTGAGAAGTTTGTCCAGAATTGCAAGGATAATTACACCTTATCTGCATTTGTGACTGTTGATGAAAAATTAGAAACTTTCCGTGGCAGATGTTCATTTAGACAATATATCCTCAATAAACGAAACCGTTATGGTATAAAGATTCAAGCTCTCTGTAATGCTAAAATGTTTTACACGTTCAACATGGAGATTTATGCCGGTAAACAGACAAATGAAGGTCCATACAATGTAGATAATTCCGGCCTAGGTGTTGTTCAAAGAGTATGCGAGCCAATATACAATACTGGCCGTAACGTGGCGACTGATAATTGGTACACCAGTATACCCTTAGCTGAAGCATTGCTCCAGAAAGATCTTACAACGACTGGAACAATCAGGAAAAACAAAAAGGAAATCCCTCCGGAATTCAATGTTTTATTGTTTTAGCTTCACGTGTTCCGAAGACTGGCAAGAATGTCATGCTAATTAGTACTATGCACAAGTTGATACAAAAACTCAAAAACCTAAAATAGTTTTGAATTATAATGACAACAAGGATGGAGTTGACGTAGTAGACCGTTTATGTGAAAATTACAATTGTGCCAGAGCAACAAGAAGATGGCCTATGGCTGTATTTTACGCTATGCTCGATGTCAGCACAATTAACGGTCAGGTGATGCATACAGCTAATAACCAAAACTCAAAACTGCAACGCCGTCATTTTATTGATAATTTAACCATGAAAATTATTGAATCTTATCTGAGAGAAAGAAGTACACAATTGAACTTACCAAGGCTGATGAGAGAAAGGCTTTCAGAGATTTTGAAGATTGATGATGAACCTGGTCCTGCTGGTCCTTTACGTAAAAGTTTATTCCATGAGTGTGGGTGGCGGAAAAAGGGAATAATTAATTTTTTTGCCGAAAATCTGAGAAATATCTTTGCCTTGAGCATGTAATGGCATGTTGTAGAAGCTGTTTGGCCTCTCCAGAAGAGTTATTTTTGAGGAAGTTTTTATTTATTTTTTTGTTAAAATGAATATTATTTTTTTTTATTTTCTAAGAGTTGGTAATGTCCTAAGACTGACAAAGGCTGATTTTAGTCGATAAATTTAAACATTGTTACTAATTTCAAATTTTTATAAACATATGGGTAAAACGTAGTATTTTTAATGTCGTAAGTATAATTGTTTGATAATAAGTATAATAAGTAAAAAATAAGTATAATAAAATAATAAGTAATAAACAACCTGTGATTGACTGAATTTTTGTATTATATTGTTAAAAATCAGTTTATAAATAAACCTAAAAAAAAAGTAGAATAATTAGTTAATGGTTAGTTAAGGTTGGTCAAATTTGGGTAGTTAATAGTTGGCCAAATCTTAGGTTGGAAACACTGGTCTATGAGACCGGCGTCACCAATGTTGTAAGTGAAATTGACGTTACCAATGGCGAGTTAAACCTTTATTGGTACCTAAGGATATACGAAACACCAATGTTTTCTTTTCAAAGCACTTACTTACAGCCTCAATATTGTCGAAAGAAGTTAGATGTTGAAAACGAAAGGTCCATTTATGATCTCGTAGTGAATCATTTTCATTTGCAAATCAAAGAAAGAAATCACAAACTCCTAAGTTTTGTGAACAACGATTTTGGTTTGCGTGTTTCATCTCAACCAAATTCTTTTTGAAATTGCAAGTTACATAATTTTTCATTAAACTAAAAATATTTTTTAGTTTAGGTATTATACCTAATGCTGATTTCTATATTTTGTTATAAGAGAAGATATAAATAAATTACATTTTCCATTATATAAATTAAAAACTATGCAAGGTTGTTCACGATATCGAATAGAAAATAAAAGTCTCATATCGCCTCGCTTAAGGATACGAATAGGAAATATTTTGGATACATTCAATAAACAGACTGTATTCGTCCTCGTTTAGACTTCAAATAATGAAGCTGGATTCTGACTTCTTTTGCATTGAATTAGTAGTACATAGAAAACAAAAAAATAACTTTGAATAAACTTTAAGGACATCTTTAGTTTTCGAGTGGTAAAAAAAATTATTAAAGAATTACCGAGACTTTTATGGTATATATTAAAAGTTGCCACGTTCATGCAATCAAAAGAAGAAAAAAACAAAGTCTATGTCAAGTAAAAAATTAGGCGTAATATATACTTTAAAAGAAATTTGTAAATTCTATGCACAAAATATTATTTGAACGTTATTAATAAGATACTTCAACGGTTTCATATAATTTCGACAGAAATATTCTGTGAAGATGACCAATCTCTAAAGTTTTTGAGTGAAATTGAAAAAAAAGGCCAGATAGAAAAGGAAGGACGCAGAAGAACTATATATCTTCATCGAAATTTACGAAAATTTGGTTGGCTGAAAAAAAATCGACAATTAATAACTGTGTGTGTTCACAGATATCAAAAAGAAAAACCATAATATGAGACATTTAAATTTATCCATTGCTAAACATAGAAATATACTTTAGAATTCTCAAATCGCTCACTAATTTATTTTGATGAAATTGACTTGAAATTTGTTAACTTACATAGCTGCTTTGACCAATAGCATCATATTAGAAATATATATGCTCTGTGATGTGTTTTGAAACTCACTCATTAACTTTTCTTAAATCGAGAAAAATAATAAGCAAGGGTTCATTTTTGAACGATTACCAATTTTCAATAAATGAAAAACGAACAAAAGAAAAGAAAATCGTGTTATATTAAGAAAAAGAACGTTACATATAAGTGTCACATTTGTTTTCAGGAGCCACAGTTGGAGCAGGCCACATAATCCGCAAGTAAAATATGTAAAAGAAAGAGAACAATAAGAGTAAATCGTCTATGGCAATCTACCCATACATTTATCTTTTGACGAATGTTCCGCGTTACGCTTTACGGTTATCGTCTTAGCTCCTGCTCCGCACAATAGGGTTTTAATTAGTAAGACAAAGAGATAACAAAAGCTGTGGCTCGGAACTTCGTAACAAATGAAATCATTGTGTTTCGGTAGAAGTGATACGAACAATTAGATTTGTTTTATGTTAGGTGAACTTAAGACAGTGTAAGGTATGAAATTGCAACGCCAACTAAATAAATGTTTTGTTGAATTACACACACTTAACTTTTAAAATTGTATAATTTATTTGTTAATTTTAGATCCAAAAATTGTGGTACGTAAAATGTAAGTTAGTCTATATAAGTAACTGAGACCAAACACTGTAATTTTTAATTACATTCTGATCAAAAGTGTTTTTTTTTCTGAAAGATTTCAGTTTGATTTTTGGAACAATTTCATAACCGAGGTTATGTGTTTCTCCCAAATACCAATATGAACAGATTATGTTAAGATGTTATACGTGAAAGCGCCGCATTTAATTGAAAATGTGAAAATATCAAATATACTTAACTCTCAATCAGCAATGCATAATGTTTGATCCTGCATTTGTTACTTGTTGATTTACAAATGTCCTAACTGCTCATAGAAATAATTAGATATTCATAAACATTTTCGTCAAAATTGAGTGCACACTATGAAGAAGGCATTGAATTTATAATTATTTAATTGTAATTTAAAGCATTTCTTCCCTCCTATTTTTGGACCTGTTTTTGGATAGTGCAAGTTAACCTTTTTAAAAATTATACAATATTTTTAAAAATCGAATATATTTAAAAATTGGAAACAATTTACAAAAAGGTGGTCCACCCTCTTATTTTCAAAATGACTGTACCAAAAATCATGAAATGACAGGGTATACTGAGAAAGATAGCCGTGTCAAAGGACTAGTGATATATTTTATTTGTTGTGTTTAATGTGTATTGGACGAGCTTAGGGCTTAGGAGCAATCTCCATTCCTTCAGTCGATCAAAGCATCAAGTGATAAAATATATAATGGGATGTAGATAACTGTAACATATTATGAATGCAAATACAAAATTAAATAATAAGTAATAAAAGTTAAAATCACAACAAAGATACAGGCAAACTAAAAAAAAGAATAATGAATACCAAGTAATTAATAAAAAACAATATCTGAAAAAAGAAAAAAATGTGGACGTACTCTGTATAGAAACGGATTGGTACATTTTTTTGGAAAGGATGATTTGTCATTAAATTGTTTTGCTCTATTTTATTTGTTGATAATAAAGAATCGGATATTTATTAAGAGGAATATCCAATTTTTCTGAAAAATGGCTAAAAGTGTTAATAAAATAAATGGTGTTCATTAATTTTAATGAATGACATTAAATTCCTTCAAGTATGTCGTCGTTATGTGTTGAAGTGTTATTGAGTTTATTTAATTGGTCTAATACCATTGATGTATGTAGACTTGCTACGAATATTCCTTCACTGCGATATTGCTGAGTTTCAAATAAATAGGACGCTATAGGAATATGATGTGATTTCCATTACGCTTCGCCAATGTATATATTTCAAATTAATTTAGGTAAGTAATTTCTGGCATCATGAATTTCACGTTTGTACATACATGTGCGCGTGCATGGCGCGCGCTGTCGGGATATGTGCGCTTGTATGTGTATGCGTGTACATGTGCGTGCGCGTGTCATTTTTATAAATTTTAATAATTTTATTTCAGTATTATTAAACTAATATTATAACTTCTAAAGAAAATGTTTAATATTAAGTTAAGTTGTTAATCGATTGATAAGGAATAAAACTACAGAAAATGGCTATCAATCTAAAATTGTTTCTTTGATTTCATGTAATAATGTCAAAGTAAATAAATTAACTCCTAGATAAATTATTTACTTTAGAGTATACAAAATCGTTTGTAATTATAATTAATACGTGATAATCATTTTCATTTGCTGTAATATGTATATATAATGTATATATTAATTTCCCTTAGCTAAAAATTCAATTTTTTCCGAATGCCACATAAATAAGCGATTTTAATAAATATTCAGTTTAAAGATTATCTCTGAAAATCATCAGTCTGAAAACTGATGTAAATATTTACGATATTGAAAAATGATATAACATTTTATTTCGAATCATATTTCTGTCCATATATTGCAGTTTATCTCATGCACAACTATTGTGCGAGTAAATTGTCTAAACAACCATTAGACGTATTGAAGACCAAAACAATAATGAAGAATTTTACAATACCTCTTACTTATTTATCTTTAACGAGACAGTCACTATTCAACATTGAGTTATTGTCCGACCAAAAGACTGACCGTTGACATGCAACCCACGGAAGAACATAAATCAATAAATACTACATTGTTCAATTCATGTTTACCCTAGACAATATTTTTTGAAATAAAAATAGTCACATGGAAGCATCGATATAAGTGTAGTGTACTTTGTTCTCTGTTTTGATTTATTTTCTAATATAAAAAATACGATTTTATCCATTTCTAAGATTTTACGGCTTTTTTCCTTGAAGTTTTTAAAATTAGCACCCAAAAGCTTAAGTTTTTCACAAAAAATTATCTTCGTATTTAAATGCTTACAAACTAATAAAAAAAGTAATAAACGTACGGTTAAACGGCTAGTAGCTACGAGCTGCCTCTCTCTCTCTCTCGCACAAACCGTGAACCCACAAGGGAAGCAAGACAGAGCGTTTATTCGGATTATTCTTTTTCATCAATTGCCGCAAGTCACATTTCTCTCAATGTTCTTATATATGCCACACCACAAATCAAAAGAAGTATATTATGGTAATTTAATTTATTTTTTTGAAAATTTAATATTTTTTGACTCCCAACGCAGTAAATATAACGAACCCTGTTTATCTAAATCATACGATGTACCATTTTAATATATATCTGCAATATGAACTATGTGAATTTCTATATCTATATACTCAGTAATCTCACACTCGTTAAATTATTAGTATGGAAAAAATATGCGACTTCTCACTCACGTTATCCACAATAAGTAGATTAGGTCATTGTTTTATATCCCGTATTTATATTACATAATATACTTATTTTACAAAATCTGAGATAAGTTCATCATAAAATAGAAAAAAAGTTTGTTTAATATGAATACATTCATATAAAATATATACAAGTCGATTTCGCATGTGGCCAATTGGCAGCGCACCTAATCCAGTCCGAACGATTGCAGACTAAGCTTCGAATGAAACATTCATCCCAATATTCCGCTTCTACAGTATACCCACTTCTATATAACGGTATTAGTAAAAGTGATACTGATCCTAAAATTTCGATTCCCAACTATCAATCTTAAATAAAGCTCTAGCTAGGTGCAAACGCTCTCGGTGTAGGGACACGTTTTCAGGCGAATTCGAATAGGAATTCAGTTATGTGGCTCGCTTCACCGACCCCTATATTATTTATTTGTATATTGTAATATTTTACTTACAATTATTGCATACGCAGGCCTTCATTAGTTCTGAATATATTACAATATTATAACTTGAATGAAGCTAACTCAAGTATTGCCGAAAGATATCAAGAAGTTCAATTCTAATTTTTGAAAAGACGAGTGACTAAGTGATGTAAGAGTGCTCTAAATATAGTTTTAATAGTGATGATCCGTAACGAAGTATGTCTTACTATTTTCGTTATTTGAAACAATAAAAAATATTATCATTATAAATTAGACAATAGGAAGATGGAAGTTTGTAATTAACCATAAATATACACGTTGGACGAATACAAATTTTCAATTTTTCTTATTCGTGTGCATATTAATTTTGTTTATATATGCATGTTAATTTTGTAGTAGTTGTCTTTTATAAATAAGATAGGTTGTTTGTTTCATGTGCAGTATGACTTATTAGAATAATTATAGTAAAAATTTAAAAGAGTAACGTGACTTTTATAACAAATGTGTGTAATTTTTAATTTATTTTACTATTTTACATGGATAAAACAAGTGAAAAATTACTTACAAACTTATTTTAAGTATTGTGAGTCTTATTTAGTTTCAATATGTTTATTTTCTTTATTTTATACGTTTTTATTCTTAGTATGATGAATATCCATTCTTTCGAATTTCGAAGAGATTAGACATTAATAATTATTCTGTTGGAACTGTTAATTGCAAACATTTTCTGACCCCCACTGTTAAATCACATATGCTTTTGACCCCAAATTAATATATGGAAGCTGGCGAGCACAATTTGTTCATCATACCTCCGTTACGTATTAAAACACACCATCTGTCTCGTAGACTCTATCCTTGCCAGCACACAAATAAAAAAACATTTTCTCTTTATTATTGAAGTGTGATTGTTGTTTATTTTCTTTATCGTTACGAACTGGGAAACTGTAATATAAATGAATAAATATTATCTTATATAAATTATTATACAAATTAATAAATATTGTCGGCACCGTTGCTGTTCTTATAACGTTATTCAGAATTTTTGGAACAAAAATTAACTTCGAAATAACTTACCGATGGAGTTTTGGTTATAACAGTGTAAGTAGCCTTGGATTTGAATTTAGAAAAATATCATTGGTCAATATTAACACACAGACTCATTTAATTAGCTTCAAATTTTACATTTTGCTGTAATTACTGCTTTTCAATGTTCAAAAAATTTAAGAGAATATCGATAATATTTTCTTTGTTTAAACAGATAAAAGTGAAAATGTTTTATCAAAATTGAATATTGTAATATTATTCGTGAAATTATTTGAAATAAGTTACCATATTGAAATCCCGTCAAAATTGATTCAATGACGTTTACCTGGTATATACAAAGAAAAGAGTCATGAGGATATTTAAAAAATGTACATTTATTTCCTATATTGCTACTAGTATTAGTAAATAAAAATAATCCCTCGAACTCATTTTAGCAAAAATATATTTTACATAAATCTAAAATCGCCTCCAAACATATTCCCACAACAATCCAAATTGTAAATACAATTTTGTGGGCGTATATTCCTTGAAATATTTCTAAGCGATAAAAAGCAAAGAATAAATTAATCTTCCAAATACAATAAAATGTAAAACCTAAAGCACAATATGCTAGAATTATGAGGCCAGGTTTACTAGCAAACAATAGGCATTACAAACTCTTATTTAGTTCGTAAACAGGAAACATGTGAAAGCTCGATAGAGATAAGTTGGAAAACTGAGCGTGTAATAACTAACGATTCATCATTCTTAGGTACAGCGATAATATTTTCCATTCAGAGAAATGTCGATTTGGTAGATTTGTAAAGAGCGTAGAAGTAAAATATTTTCTCAAAAATTGACATCAGAAGGGCACCCAATTTAACGAGCGTATCCGTATTAGAAAACTTTTATTTTAAATGTTATTTCTGTTAAATATACTCTGAAATCTATATAACTCTAAATCTAAATCTGAGGAATGAAATGTGGATTTTATATTTTTGCGATGGCCTATTTCAATCACAACATTCTAAAGAGAAGACCCTTTCTTGTTTTTTTTATGAAAGGGAAATTCACAAAATTAATTTTTAGAGACTGATGCAAAATACTTATTACAAGTATAGTCATTTTGAAACAGCCACTTGTAAAAAATTGCTGACAAAATTGACCGCAATTTTTTTAAATACAAAAAGAGTGAATTTTTATCGCCGATGACTTTCAACCAAGACGAAAGGTTGTCAACATGAAAATATTTTGATCTTTTTATAATGTACATGTTGTTTGATCCACCAATAAAAGATTCACGCACGTAAAATACTACGTGCGTGAGTCTTTTATTGGTGTATCAAATATTTCTTAATATGAAAGTTTTTATATTTATAAAAAAAAGATTAACTGTGTCGTTACAAAATAAGAGCTTTAAAATAACATCAAAAATACAATGTGAAATTTACTGCTCAAAATTCAGTGTAGTTCGAAGTGTATTACCGTTAGTAATGCCACACTATTTGCATGTTGACAGCAAGTTTCTTTGTGTAAACTAACAACAGGCGTGAAATTTCTCAAACGATATGAGAGCTTTGATGTGAAAAGTACAAAAAAGAGCACGGTAGGGAAAGTTACTTTATAAGTTTTTTAATTAAGTTATAATTATATACTTTGTTCAAACATCTTATGTAAGTTTTCTGATTATCTAAGTTAAGGGTCTCTAATTGTCTGGGAGGAGTCATTTAAAATTAGAGAAACGAGACAAATTAAATATTCACCCACAGTCAATGAGTTCATTGGTTGCAAATGTTGGTACAGTATAAGTTAAGAATGACGAGTGTTGTCCAACCAGTTGTATCCAAATCATCATTCTTCATTAACGTAAATGATTTTGCTATGAAAAGAGAAAAAAACGACAAACTAAATAACGGAACAATTCGATCAAAATCACAAATTAAATTTCGTTGATTTTGATATTTTAATGGGTTCAAAAGCCATATGTCATATTGGCGGTATATATTTGCAAGTTATTTAATTGATTTTTCATATTTTGCATAAATTAATGATAACAAGGCCAATTATTTACTCACATCGTCAAGGTTCCGATATTCCTCATATGTTGTTATTGATATGAAGATATAGGTGTTAGTTCATCGTAATAGTTTAGTAAATATCAATCATCCCTAGCAAGTCTGTCCATCTTAATTAAGTATATGCATTAAAATGTGAAGGAATTTCTGAAAATCCATCGTTCTTATCAATTTTGAATACATTAATCGTATAAAAACTATTGTAACTTATAAGGTAGCATTTTTAATAGTTTTATACCCCATATTTTAGAAGTAATTAAAAAAAGGTATTTAATTCTTTGTCGTTTGTATCTTATTATATGATGGGGTAAATTTCTGTGACATTAAAACTTATTTTATTATTTGAAATATTTTACATGTCGAATTTGATTGACCAAAAACATAGAATCTTTGCTGATTAGACCATCATTATATACATACATACATATATATATGTATATATACATATATATATATATATAGGTATATACTTATTTTGTTTATTGTATTCGGAAATAAAATTTTTTCACACAAGAACTATATTAACAAATAAATATTTTTAAGAAGAATAAAGAGTGTGGCACGATTGAAAAGAAAGAGATGATAAGATATTATTTCTCTTCCATCATTTAATTATAATCCGTTATTCTGAAAGAGAGTGTGTAACAGGATAAGTGTGAGCAATTTACCTCCTAAAAGAAATCTTGCATATGCGTATAATATCTTTTAAGTAATGCACAAAATAGTCTAACTAAATCAGTGACAAATGATGTGACTAGATAGAAGCACCTAAGTTAAAAGTTCATGGAGGTATTTAAAAAAGTATTCAAAAGCGGTGGTTTTCCCATAATTTTTTTTTTAAGTACCAAACACAGGAAGATATTATAAAAGTGAGTAAAATGTGTTGAAATACTCGTATATAATGTTTCTAACATACCTTAATTTCCCTAACCATTTGAATAATAATAATAATGTTGAAAAAATTATGGTTCGCACAGGTTCCTTCAGAGTGATCATAAAAAAAATTACTCTGAATTTCTCTTCTCGTGTTTTATTATTAAATACAAAGAAATAAATATAGCTTAAGTTTTGTAAGTTACTTTACTATTCCTTTGACTACGTAAGTAAAGGGAAATCGATTGACAATTTGTTTGCCTTGCTAATTTAATCTGAAGGGGAAAATATTTTCCATCATGGGCACTGGTCTGAAAAATGTAAAGCTTTTTAACAATAAGCCATTTCTGAATATACCAATTATGCATCCTTCTGAGGCCAGGTTTACTAGTAAACAATATAAGGCAAAGTAGGGTTCATGAACACAAAAAGTTTGTTAAGTCAATATAAATTCTTTTAATTACGAATTCTATAGATTAGCCATTTTCTTTAGTTTTAATTAATTTAATTTTAGGATTTTATATAGCCTACAAAAATTATAATTTTTGAGGTATATTTATCTAATTGTATATTTACAAAAACGCATCTTGACTTTAAACATATTTTTCTGGAAACTAAAATGTTTATTATTTCACTAAAATATTTTTTTTAATGATTCTTTTTACACCAATTCTTCGATTCCGTGATTTGAAATTATTTATTTATATTCAATGCTGTTATTTATTACTTCACCCGCTAGTATCATTGATTAGCGCGTCAGACTCGACTTTTGGAGACACAAGTAATTATAACTCGGATAAATTTAAATAATTATAACTTCGGTAAGTGATCAATCTCTTTTAATTTTTAATACAATTCGTGAAAAGATATCCTCCTAAAAATGTTTTTAGAATTTTTTTTATTATCTAAATTGGCCTTTCAAAAATGACTTGTGTCTCCGCTCGTTGGTCAAATGTACATGTGAATGGGATATTCTACAATTCGCAATTCTGATCCTTTTCTTGGATCGATTTTTCAATCATATGACGAGGTATGTTTTGATTTTATGTGTACGTACTTTCTTTATTACAATTTCATTCTTTATATATCTTATAAAAATCAAGCAAGAAACATGTGATACATTGCTTACATGTCTATATTTGTTCTCATGTGTTTTGAGAATCGTTGAACTTTGGCTAATGAAGTTGAATAGAATGATAGATATTTCTAATACGTAAATTAGGTTGATACAAATTAAAATTTTTAATTCAAAATTCATCAAAAAATCAAGTCGGATTTTCTCCTTTATTTAATAACAATGTATTTTGTACTACTATATGTAACAAATATTGATAAGATTTAAATGATAATTAATTAGTACAATCAGTTTTAAAGAAATGAGAGTAGATGAATTAATTTCATTTATTAAGTTTATTTTTACCAAATTTAGAGACAAATAACATAGTAAAATAAGTAATTTATAAACTCAACTCAACATTCGGCCATTTTTAGCAAATCTGTACTATGTACTACGAATTTTTGATTATCTCCCAAATATCTTTCCATATAATCTCTCAAAAAAATAAAAATGTTCCTTAATACTCTGCGGTTATCAAAACACATTCTTACCTTTTGATTCATAATGAATGCTGTTATTGTATCTATTATTTAAATTCTGAAACTTAAAATATTTCTCCCATTTTCCAATACTTTTTTATATTACTGGCAGTTCATATTTCCAACGAGGTCTACATGTATGTTATGCATATAAGATTCTGGTGCTCTTGTCGATCAATTGAAATATGGTACGAATATTTAAAATACTCGATCGAACATTGTTAAAGAGATGAAAAAAATCTTTATTTAATATTACTCTCTATCTTTGAGTATTAAATGTAAGTGCGCTTTTTGAAATATCCATTATCGATATTTGATTATATTGTCCTCAATTTTTGAATGAGAACCTTATTTATAATTAAATTTGATTTTTCATTCTATGTAAAACTGATAGGACCTCACAAAGGACTGGAACAATTCTTGATTTCACATATTAAATGAAACCATTTATTTGTTAAATTAAGTTTTCTTAAAAACATCTATAATGAACATTCGAACTTGCAGATTATATTGCGCACTAAGAACATATATTTGTAATTTGTATCGATTTTGCCATTCCCATTGTTATAGGAGGTGCTGCAATTTTCACAACAAATTACGAGTGTGTAACTAGAGAATGTTCGAATTATAGCTAATTTCACATCCTTTTTCAATTAATAGGTAACACTTATTTTGTATTATTATATTTATTTCTTTAATTTTTATACTTTCTGTATATATTTTGGAAAAATATTTTGGCTAGAAATGTTAAAATTTACAATTCATGATTAATTTCTTTCATTGTTAACAAAAAAATATGAATATGTAATATGTATAAATATAAAAATTAAATATATACAAATATGGTTTAATTTGTAATATAGACTAGAGATTAATTTGGAAGATAGTTTTCCCAATAACGTTGCCTCGTATATTCACTTTATCACTTTCTCTTCGCACTTTTAATGATAACAGCAAGAGTTAACATTAAAAAAATTTTTTTTAAAGAAAATACTTTGGTAAAAAAAATTCCCACGATTTTTCCATGTGTTACATCTCACATAGTAATGCATTTTGGTGGAGTTATACTTTTTGTCCAGTTTACCGATAGCAAATATTTAAAAAATAGGTACTTAAAAAAACAATATAACTTATGGTTTGTCTTGTTATAATTGTACTTGTTTTGTATATATTTTGAAGTTTCTATGTCGAGCGGTGGAGATTTTGAAAGCATTTAAAACTTGTTTTCAAAACCTTGAGCTCGAAGGACTAAAAATAGATTATAAAAAAAATATGTAATTTCCGAAATTCTGTACATCTGTCCTATTTTTTGGGAAAGCTTCATGCAAAACACTCGACAATTTTGGACGGGGATTTTATTATTTTTGTTTATTCCGAACAATTCGACGAAGAGTATAAAAACAACATTCTACTGTAAAATAACATTTTCCAAAAAATTATTGAAATTATGGAAACAATTATTGAAGTAATCGATTTTTTTAATTTTCCGTTTAAAGTCTTTTGTCAGAATTATATTTAAATTTTTTTAAAGCTCTTCGCCTTCCTCTTCTAAAACCGATAAAGTCAAAATTGTGAACAAAACAAAGTTGTTAGAGGTGTACCTAAAGTTTTTTCTGTTAAACTTTAGGTACACCTCTAACAACTTTGTTTTGTTACTTATAGTAATTCTACGTCTTTGTGCATCCTTAATTTTTGAGAAATTCATGACATTTTTACTTCCGTCAGAAAAGTATTAGCAATATATTTGCGTGGTGAGAAATGACAATTTTAATTTATATTTGTTAACAGTTTAATAAAAATAATATATACCCTTAAATGTTTACATGTGGTTAGGCGTATGCGGAACTTTAGTTGTGCAAATTCTCGTACATAAATTTATTAAAATCCATTTTAATTGGGACATGCCTAGCACAACATATTCGCGGAAAATCTTTTATCTTTTCCAAACTCCAGAAAATATAACACAAATCAAAAGAACAATAAAGTCAGGAAAAAGGGGAAGACTTTAACGACCTTCCTTTCAGCTCAAATTTATATTTGGCACGTGAAGTACTTCGCGCCAATCAGCCGGAAAACGAAGTTGGACGCCGTGAATTTCTTTCCCCTCACCTGTGCGCCATACTTCGAGCGAAACTTTAATTTGATCGAATAAAATAAAAAAAAAAGAAACTCGTACCTGAAATCTATTTTATAAGGTAAATGTGTCGATTTTGCTGCATTTATTCATTACTTTGCTTGGTCTTGCATTTCTTTCGTGGCTTGCAACATTGAATGTACTATATTGCAAATTCCCCTATTTTTGTTATATGCAAATTTTTAATTAAGTGTAGGAAGCCCGAAAAGGGTTATTAGCTTGTCAGGCTAAACATATTTTAATAAATAATATTACATCATGCAACACATATATCAATAAACATAACTTTAATTTCAGTTCTTACTAGAAACGACGTATCGACTATACATAAGTAGCGTTATGACGATTTCTTACATAACAATTCAATTTCGTACCTTTGAGTTTGGTTTTGCATCTTCACCATGTTTACATTCCAAGGCAGCTAGATTGTATAAAATTATAGGATATGACTATTTTTTAATGTAAAATTACCTCTTTTCTTTAATAGACGGGGGTACTTACAAAGTGTAACATACAAAATATTTTACATTTTGAACAATTATATCTCCGAAACCATAATAATATAGTGTAAACCAAGTTGTTTAAAGGACCGTAGGCATATGTGGTATTATTGATATTTTTATTACAAGTTAAAAGTTTTTCTAATTTAATTGATACAATACCTATGTACGGGGTAGATTTATAGTAAATTTTATTATTATTTGGTAAGACCGGGTATGTTCCTTCTATTAGTATTTTTTGTAATTTCTTCTGTTATAATTTTGTGAAAATTGATGGGTTATAATTTTAATTTACTGCGAATTCTTTTATACTCTTTATTTCTTTACGTAAATTAGATTTTCCTAGTGGTTAAGGTTCTGCCAATCATCGAATAGCTGCTAATTTATGGAACCAAGAGTGTCGTGAATGAGCATTAATTATGGAGTCGGCAAATGTGTTTTTTTTAAATATACTACATTCATGTTCACAATGAACGTTTTATATATCACAATTTGCGTTCTAATGTGATATATAAAACGTTGTGTTTATAATAGGATTCTATTCCTAAAATGAATTTTATATTGTTGTGTAGGGAATTGGCAAAGTTAACAAACTGTTCTAATTATCATTATGTACCTTTACAGCAGATAAGGATGTCGTCTATCTATTATAATATATTACATTGGTCACTAATTTACTGTTTAACAGGCTGGTTTCTAGATTGTTCATGGACAAAGATAGTTCATGGCACAGATTGTTCACGGCTAACAGAGGACTGAGGGAGAACCCATTGCAAAGCCATTGACTTGTTAAAAAAATCACATAGAATAAGGAGAGTAAAATACTTTCTTTGACACGTGTTTCTGTAAATTTCTGAAGATATGCTACTTAAAATTACTAAAAAATGTTGAAACTCTTATTGCATTCTTTGCATGTACATCGTAAAGACCAAGTTTAATCCATTTCCAAGCTAACACTTCAATCAAAAGTGTTTCAGCTCGTAGTTCATGCACAAATTGTTCCATATGTTAACGCTTGCAAATTTCTAAATTCTGTTCTATCTGGTTTCAAAACTGGTAAACCCGGATAGCCTTAGTGACAATCACAGTAACATACATTTAGCCACGAAAAACAATCGATTTTAATAGTGCATTTTACTCTGTCGATTTTTATATATTGCTAGCTTATCTGAAGTCACTCTCATTGGAATGGTTTAGCTCATATCTATACAGATATCGACAATCTATGATCTTCAGATACTTTCTCTGTGTGGACAGATTTATCACCTAGCGTGCCTCAAGGTGGGTTTTTTTTCTCCATTTATTTTTCAGTACACATTAATGGAGTTTTTAGGAATATTTAGGATAATAGGATTACCATCTTTATGTTGATGACTTACAGAAGACTACATTTACATCAGTATATGCTCATACTGACGTATAGTCTATAGCAACCGAATACCCTCAATGAAGACTTAACTTGAATCGGTCAGTAGGTTCATAAAATAGGGAAATTAGTTAATTCAATTCAGGCTACCTTAATTATTAAACAAAGACTTCTTTCTACAATTAGTGTATCATATCTGCTGTATCTTACATTAAATGATATTCCAATTTTATTTACGCCAACTGATAAAAATTGGATTTGTTGATCAAAATATTAGCAGGAAACCTAAAGTAAATGTTGTTACACGTCGTATCTTTATCATAATGCACTCCCTCAAGCATCTATAAAATTTTCTAGACGTTCAAACCAAAGCTCATTTATGTCAAACACTTCTATTGCCATTGCTTGATTATAGAGATATATGCCACCAGACGTTTCTGAGTTTTACCTTGTTAAATTAGAGCATCTTTAAAATTTGTGCATCCGTTATGTTTTTAATTTCAAAAAGTATGATCACATTTCTTAATTTAAAGCGCAACTTTAATGGACGGAAGACCGCAATCGGCACAATCCACATGTTCCTATATTTATTTGCAACGTTTTGAACCATCTTCCTTATTCGACTTACCTAAGAAGCAGATTTAGTTACTTGTCTGCACCCGGTATAGGGCCACGCTCTGAGAACCAGCCCTTTTTCCCAAATGTGCAACCATCATTTATGAAAAGTTTTTCCCTTTGTAAGCTATAGGACTTTTTAGTCACCTGGACCAAGAAACTCCCTCTCTATAAATGTATTCAAGGACCGTCTGAAAAAGTCCTTCCTCTTGTAATCTTTTAGTCCTAACCTCCCTAACATTATTTTGTTTCCCTTTCCTTGCGCCTGACAATGTCAAGTTTAGTGATTAATTATTTTTTCTCTTTTCTTTACTTGCATGTATGTATTCAGGTTAGTTTTGCATAATTACTTGCATGATATTTTTTTTCATTTTCGTTAAAATTCGAATTAATTCCGTTTTTATTAACGTCTTTTACAGTCTTCCACGTCAAAGAATTTTCCTATTCAATCAATGTTATTGACTGAAAGGGATTGCTCATGTAGAATTAAGTCCGCCATACATTTATATATATATATATATATATATATATATATATATATATATATATATATTAGGTATACATTAAAGTGTAAAATAAATAACTGTACCTTTCAAGCGATATGCTAGAATATATATGCAATTTAAAAAAAAATCCAGGAAATAATTGACCTCCCCCTGAAATTTCGACCTAAATATTTTTGAGTGTCAGCTACTGACATACATACGTACGTTCAAATGATTTACAATAATGCTAAATTAATTTTTAACTTTCCACGCCAAGCAGTTTCTAAAGAAAACAATTTGATAGGTAGATAGAAGGAACACTTAAGTGATCTTATAAGAGTTTCGTTTTTCTTTTGGAGTATAGAAATCTAAAAAAGATTCGAAGGAAATGAACGACGTCCAGTGGTAAAATTTGAGTGGGAAAATATTGCAGGAATATAAGCAGCGAGGTAATTCTACATTATATGTTCCACGACAGAAGCCACACTTTTTATAAACGAACGGTACATGCTAAATTTTCTTATAAAGCTCGTTATGTATTTAATGCCGCATCATTCTTTTACCCCTTAAATGTCTAAATAGCTCCTGTTCTCGACATGTAAGATAATTGCTTTAACATCGTTTATTAAAATTTTACCACATTTGAGAAAGTCATGTACTCGGTGCCGTCTCATGTTCGTTGAGACTCAAGCGAACGGAGTATACAGACGTATCCCAGCGAAAGCAATTAATTTTCTAATATTTCTACCCAGGAGAGAGTGCGCGACGCAGAAAATATAAAAATACATTATTAATTATCTACATTACAAAACATAAAAATACATATGTTCCACGACAGAAGCCACACTTGTATGAATACAAATTTTGACTTTTAAGGGGGAATTTTTAAATTAATGTTTCGAAATTTTTTATTTAATGAATATTATTAGAGGTTTATCAAGTCAGAGTAAAGAATTTTCTAGAAATGCTATCTGAAACTTGTTACCAAGAAGTTCTTTAATATATCTACCAAAATATTGAAGAACTTTTTGGTGACAAGTTATATAGAGAATTATATGAGCACTTATCTATTTAATTTCCGGAAAGCGAATTATCCTAGATTCGGTGCCATCTCGGCATTTGGAAAGACAATTTTTTGAATTGTACATAGTAGGATGGCAAAATGGTAGCTCACAGTTTTACTCATAAAAAATCCGTTTTAAACATATTTAGTACAAATGAGTTATGTTTTATTTAGTTCGCCTGTTTTACCATTGTAAACTAAATACCCTAATAAAAATAAACGTTTTTACTAGGAATTCGTCCCTAAAACAAAGCATTATATGTGTAAACAATGAAAGAAAATTTGAAAGAAAAAAATGAGAACACGTATTTTACAAAATATATTATAATGAGCTTCATTTTTAATTATGAATTACGTTGTTTTCATGCATATTTTTTTCGAATTTAAAGTAGTTTGGTTAAAGTACGCTTAAATTGTTCCTAAGTTCGAAGAAACAACCACCAATTTTATTGAAAATGAGGCTCTCTTTTTAGAAATCATCATGTTAATTAAACTATTGCTATATTAACTTAATGGTTAAGTTAACATAGCCCTTCCTAAAAGAAATATTCTTTTTTTATTGTCCTGAGTTTTTGGATGAAGAAGTTTTAGGTAATTAGCAATATTTATATATATCCGCTTTGCAACATCTGGAGGAATAAAGTGATTATTTTAGTGCAGGTTATGGTTTAACATATTAACTTTGGTAGCACTCTCTTTTGAAATTAGAAACTCTTTTGATTGTTAGGCAAAGCGAAAGAATCGGCATAATGAAGTCGCTCCGGAGTGAACTATCTAGGCCCAGCGTTTAGTCGGGACAACGTGACGACGGTCTTAAAACTTTACTAATATTCCTTTGGAATCTCTAAGCTACACAGTTGATTTATGTTCTTCCAGTGAGCGTAACAATTTTTGTGGTGACATTGTAACTGGGTCTTAATAAATAAAAATCGGGTGAAACGTATTTTAAAATTTTCATTTATCAAAAAATTATACTTCGCGATCAAATTTGAATGCAAATTTATTCGGGGTGTAGCGTTTCAAAATTGCTGGCTAGTATGTTACCCTATATTTTATGTATAATATAAACAGCAGTTTGTAGATAAAATGGTGAGGACAATTTTATTAATCCAATGTTGATAAATAATGTAAATGTTCATTATTTATTAGCAAATCATGTCGCTCTTCAAAGGAAATATTTGTCATATCTGTTTCATATTTTTCTGTTCAATAAAGTTGCATCTATTAATAAAGTTACGTGAAAACCAGAAGTTAATTTTAGGATACTTTACGCACCTACCACATGATAAATAAATTATTAAATTGAGAAGTGAATTCGTGTGGAGTTGTTCTAATGAAATCATCCGGAAATGAAAGAATAGCGATTTTGATTCGTTGGTAATTTTCTATGGTACTCTCTTATAATACGCGACTAGACATTTTTCTTAGCAGGTACGTGTGAAAAATTTCGTTCAAATAGTTTCGTAACATTGAATTATTTTCCCAATTTTATTTTTATATGTATTTACGTGTTATTATTGTTTACATTCTAGAATTTTTAAAGATTTTTTAGACACAGAAGACAAAACATATTAATTTATTCTCTTTTTTTTCTTAAATTTCTATTTCGAACCAAAAATATTTTTAAAATTCTGCCAGTATTGTGCTATAAATTTTAATAAATACAGATATACGGAATCCCAATTGAGGTAACCGTGTGCAGTAACATCTCTGAACTGAAGATATTAGAAGTCTTCAGAAACCTTTATTTCTTAAAATCTAAAGACAAAATGCTTGGTGTACTTGGGGATGGCAACAAATAAATAGGTGATGAGACTACAAATTTAAATAATTGTGGAATCTAAATTTTTTATACTTTCGCACTCTACATCCGCTTAGTGGAGTAAAGTGCCTCTACGACGCATCGCCACGTTAATCGTCTATGCGTCACGAATTGCTTCCGGTTGTGCCCATGTTTTTGAATTCCGCCAGCACAGTCCGATAACTCTGTTTCAGAGATCCACATTTCAAAAGTTTACGGGCTCCAATTTGAATCCTGTTTTGAAATGTAGACGGATTCACTTCTGATTCTATAATCTAGAATTATTTTCCAGGTTTTGTTTTGAATTAAGTTTTAGCTTCTTCGTATTATTTTACCAAGTATTCGTGGAAAATTACTAGGTATGACCACTTTTGTTTGTTGTAGTTGCTAAGCAATTAACTTTATAGTGGCAATATTTTCTGAGAAAGAAAAAACATGTATCCATCTTAATGTTTATATTGATTACACCAACTCAAAATAACGTTTTTTTTGTAGTTTTATAAAAATAACCTAAGAATGATTTGTGAATAAAAATTAGTGACATTTGATACTCATCATAAGACCATTATTTACGACAGACAACTCTGAAAGTTTTTAAAATAAAGGAAATGAGATTGGTTAGTGTCGTAGTGGTAGTGGTAGTGATTTGTTCATTTATTTATTGTTTATAAAAATAGTCCCCGCGGTACTCTCTGCATCACTTCATTCGATCAGATCACCAAGAGATGCAGTCGGTCCTTCCTTCGACGTCCCTTCCACGCCCTTTTCGGAGACAGAATTACAAAAAACAATTTACATTTATTGATTAAAATAAATAGAAATTGCACAGTATAAGGTCAAAGTCATGTGAATAATGACCCATAACTTCGCGTGTAGATAGAACGTAGTGAAATATTTGGTCATTTGTCTGAGTTTTAAGAGACATTGTAACCGTGAAGGAAGATTCTAATGCAAAGACGTTGTTCTCGAACTGTTTTCAACACATCAGTTAAACAGCTTGTATTTACCTTCAATAAGTTTGCGGTAACTATTATTTTATTTTTCAGAACAATCGATGCATAACAACTCGTCCCTATGAAGAAAGAAGTGATTTTCCGAAAGAAATACCAATACGCGGAAACTCTTCATCTCTAATTCGCAACACTACGATTCATCTTCCTATTTAAATAATATTGTATGAAACCAAAGTGAAATTATATTTAAAAATCCCCATAATTGCTACAAGCAGATTTTATTATTACATATTATATTTATATATATATATATATATATATATATATATACATATATATATATATAAATATATATATATATATATATATATATATATATATATATATATGTGTAACAGTATCGAGGTAAGTAAGAAAATTTAAAGTTCTTTTAATAATCTTTTAGCCTTCTTATCATTAGTTTTGATTTCCAATAATTTGATTTGAATTTTGAATATATGTAAACGTATAACGTGCCACGTGTTCACTTTTTTAGAAAAAATTCAAGGTAACATTCTAAATAAAACATATTTATTCGATTTTTGTATACAAAACGTCAAAAAGAATAACCCGTTTTATCTATAAATGCTAACTTTAAAAAATTACGTAAATAGAAATTCAAGAAGGCATAAGAGAAACTCAAGAAGAACAGTCCGACACAAGATAATCGATTTGATACTGGTGCATAAAGCATACTCAATCACGTCAATTCATACAGAATAAATGCAAAAGGACATTGAAAGGTAAAACAAAGAAAAAAAAAGAAATAAAAAACAATATAAATAAATAATTAATACAATAAATAAATAATTTCACTACCGACCTATGTGACAATGACAAGCCAGATGAATTAAAATAAATAATGCTAATAATAATAATAACATTAAAAATTAAATATAAACATGCAAAATTTTGTTATTAAAATATAATAATTATAGAAAATGTCAAATTGAAAAAATATAGTGAAAATATTATGGATTATAATGTGATTAAATATGATGGTAATTATGAAATATTTATTTATCAGCTAATGCTTTGTCCAACGTATAATAAGCTTTTATTATAAGCATATTCTTCACTCTACTCTGGAAATGAACGCCTTCCAAAATGTTTATACCTTCAAGCAATTCGTTAAAAAATGTAGCACTATTGCATAAAAAACTTTTTGAAACCCTGGACAGTCTAATACCTAATGCTTCTCATGTTTTACCTGAACCAAGTACTATATTCATGTTTATCTCAATTTAAAAAAAAATAATTTTAATTTTTTTGAATATATACTTTCATATAAGCACTAGGTATAGTCATGCTTCAAAACGCTTCTCTGGATCTGATAAAAATATCGAATCGCAAATCTGAAGAATAAATTTTCTGTTAAACCTTTCGCAGTGCCCCAAAAAAGAAACCCATAAATTATTATGCTGTGAAAATAAGCCGCCTTTACGGCATCCATCCACTCAGTTCCATTGCCTTATTTATGGCGAATGTGGCACTTAATTTTTCTCCAGTAATAATGTCTCACTCAAAGGTATCTTGAAAGAATAACTTTTAATTCAACTTGAAATGTAAGCCAAATTACTTTAAGAGCCTGAAATTCTTGGAAGAATTTTTTAAGTCCATTTTAATCTCAGGACTATTTTTGACAGATATGTTCGTGTCCTCATCGCGATGTGTTCTTATTGAATCTTATAGAACCTTGTGAGTAATATTCTTCGTCAATTTCTTCCTCGTATAATAAATTTAAACTTCGGTTGCATACTCGCGTGTTTTGTTACTGCATTTGTTTTTATCATCAGTCTTCATATTTGTGAAAGACAATGATTAATTAGATAATTGCGTTTCGTGTTTTCATAGAAATTGCATAAATACTATATACAAGTGTGCCTTTAAAGACAAAGTAATGAATCTACGTTAGGTAATGTAAGTAACCGAGGTTTATAATATTTCTCGGTTATTATTTAGTCTAAAGACGTTTTATTTTTCTGATACGAGCATAATTGAAAATGTAGTCCGATTCGAGGATTACGTGCCTGAAATTTCTATGTATCCCAATATTTCGCTGCTGCAAAAGCTTTGTACTCGAATAGAAGCTTTGTATCGAGTTAGTTTGCATTATCAGATAAGGCAATAATCCCTTTGTTAGTGAATAAAGTAGCTAAAATTTGTTACTGCTATGCCAAGTGTTTATGGGAGATTAATGATGATATTTACAATAATATTAGATTTTTACTCTTATTATACGTTGCGCTAGAATTTATCAAAATATAGTGCAAAAGAAATACACTCTTCAGCTGTAACTTAATTATAATAGTTCTAACAGGCCTATGAGTGTAAATTAATTAGTAACGACAGTCATCGGATTAATTGCATAAGGACATTTTGAGGATACAACGCGAAAATAGCTTATCTGATATAAAAAACTTTCAACGTCGTTTAACTTAGTATCCAGATGGGTATAAAATATATAATATATATGTAGATTGACAAAATTTTCTTTTTATATAAATGTGAGTAGGAAGAGAAAAAATACAATAACTCCGAATGAGTATCGTAGCAAGGATGAAATCTAAGTACGTTAATACTAATTTAATTCGACAAACTTCATTGACAGAAACAAAAAAAATGAGAAATTCGTATTATGGTAATGCTAAAGAACTAGACCTCGTGTTATTTACCTAGTACCGCAAATATAATAAAATAAGAAATATGAGCTGCATTTAAGTATAAATAGACAGAAAAGTCCAAGAAATTTTGTTATGATTCTTTGTCATGTACTTAAATTTATACCATATATGTCACCAAGTTCCCTACGCATATATTGCCAATATAGGTTTCAATTCATGTATCAGATATACGTCAGAAAAAAATCAGGTACATCAGATATAATTTCAATAATTATCAGCCAACCTCTACTTCATATCTTACAGGTTGAAAAGAAAACATAATGTAACTTTTGGTACTCACCGACCAGTCGGTACATTTCTCACTCGAATATCAATTAAATTGGAAATATCATGGCTACTAAGGTTTTGGGTTTATTATGAAATTAATGAGCAAATCAGAAAAGTAATATTTTTCTAGCAACACATTTAAAAGATTCATTACGTTTTACACCACCGCTGTTTGTAACTTCCTAGCAAATTGAAAAATAAATTGTGAAATAATTACTAAGAGTTTGCAAAAATATGTAAATATTTTTTAATCCGAAACAAAAAAATCCGACTAAAAACGAGTACGTTTTCAAATATACTTAGGATGTTTTTGCCTAAATTGGATCGAAGGACAGGTTATTTCTTTTAATATACTAAATAAACATAATAACTTTTTATTATTCTAAAAAACGAAAACTTATATTAAGGGTCATTCAGGAGCAGAATTTAATTTTAATTAATTGAATTAAAACAAAGTTTTGGAAAAATTTATAAGCAATAAGCTATTTCATAATACTCAGATATTAGTGACGAATAAGTGGCCAACTGCACCATTCCAAAATTACATTTCATAAGAACTTATCGCTTAACTCGACCATATGTCGAAGTAGTACAGGGATTAACACATAAATCGCATAATATATGAAACAAGTGTATCATACGTATCTCATATTATGTAGCAGAAATAAAATTACATAATTTTTACCGATAAAACTCATAATTTGAAGTATGGAAGTTTATTAAATTCGTGATTTGAGGCAAATTGTATAACTTATTCACAATACAAATAATATAATCAGATGTTAAATATTTATAATGATACATGTTCTAAATAACAACAAAGAAATGAAGAACATTTAAAAATATTTATGATATGATGTGTCATTTCAACCTATATATTTTAATAGTGCTTGTAAATTTTCTTCAATTCTAATATATTATTCTTAACAATAACTCAAAAGACGAAATTCTGTAATCAAAATGCATGTATATTTGAAATTTTTAAATTTTCTTCAAATTGTTTCTTTCTTAAATTTTCTTTTTTCTTTGAAACAATATTAAGCAACCATTCCTCACCTGAATAAATATGATAAAAATATTTGAATTTCCGAAAAAACTTCGAAAGAGCTTTTCGAAAGGGAGAAAGGAATTTTTCTTTAAAATTATTAAATTTAACTTCTCAGATATTATACTTCTTTAAATAACATTTCATCTTAATGCTGTTGAACTCTGAAGCTCTTAATAGAGGAGAGTAATAAATCAATGTCCATGCTAAGTTATTAATTTGAGCTCGTTTTATCGGAGATTTTATTAATTTAATATTTTTCGTATCCAAGTATATTTTCTTAATTTATTTCAAATTCATTTTACATTATTTGAAGACTGCCTTTCTTATTGGAAAGAATTCTTATTTGGTAATATTACATCGGTAAATAAATAATGCACGTAAAAATTATCGTCTTTTATCTTTCACTTCCGACGAGCAATACAAATAATGAACTAGTACAGTAGAAATTTTTATTTATTTTTGGAAGGATTTTGAGAATAATGTGTTTAACACGCTGTGTCTATCGCTTAACCCAGTTTACTGCCCGGCCGACATTGAAAACTGGATGAAATTTTTAATACTGTTTTTTTTTAATTCTCCCTTTAAAGTTTTCATGTAAATATTTCTAGGTGTTAACTATTGAAATATATGTAAAGCAGTATAATTTAACACTGCCCCATATGTCTAGCGACTTTTGAGAAAATGATTGTCACAGGCATACAAATATGAGTGTGATCTTATAAAAGTTCGTATTTTTTCATTTCAAGTTCTTTAACCTCAAATAATAATTGAGTAGATATTTTAACCGTTTTTACCTGAGCCATAAAATCAATCACAATAATAAACGAATAAAAAAATTTCTGCCTATAAAGTTTTCATGTGTGATCTTATAAAATCATTTAATCTTTTTCGTTTCCAAGTATATTTTCTTAATTCATTTCAAATACATTTTGCATTCTCTTAAGACCATCTTTCTTGAAACTTACTACAGTTAGAACTACCATAGTATCATAAAAATATAAGCAAGGTTAAAGAATTAATATAAAGTGCGCCCTACAATGCACTGTTGCAAGGATTTTGAGAATAATATGTTTAACATGCTGTCTGTCTATCGCTTAATCCGGTTAACTGCCCGGTCGACATTAAAAACTGTATGAAATTTTCAATACCGTTTTTACCTGAGCCATAAAATTCATTAAAAAGCAAAGCGAGTAAAAAAAATTTCTCACTATACAATTTTCATGTAAATTTTTATGATTGTTTTTATGACTATTGAAATATATATGAAGTCTTTTGAGGAAATGATTGTCACAGACACACGAATATGAGAGTGATCTTATAAAAGTTCGTATTTTTTCATTTCAGTTATGAAAATTTGCGTTTTGCCCTGTAGATACAATTTGTTTAACCAAACACTGAAACGACTCTATATTGTTTTATTTCAAATAATAGTCGAGTAGATATTTTTAATAATCGTAACATGTATTATAGAAAATTGAATTGTTATTTTTAGATGAATATATCATCAGATTACGATGCCTTCCAGGTCAAGTTAAATGACTACAGACTCGTCAAACTTACTTCTTAATTGGGGAGATATATCACAACCTTCCAGCTCCATAAAGGGAACTTGAGGACTATCCGTCTAATGTACAAATAAGTTTGAATTCTATATCAATTTTCTCAAAGTTAACTTATACTCTCAACCGTTAAGGAGTTCATACATAAAAAAACTCATTCTCATCGAATTGATAACCTCGTCTTTTCCGAGACCTTTTATCTGTGAAGTTTGTCTGTGAGTTTATTTATTTTTTCGCACGTTATGAGAAAACAGCTAAAGTAATTTCGACAATGTTTTCACTGGTGAATCCTGTCGAGCCTGGACTAGTATAAATGTTTTATATAATTGTAACTGTGCAAGTAAAGAAAATTTAGTAATTTCACAATTCAGTGCGAAGCGCACTTGAAGAAAATTGCTTTTATATTTAGTAAAACAGACGATGTTGCGTGTAGCAATATGATAGGAAATTTATTGACATTTTCTACAATATGTAATATTTTATATCGCTCTGCGATAATTTATTTTGGGGATATAAGCTTTCAAGGTACAATATACGTGTACTGTATTCCAAAAATTAACATCATAAAAAAAAATTTGTTCACAAAATACATGGATTTTTCTGAATAGTATAGTTTTCACAAAAATGGAATTTCTTCAAAAAGTATCGCATAGAAAGTTACATTAACTTTCGTACTACTTAGTATTGGTAACTTTGTACAGCTATCCTCACGCGCTAGGATACATTAGATACCATATTAACAATGTTGGAAGATATGAAAAATAATTTGTTTTAAGCGCCTCGTTTGTCTAAATAAAATAGAAAAATTCAATCACAGAATGTTTCCCACGAGGTTTTTCGTTGGAACGTAGATGTATTAGCTACTTCACTTATATTAGTTGACTGAATTCGATACAAATCGAATGAAGAATCGCGCGGGTAAATAAACTAATTTATGCAATATCTGTCTACTTCCGTACGCAATATTCCGTCCTTCTTAACAACTTTACTTTGTCTAAATTCTTTACAAATTACCTATATTTAAGTTATATACTGTTCGGTTATAACTTTATGCATGTAGTTTCAAACTCTAGTTATTTGACAACGTCTATTCTTTTTATCCACGCTATGTTCACTTTTATATTTTAATGTGTGCTTTTCAATTCTTGACCGTTTATATAAGTTAAAATAATTTAGTTTTTTATTTATTTACGGACACACATACACACACACGTATTCCTCATACCTTTGCTAGGTCTCGCTTCTTACCAGTTTTTGTGACATAACTTGTTTATATGTGACATAACTTTGTTGTAAATTTTGTAGTTAATTTTCCTGAGAAACTTAAGAAAAATAATATTCTTCGTTTAGATGAATAGTAAATTCTGGTTAACCCGTTTTCAAAGTCTCTTGATTACTCACGGTACACTCGTCGTTTACGCCTATAGGATGGACGGTGGAAACTTTGTTAGTATCACTGTCTTCTTGCTATAACAACCAGATTCTACAGGACATTTCGTTTGTTATTAATCTGATCATAAGATTACTCTAACGGAAAGAAAATTCAGTGTAACATAAGAATGTTACATTGTATATCAAAGTAATTATTGAGGTAATAATTTTTGGACAATACCTATTTGTAGATTTGTAGCCCAATACAGATCGTGTGTTTTCAAATCTAGCATTGCATAACTGCATGCAATATTGGGACGCAGGTCCCCATATCAAAGGTCACAATGTTAAAATATATTATTTTTAAAACTGAATGAGGGTATTATATAATATTAACAAGTAGTTACTTTTTCAAACGTAAAGTTTATTAAATTTTAAGGTATTACATAAACATTATAAAATACACCACAACATATTGATTATATTGTAAATACAGGCAAATAACGTTACATCAAACTCAATTGACATGAAACTTTTTGTATATTCTAACAAAACTCACGCGAAATTGACAAACTGAATCACAACAATAGCATATGTCACTGTTAAGCTCAAGAAGCTAAGTAAAAGAGACATCCGTATGTTGTACATGTGGAATACAGTCAATTGCCCTGTCTTATTCCAATCGAGGAGTTCCTGTACTAATTCCAGCTGTTTGTTACTTTTAGGAGCTACAAACAAGAAAAGTCTTTGTACACGTTTTTGCTAAACAAAATGTAATTTATTTCCTTAGATACTGACGAAAAAGTCTTTATCAATTTTTTCAAAATATAACTTCAAATTAATAATTAATTAAATAGGTAATCAGCGATAAATTAATTGAATATGTCATTAGTTAATATTCGCTGTAATATACTGTGTCTACTCAGCCATCGTGGATTACTACATAATAGTTACTACATCATAGTATCATACTAGGATTATAGAACATATAGGTATAGAAATTTTATTTCTAGACCTAAGGCAAGAAAATAGTTAAAATTAAATTCACATCGACTTGGTTTTTTTATGTGGTCTAAGTACAAAGAAACCATAAAATAGATATTATTTTTCGTTCATCGACACCGTGTCGAGATGACACGTATCCCATTACTCCCTAGACCCTAAACTTTATAATACTGAAACCTAACCAAAATTTGTGTAGGCTGACAAAAACGGATATATATATATATATATATATATATATATATAGCATAAGCATATTGATTATATAAACTAAATACGTACCAAGAATATCCTCCATTGCAAATTCTGCAAAATGTGATTTTATTTTTGTTACTTCTGCGTAAAGTTTCTCACCAACGACGCAAATTCCAGTCACCGATACCACGAAGTTAAAGAACCAAACTAATGAATTAAATGCAAGAAGAGCTTCAAAGCCCTGGAATGAATGAGTATTTTCTTATTATTTTATGAAAATATATGCAAAATTAATTTGGCTAGAAATAAACTAGTCTCTTAAACCCTTTGGAATCAAAGGGTTCAAAGAAAATAATTTTAAATTTTACAAATGTCTGTGCTGCTACAATATCGTGTTTTGCTATAAATAATGTATGTTTCTTACTCACATTTATTTTTACGTTCTCAAGAATAAATTGAAGGCTCGACAATATATTTAAAACTGTCAAAAAACAGGTTAGAAGCAGCTGAAATGAAATTTTCTTACTACAATTTCAATATCGTACATTAAATTAAATAAATATATCAGGAAACAATTCAATGAATATTCCATACCTGAACCTCAAACATGCGATTTAAAAATTGCAATAGGTCCATAATCTTCATGAGAAACTCTGACAAATAAAAAATTACTTTTCCTTTGAAGGGTGAATCAAAAAGTTGGTAATTCGGGTTATCGTTTTGAGAATTAGTATGTTTGGAATATCTTTTTAATGACGCAAACCCAGACTGAGGATTGGCAGCAATAAAATACGAATTAACCAACTGTATGGGTTTTTTGATACTATTAACAAGTGTAAAAAATAATAACATTTCTAAATCAAAATGCATATTGAAAGTGGCACCTAGGAGTAAATTTAAAAAGTGTATTGCTTCCAGGGATCCGATATAAGAATAACAACAAAGAGTAACCTTAGTCAAATGGTAGGTAATAATAACAAAAATTAAAATTATGTTTGATAATTTATCATGTTTGAACAAATTTTTAAGATGATGAGCCTCAAACATATCGTCCACTTCGCTAATGTGACGCAATAGATTTTCAAGCATATTCCTCTTCCATAGCACGTTTGAGCCCATCAAATACAAGCCGTAACCGATCATCACTATGTCGCATAACAATTGTAAGTGTAAGTATTCACCATATTTTACATTATATATTGATGCTATAGTTAATGTAATAAAAACCCTTATAAAGCATAGTATTTTCAATATATTCGTCTTGTTTCTCCCGGCACTGAGTCAATATTTGCAGAACAAAATAGGCCGGATAGTATTTTCAAAATATAAATGCGTGGTTTTCACATCAACTACTTTATTCGAAGGCATTGCTGATTATCGCAGTCGTATTCACATGAGAAACACACTGAAAATAGTGAAGCCTAGACAGCAACTAACTAGTTTATGTGCAATCGATGGTAATTACATTAGATGACAATCAATGTTTATGACAGCCATTGTTATGCAATAGATGGTTATGACAGCCATTAATCAAGCATCCATAGTTCGTTTTTATTCAAAAGGGTAATTAACAAAAAATATTTTAACTTAATAATGTACTTCGGAATGCAAAGTGGTTTTAAAACATTTACAAAATTATCATATTTGTCTTATTCCTTCAGATTTCCCCTGTTTTGTCCTGGTATCATATAATTAGTTACACATGGCCGGATTCTTTAACGCAGTCCAGAATTCAAAGCTGTGGGAAAGTAAATACAATTTTGTGAATCGATGAAATATTTTATGACTATTGTTAATCAAATTCTTTGTGAGTTTATTCAATCAAATTAAAGAATATAGTTTTATTGAATCTTATAAATATAGACTTGAATGTCTATGGAATTATAGAAAATTTGGCGAATATGGTGTGTTCGAGTAAAGTTGTTATAACACTGTTTATTTAATCATATATATTTTTATTATTTTTATACGGTGCTCGGCATCATCAACACGATGGGATGTGACGCGGCGGACACCTCGTTCGGTTTCCATCATTTTCGCAAGAAGAACTATTTATTACCCAATGCTTTTCTTAAATTTGTTGCTCATTCAGTTTCTATTTATGACGTTTAAATATAATCATGATACAGAAAGTAGTATAAACGGTAATATTTTTGAATATTATTATTAATTTTTTTAAGAACCAAGGAACCAAGGATTTTAAGAAGAAGCAGGAAAAAATTGTTGATTTACTAAAATTTGTATATATATATATATATATATATATATATATATATATATATATATATTTATATATGTGTATATATATATATATATATATATATATATATATATATTTATATATGTGTATATATATATATATATATATATATATATATATATATATATATATATATATATATATATGTCTATATATGCATGCATATATTGATGTATAGCAAAACTATATAGAAAACACCGGAGAAAAGATTTTTCGAAATTACAAGCAATCCTCTAGTCTCCGATCGAAGAACTGTGTAACTTACAAGTTGTTTTGAATTCATATTAACTATGGTCTTGGCTTTGTCCAGGCCAAGAAGTACCGTAATTACATTATTGTTTTAAATCATCTTTGTCTAATTATCCTACAGAGTCAATTAAATAATTAAAAGTATTCTCAACTGTTTTATTTCTGATTATTTACTTTTGTCGAAGAGAGAACTGCCCTGTCCAACCATGTAATATGAAAACGCTTGTAACAAAGAGTCTTTGATAATTACTGGACGAAATCGTTAACCATGAAGAAAATCGAATTTCAAGTTATTGCCAACTTCCTGTCGAATCAAGGGAAAAACACCACAAGTTTTATTGAATGGAATATCATCAGTTTACACAAACTTTGACTTTAGTAAAATCGTAATTTACAAGTAGCATAATCTCTTTAAACAAGGTGTAGATTAAATTAAATAAACAGACAATAAAAAGACATTATTGAAAAAATTTCGCATTGAAGAAGCAGTTATATGAAATAATGAAAGAGTCTTCTGCAAATATTTTAAATGTTCTTAAAATTGGCATGTCAAAAATCAGAGCAAGATGGGCAATAGGAATGCTCATACCGCAGCTAAAGCAACAATGTGTCAAATGTTCATGTAACCCTTGGATCTCTGCAGAGTGAATAAAGATTAAATTTTGAGCCGAATATTACGGATGATGAAACTTGGGTTCATTATTACAAGCCAGATTCTAGAGATCATGCAGTGACATAAAACGGCTATTACACCCCTACGAATTTTAGGACATAGGATATCCTGCTTATTGACTTCAAGATAAGGGTGTTTCTGTAATGAGAGAGTTATTTGCTGATCTACTGGAGCAGATTAAAAAAGCATGGAAGGAGAAAAAGCTAGGAAAATCAGCGAAAGGTGTGCTGCTTTTCAAGACAATGCTACTGTAAATAAGAACCCTACGTTTTGGAGAACATTATGATGGTCACCCTTCACAAGTACGGCTTTAAAATAAAATATTGTAATACACACCTTACAGCCTATACTCGGTGTCTGAGGATGAGTCGATTAAGATTATATATATATATATATATATATATATATATATATAACTTTAGACGTATATATATTTCGGTATATTACAGAGCAAAAACTTAATATTTTTTGAGAATAACTTTATTCGTGCTCTACTTAGTTCACTACAGATTTTTCATTCACTCTTGATTTGAATCCCTACAGAAAGTACTCTGCGAGAACAGGAATTATATTGTGTGCGATGCGGGAAAAGGCGAGTTATTTAATGGGAAACAGAGCTCGCAAATTCCTTCCAACACATTTGTAATATTATGTGAATAATTTACTGCGAGCGATCAAAAGATGAAGTTAATATCCTCAAACTCATTTATTAACTCTTTTAATATAAACCCGAGTCGTGCTCTCGACTTAGCAACGCATAGTAAGAGTTAGAGCTAAACTAACAAGTATTGTATTGCCTTTAGGATTTACCACTCAATCATCTGTTTTAGTTCAGTTAATCATCATTTTACGTGAATGGCAAATTTTCCTGAATAAACCTAAATTAATGAGTAAATTAATTAATATTCATATTGATAATTCGACTTAGATTTCTTCGTTGGCATGGAAAGTTTTCAGTAAAATTTTCACTTGCACTTATTCCAAAACACGACATGACAAATGGTTGATCTAGCACCCATTATTATATTTAATTGTGTCACGACAATGTTGATTTTATTAGATTGTACAACAAATACCTGAGCAGAGGCAAGTCACTGTTAATCCTTAAAACTTGAAACACACAGAATTTATTCTCCTAACTAACTTAACAAATGCGAAAATGAGTTTGTTTTTTATCTGCAAAAACCTAATCTAAATTTAATTCATTTATTTAATCATACATGATTAAACATCAAAGGAACGCTTGCTTTCAAACAAGCAAACTTTTTTATAAAATGTATTACTCAAAACATATTTGCGGGCAGAAAAGATCCAAAGAAATAAACTTGTGCAACAATACATCGTAAAATACGCGCAACAATACATCATAAAAATTGGGGAAAAAAATATTATAGGTAATTCGTATTTAGGGCTAATTTATGTGGAATTCTTCTGTATATTCGTTCGACTGGAAATCATACTGTAATTAATTATTTTATAAAAGCGAGCGGCTGGCAAGCGAACCGATTCAAGAAAAAAATCTGCTAAAGATAATAATATTAGCTTTCAAAGTTAGCTAAAATGTTAGCTTTCATCTTCTTTTTAATGCGTTAGAAACAAAATGAATGGCTTGAATTATAAACAAACAAAAATATAGTAACTGTTTTTCCTCAACTTGTTTAAGAGGGTAACAATTTTCCCGATTTCAAGGTTTAAACTATGAGCCTCTTTCTGGAAAGGAAAGTAATTTTTTCGTTATTTTTCTTTGTCTCTATTGATTAAATTAATTCATTTTCATTTGGCAGTGTACTTCAGAACTAATATTGCAAATTTTTCACGGAATATAGAGTGTTTAAGTCATAAAATCGTCACAAAATTCTTTCGCCCAAATACATTTTATGCGCCATGGGATAGCATCGAGGGTGTGCTTTTATTATTTATGTAAAGACCTATCTTAATTTTATCACCAGTAATCTTCGTACTAATTTCAATAATTATAAATTTGATTAAAAGCCTTCATTCCGCCGAAAAGGAAATTCTAAACACGTGCATGCATACAGACAGAGACACAGATTTAGATTTTTAAATATTGTCTCAATGTTTTCTTCCATAGTTTCGTAAGGTGAATACATAATTAAGGGATTGAAAATTACTACAAAATATGTCTTTATATGGAGTGGAGTGTAGACGCAATATTTTTTCTTATTTCTTAAGATATAAGCTAGATCAATGATTCTATAAAATATAATTATAGAAATACATATTATTACAAACCTTATAACATATATACTTAATTTTTGTTCTTAAAAATTTCAAATTCTGTTAAAAACTTATGAATTTAAATATTCAACGCAATATTTATACATAAGCCTGGCTGCTTTAAATTGTATTTTAAAATTTTGACAAAAACTTTTTTAAATAATGTTAAAAATTAAACTAATTAAAAATATTATTAGCAAAAACAAAGTCTTAATTTTGTATGTTGGTAGAGAAAAAGACATGAATGAGACATGCAGGTAAACAGGATATGAATGGAAGGAAAATTGTGCAGGTTAAGAAGAAAACAAGGAAAGAGGTACATTTTTTCCAAATTACTTTTAAACCCATATATTGATGGTGAATTTCTTTTTTAGGATCCAATGAATTCCATAACTTAGCGGCATAAAATGTAAGAGAATATTCAAAAAAGACGAGCAATGTTTAGGAACGAGAAGCAAGCGTACGTTTTCGGAACGTAATTCGACACCACAGGCAGATAATCACGTGAATCCGGCATAGAGATAAGGTCTTTGTGGGTTGTTTGAAATATTATAAAATGTGACATAAGTTAATTTGTGTAATATTTATTTACTTATTAACAGCCTCATATAAGACAAAATGTGAAATTTCATAGCATGATAACATACAGTTTTTTTCTATATTATAAGGATATTTTTCGGAAAGGATATTAAGTGATTTTATTTCTTAGGAATTTAACATCATTTTCCTCCCTTTTGCAGCAGCTAAGATTAATTTCTCTTAATAATTTAAAATCTTTTTTGGAATTAAATTCATGAATAACCAAATGAACTTGAAGAACAAATATAGATAATGAACTAATTTGAAGAACGAATAGAGATAAATTATATTTATTCGTAATAAATTTTCATAAACACTTTTTTACTTAAATAAAGCGAAAACGATACTTTTACCATATAAACATATGACGTATTTATATCTAATTACGCTCACATCAAAATCCCAATTTCAGAAGTCCATTAGTATATTCTTGTCAAGTATAGGTCTTTTTAAAATAAATAAATTAGGACCACTGCGCAACTATAAGAAATATGTATATTTAATATAGACTATTATGAAAATATATTTGTTATGACATAAAAAATATATAGAAGTGTGTCATAAAAAAGAATGTGGAACCATAACACAAAAAAAGAACGTGAAATCATTCAACCATTTTCAAATTTTGAAATATATAATTGTAATAATATATTTAATATATTATTACAATTATCCCAAAAATTATATTTTTTGTATATTTTTGATGTCAACACAACTCTTACGAGTTACAGTACATGGCAAACCAAGACTTGGTCAGAGTCAAGGAACAGTATAAAGTATTAATCTGGATATTTAGAACATATCGGCAGCTTGATAACAAACGAATAATACTGAAAAATGGTTGGAAAGATTGCGATTTGCGCAATTTTTAAAAAAATACTTTCTTACTTCAAGCCAATCGTTTTGTAAAGCTATTTTCGGAGTAAAAGTGAAAGTGTGACTAGTAACTTCATTCTTTATTACCACGTGATAAAATTTTAAATGTTACGCCTAAAGAAAAACTTAAAAGAGTTATTCAGAATTTCAACTTGGCAAGTGTTGGTGATAATGCCACACAAACTACTGAAGACACTTCTCTTGGTATACAAATTGCTGATAGTGAACAAATGTCTTATGAAACGCATACTGATTTGGCAAATATTTGTTTTTATAATACACGTGTTGATGATGCACAAGTTAATAAAACACACACAATAGAGAAGGCGAAGAAAATGAAGATGACAAACAAGATGAAGGCGATAAACAAATAAAATACAATTTTCTGAAAGCAATTGCCCATATCAGCATTCTCTTTTAGTAACAGTTTCAAAACGTTTCTTGTTTGAAAAAAAAACATACCAAGGTTTAAGGCGGCGTACAAAACGTAACATGCCACTTCATTCTACTTGTTGCGTAAATTCATTAGAAACTAAAAAAATACACATAGAAAAGAGACATCTAAAAGAGATATTGATTTGACAGGTTAATCTTTCTCCAGTAAAATGTAGAGATTGTGCAAGGTTGTGCGTCCCTGATATTGACAGCGATCGAATAAATTCAGCAAGTGTTCTTACATGTGTCATAAATGTGTATGATGAATATTATCAATTGGCTACAACATGTGGGACTATTACAAATGTACACTAGAAATAAGTTTTTCATCTGTAAGGAAAATTCACAACAATATTTTTGTTTCACAACAAAGTCATTAAAAACCTAGAATAATTTCACTTGTGATAAATATAATGAAGATTAACCAAATCGTCGTGATAGAAATAAATATCGGATGTTCCTCAGCTAATTTGGTGGTTATTAAGATACACTAGGGCTTAGGGTATACTGCGCTTCGGATATTAATAGTAATATATATATATATATATATATATATATATATATATATATATACATATATATATATATTTATATATATACATATATATATATATATATATATATATACATATATATATATATATATATATATATATATATATATATATATATATGTATATATATATATATATACATATTTATTTATGTACGCTTTCGAAGATTTATAAAATGAAGTTTGTTAAAGCTCTACACATCTGAATTATTTTTCCGAAATTTGTAAACTTATGTAATACAAACTTCAAAGAAATCTAATTGGAATAGAATCGGACAATTGCAGGTGATCGATATTTTATAACAGTCATTGTTATTTAAAACTCCGTAGCATGAATCAACTGTTATAAAGAAATGCGCCTTTTACTTTATTTTTATTATACAACTAACTATCTACTACTACTAAGTTTAGATTTACTATGTTATCAAATGCCATTTTAATGAACATTTTTTATTCCAAACCGCTTGTTTACGTCTCAATAAAGTCACGCGCAATGTTTTAATCTTAACATTAAAACATATTAATTAACATTAAAACATTCCCCAAAAATTAAAAAAAAAATTGTTTTATCCAACTCTTGGCGTACCATTGCTTTGCTTAACAAATATTGACGTTTAAACCCCAATAAAGTAGTATTATTTCATTTGAGACAAAAAGTGCGTAGTTTTTCTAATTATGTAATAAAAATTTTCCTATTACTGAATGAACCAACTTCTCTTATTTCCAGTACGAATTTTTAACGTTACTCTTGATTGCTCAAAAATTGTTAATGCTAAAGTCAAAATTAAATTACAAAAAGATTAACAAGTCAAAATTCCCCAACACTCGAACCAGTTTAATCACCATTGTCTAATATGCTGAAATAAAAAATACGTAATTAATATCCTTATTTATTTTTGAATTAGTATGATAATTATAAACGGCTTAACAGAAATTTGGTAAGAAGCACAAATAAAAATATGTTGTTTTTGTACTATGTAAATATTAATAAATACCATTCTTACTACAAACTGTAATATGCGTTTACATTGAACCACAATAAAATAGTTTAAGAAAAAGAAAATATCGTCTATCAAAATATGGTTATCTCAATCATTTGTATAATCCTTTCGTTATATCACAAAGGACTCAGTAGAAATGCGTTTTCTGAACGGTTATTTCGGGCAAATTGATCAACTTAACGTCGAGAACGAAGAGTATGTCACGTTCTTGAAAACTATCATTTAAATTCTAATTTAGTAAAAGTTAAATACAAATTCGAAATATGAAACTATTTACTTGAGAACTATATTTGATATTACTGCCCTAAAGTACCTGTGGTTGTATGCTGGTCAGTGATTTTGTTGAAGGTCTAGTCATATCAGAAATATTTAATAAGAAATATTACCTAAAATTGCAAATGAACCTTGCCGCATCAACTTAAATTTATACTCTGTGGGATTCACAAATTATCTCCAATTCGAAATTCAGAATATATTGAATTATGGACACTCATAAACTGTTTTTGTAGAACTGTCAGATCAATTTAGTGAGTGGTTGCCGTACAACCTAATATGTATTATTTTAGTTATAATATTTAGTGGAAATATTAAATTAGTCAATAACTCTCAGTAACCTTGCTCAACAGAACATTAAGAAATATGTAATATTTGACAAGAGCAACTTTACTATTAACATATAACTTTATTGCTAAATGACTTTTATGAGATTAAATATTATTGAACATTCAATAATATAAACGATTCCATCCACTTATCCGATACACTTATGCAGTATCAACGTATTTTCAAGCATATTATATTTATATTTAATTAATTCCAAAGTTTAAATGTGAATTGGGATACAGTCAATGATTCACCGCAGAATCGTAAAATATAGATCTATACTGAAGAATTAAGAACCAAGATGCTCTGTATTTAGAGCGTTGTTCACATATATATCTCCATATACCAGAAAATATAGAATGTTGGAAGATATTTTAGAGTGTTTTACGACAAACATTCTTTATTTGAGTATACTATATGAATTGTCAATTAATCTGCAGGTTAAAATTCTTCCAGTAACAGAAAAAGTTTAGAATAACTGTCGACGCAGATGTGATAAATTATTCATGCAGTTTTTACTATTAGCAACGATTAAGCTTTGATTTAAGTCATTATATCATAAAATCTTGCTAATAGCTCAACTGGGTAAGCAGACTAATGCCTGAATATCCTACATTCAAATAAATATAGGAAGATGGTTTCAATGATACTTTGGATAATTTGCTTTGCAAGAGGACAATAATTGGTTTCAATATTAAAAGAAACATCGAAAAGCTCCTATTAATATTTAAATTTTATATTTCCTTTATAGAAAAAGTGAATAACATACTTGCGAAATAACGGATATGGACAAGGATCCAGCTAATCTTTAATTTTAATGCAAATTTCGTACAACATCTGAGATGATGTCAAATTCTGAACATAATAATATATATTTAATATGGATATGTCACTACACCGGCGTACTAGTCGACAATTTACACAAGCAGAATGCACTCAATACATTTTGCAAGACGGAGCATGCAAAACTAAATGGAATCCAGCTTTGTGTTAAAATATAATTAGATATTAGTTTGTCCTAAAATGTAAACTTGATACTCGTGCGATTTACTTTCAGCAGCAGCGTTATAAATTTGTACGAAAATAACGCCAATCCAATGCTTTGCACATGCAAGACTGAATTCATTTGAATTTTTGTTATTTTCATAATAAGGCCTATTGGAATGTTAGCTCCCGTGATATTTATTAAATCATTTTTAACTCATAAACCTTTCCGGCGTGGATGCCTTCCGCTTCGAAACTTCAAATGAATAACAAAAATACAAAATATATAATATTTTATTTCGCCCCTTCCTTGCCTTATCGAAAGCATGCCAGGGAGCTTGACAGTTCTGATGACGACAAGTGCGAGAATTTCCATCTGTTTACTTAATACATTAGAACTCAACTCCTGAAAATAGGGATAGATATGCTTCTATGTAGGAAAATGAACGAATACCGTAATATTTTTATCCATATATTTTATACGTTTAATGTTTGTTTGGCCGAGTAAGTTTGGCCGATTATAACAATAAGCAGTACTTATAGTTTAGGAAATCACTATCCCAAAAGTGAAGGCCTCAGAGATATTTTCGTTTTAAAAACTAATGAAAACTGTAACGTTCTTATTTAAATTTATTTATATTTATCTAAATTTAAAAATATCCGTTCAACAGATTAATGATTTTAATTAATAGGCGCAACTGAGCGTACAATTTAACTGCAAAACTTTTCGTACTGTAAGCATCCATCGATTTTTATGATCGACTTATTCAAAGTAATATATATAATGTTTAATTGTATCTAGTGTCTTCGTGCACTGAATATTTGATATTAAGTAAAGTGAAATATGAAAACATTTTGTACAATATTTAAAGATAAAAATTAAAACAACTACATAGAGTACCTGAGCTAAGAATCGCTATGTCGTGTCGAAATTTCATACACCATGTTAAGTCAATATTGTACTATTTTTAAAACATTTAAAACTAAAACTTTGTTAAGCGATTTTGGAGATTTGATTTTTTGCAGTCATAACCTATTGGATGATTGATTGATATGTTGAAAATTTGTTGCCTATATATCGTTGAAATAAAACAACGTAATAAATGATAATGTAAAAGTTCATAGCAAATAGATGAGATAACAATTTTTCTTGCAGCCCAGATTGAAACGAATCTCGAAACGGGGCAACGAAGACAAAGACCTTCTTGGCAAGCTTTATGGTTATCGGGTTCTCCTTATTGAAATAATTATAAATTATTTCGTTTTCTCATTTAATTTCAAAGACGTTGAAAACATCGAAGGTAAAATAATAAATGTTTAGGTTTTATTTTCTTATGAATTTTTTTTTTGTGTTACACTTTTTTTGTGTTTCGATTGGCGCTTGATTATACTTTTTATATGAAAGAGTAAAAATGCGCTTCAATATTTGCTTGAATTTGTTGTTAATATAATTTAACAAATTGTATATGATTGATACTCATCATAAGTTATTGAGGGTGTTTGCTTTAAGAATGACTTCATTTAATTTCAATACGCCAGGAAATATCGTACTAGGAAGCAGGTATCGCAGCGTAAGAGAAAGACGTCGCCATTCTTTTCAATTATCTAAAATGTCTATTTTTGTAATATATCTCTTCGTGCATAGATTTTTTCTTTTTTATATATATTGTACACACATAGTAAATGCAAGTTCTGGCTTGTGTGCTAACTTTTTTGTATATTTTTTTGTTACACGATCCAAAGAAAACGTGCACACAGCTTTCACATATTTGTTTATTTAAAAACATGGCAATAAAATAGTCATGATCTTAAGAAGTTGGATGGAGGGTAATGTCAATCTTTTTCTTTTAATATACTCATACTTCTGGAAAACTTATATTATCTTTTGATATTTTCTCGTACCAGATTAAGATTTTCATACGAAAATGTAGAATATATTTTAGCACGTATGCATATTATGTATTTTTAGTATACCATATTTAAACATGAAACGTTAAAAAACTGTTTATGGTAAGAAATATAAATTAGGGCCGCATATAGTGATAAAATATTCATGATAAAATGTAAAATCTTTGGAAATACGAAGTAAAGTAAAATAAAGTAAGCAATGCTATGCTTACTTTGATTTTATGCTTACATATACGATTAGCGGAAGCATTCACAGTTTAACCCTAAAGTGATTGATGAAATCTATTTAACCGTCACTTACTAAACAATAGAATTCTAAGAAAATTTATGTCTCGCTTTACTATTGGATTATGACGTCAAAGAATAACAGATTATTTCATTCCAGACAAATTAAGACACGCCTAAGATGTTGAATAGATTTTTATGAAATATAATTGATTAATTTTTAATTCAATTGTCATCTGGCGTATTCAATGTAACGGATCCTTACTCTTTATTAAAATGTAATCGTAGGAGATCCGCACTACAAGTATAAAATCGCATCCTTCTAAGATCACTCATCTGTCCGAATGTCGATTGGTTACAGCAGTTTTTCTCAGAAACATTGAGTGCTCGCAAAAAATTTTAAAAATTCATATTCTATTCTGGCTATTGTTTGAAAGAGCTAATGATAAGACTGTGAAAAAGATTTTTCTCTTAACTTTAGGTCGTATTTCTTGAGAGATATACTGAAAAATATATCCGGTTCCCCTTACTTATGAAATTAATAAATCCAAATTAATTAATATGCAGGATTTATAGAAAGCTATGAAAAGTTTATGGGAAAATTACAATAATTATTCTAGATATCATATTCGAAATAATTTCGGTAATATGTACGTCCCCTCCTATGGCATTAATTATATCAACCTTAGGAAATCCATATTTGTGGTAGCTGTTTCTATTTTTAATTAGAGAATATAAAATTAGTTTTAATAGAAAATATAAAAGTACTGTGCCGTAGAATGATTCGTAATGGAAAAGTTACGTTATTACTTCGTAATAAGCTTAGTGATAATACACTAATGAACAAAATCGGTATGAGATATGGCATGGGAAGGATGTTTTATTAATTGAAAAATATTTCAACGTTCAATTGCCATATTTTTGGTTAATTGAAGAAAAAAGCATTAAAGATGCTTAGAACATATGCTTGCTCCAATTAAATACAGTCAATTTGAATGATGAAAACAAAAAGGTACACTTAAATAAAGTCGAATTAAGTTTGTCACTAAAAATATTACACTAAGGCTAGTAACTAATAAAAATTTACTTTTGATTATTCATTACTTAATTACATTTGAGCAACATTTAATATATGAGGCGAAAATTTATAATTAATTCATATTGGTTCATGTCGTTTGTATCCGTCGTGTAAATATATCAGGACAAATTCCCTCTAAATATAATATTTATGGTGGATAAGTGCCATGGTAGTACATACAGCTACTTGCATATTGATATCCAGACATTTATTGTGAAGATATCATAAAAATTTAATAATTACAATTTAATACGATAATATTTCGTCTTGAAATGTATTTCAGAGACATGTTTTTAGTGATGATTCGTATTTAATAAAAATATACGCTTTATGAGGATATTAAAATTTAGTTTAAACGTTTCCATAAACACGAAAACACCGTTTCGAATTTCATTGAAACCGGGTAAAATAATTTTCGTAAATTTCAGTGTTTTTTTAAGAAGATTAGTTTTACGTAGAAGGTAATAAGAAGCCTCAAATAACTCTCTCATTTCCATCCATAATTTCTCAGAGAATTAAAGATTTGGCTATTTCGAGGTTCGGGAAATTTCTTTGTAGTTCATACAATATTTATAATCAGAATAGATCGAGTCTCATGTGACACTGAAATCCACAAAATATTAAGTTGTTAATATGAATATGTGATTATCTTCATCACTCATTAATATAAAAACAGACACTTTACAGAGTTTTTCAAATAATTTTCTTCTAATATGACGGAAATCTACGTATCGACATAGCATTCATTGGCATCAGCCTATGAAGTGGTGCAAAGTATATAATAATTAAAAATCATGGCTCAAACGAAATTTGATTCAAAATAATGTTTTCGGTTTGTAGCGAAAAGTTTCACTTTATGATGAAAATATATAATTTATGGAAATCAATTTAAGTTTGAAACTCCTTAATTTTAAATTTCTCCAGTAACATATACTGAACAATTATAGCATTATAATTGATTGATATTTATTTTCAATACTTTTTCTCACCTTTAAAGTTTAAAATTATGTCAAACAGTCTAAGAAATATAAATTTTCTATTCCCAAGAATGACTATAATAAACGCAATGATCTTTTGAAATTAGAAAGAACGTTAATAACTTAAATCATAATTGATAACCAAAACATTACATAGATATGTTTAGCACTCCACGCGTTTTGCTTATACCTACTTAACAAGTGGGTAGTTGACCACTTTTGAATTTAGTATTTCTAGTAAAATGTCGTGAAAGTTCATGAGTTGTGTGGTTTAAAATTTAATAATGAGAGTATAGCAGCTTCTTGTTTTGCTAACTAAACGAAGCTTTGTTATCAATACTTTAATTATCGGCAAAGCTTGTTCGCCTAGATGAAACATGACGAAAATGAATACACCAGATATTCATAAAGCGAATATGCCAAGTAATATGCGTTGGTTTATGAGCTTTTACAAAATGCTGTTGTTTCGATAAGAGTCTAATTACTTATTTTATGCAAAAAAAATTTACTTAATTTAAATTATAAAAAATAAATTCAAGGTTTTTTTCACTACAAAGGAATATAACTTTATCCATTTTGATATTTAATTTTTTGTACAGAAAATTTATCAAGTTTTCACTGAAAAAATTATCACATTTTCATTATCCAGGACATGAAATGGATCAACGTTAAATGGGTTACAAAATACAAGGCCTATACAATAGATACCTTATGACTTGTCTATCTCTGGCTACCTATATTTTTGTCCTGAACTCAATAACCGTAACTGTTTGAGGAATTATTAAAAAAGAAATAATCTTAAATACAAAATCCATTACAGACACAAAATTACGGTGTCACAAACTTGAGGGAAAAAATTTTGGGCTGTACGGAATTTTGGTGCTTTTGTAAGTATTCTGTTTGATTGTGCAGAAATCTGTATGTGAATCGGCATGTGGAATTTCATTTTTATTGTCAAACCGTTGTGCTGTGATTTACCTACATAAGCAGTAAGTTTGAATTATCCTTGATGCTATCAGAATATTCAGAATATTATGTGATATTAGCAACCAAATATTGCTTCCATATATTTTTAAAGTCCTTTAACTGTTATCTGTTGACACATATTTGCCTTTATTGCAATTAATATATTCTACGTTCGCTTGATTATGATATTATCTCTTTTTAGTTATAATTAGGTTACTTTTTCATGTAGTGTCGTATCCAATAAAATAATTGAAAATTATTTTAGTTTTGTGAATGAACCTTTATTCCGTATTTAAATTAAAGTCCCCAATACAATTCTCCATTAACATATAATTATTTTTGTATATTAATGGAAAATTGGAATTCGCTTATTCTTTGCAGGTTTGTAAGGATATTAAGTAAAGTCGCTTATTTCGGTACCCGGAAATACAATGTAATCGGCTTATAGTCTGAGATATTCATGATAAGGTATATAACATCTACTTCTATTTATTTATATTAGGTTTATTGTATTTATTGCTCTAGAAAGGCCATGTTAGTGATGAGTTACGGCAAGTACAGCAATTTCACTTCATACTAAGTACGAAACTTACGATGCCCTATCTAGGCTCTCGGTTGGCCGGTTTTTTCTTATTAAAATTATCAAATATAATGCTCTCAAAGTCACCATAGTATTTACTAAAGATCCGTTTACGTTTTGATGTTAATACTGTCATGTAATGCCATATGAGGTAAATGTATACAATATTTGTAAATAAGAAATATTTCTTTCGTTTTACTGCAGAATTAAAAAAAATATTTTTATCAGACAATATTTGGATTATATGTATTACATTAATACAATTTTTTAGTCCTAATCCTGATACATCGATATCAGGATTAAGTTTAAAAATAACAAAGCATATAGGTACTCGAATGGATGAATTGAAAATAAGTAAATAGCTTCAAATTCATAGAATCAACAAAGTAAAATAAAAAGAAAGAATTATTGTGAACGTATTTTTTTTGTGAAATAAAAAACGATTTAGATTCCTCGAAAAGTTAAGTTTTCTTATTTTTGTTGATAAAATGGCCGAAAACATAATTTAGAATTAAACTTACTAAAAGAGAAGAAAATGTCAATGTGGTAAATCAAATTAGCATCAAACGAGTCAAAGTAAATTTATTTTCGATATTTGTAAGTTCACTAAGGTTTACGAAGCATCCTCAAGAGGAGGCGAGTGCTAAATAGCAGTAGCTCTGGTAATAAGTTAAAAAGACATCATTTTTAATCGCACTTATTTTTACAGATGTTCGTATAGCTCTGAAGGGTAACCACACAGTAGAGTGCTGGCAATTGAAATAGTACTAAATCATTTCAATTACAATCTTGAGATCCAACAAACTTGAATTTTAAATCTCTTATACTTAACGTTAAACGTATATAATTCTTTATTACAAACCAAAAAACATTTTATGTTTATTCCATTCTTAATGATTTCAATATCATTCCTCCCTATAATCGCGTGGACAACAGCAAAATCCTCATGTATTGTAAGACTGTAAAAATAACTTTAATGTTTAATGGAACGCTAGTGAGTACGTGAGTGCTTCTACCACGACCACTTTTTACAGTATTCTATAAATAAGGATGTTAAATCTATGTTAGGTATTGGATTTGGCACAAAGTTGTAAAAAAAAATTCATAGAATTTTTGTTTTTTTTTGGAAGGAATTTTTAAAATTAGATTTTTCTCAATAGAAAAGAATTACAATCATAATTTTGATAAAACGTGGAACAGCATTTTCCGTGGAATAGCATTTACGTAGATCTGCTCTTGATCCAATAGCATAGTTTTGTACACTTTTAATGAAATTACCATTTCACATTTTTAATGTGAATACCCTTAAACAAATCTTTTAAGCTTTCAAGATTCATAATTCAATCGCACAATTTCGATGTAAATATTGAACAGATGGACGCAGTCTCTCGATAATCTTGAGGCGATCAGATGCAACACACAATGGTGGTCAACCCGGGCGAGTACCCACTGCTGTCACTTGTCGCCTTCCTCTATTCATTGTTAGTGTCTTTCTCTTTCTTTATACGGTCTCACTTCAGATAAACTGGTTGAATGATTCGAGAAACAGTTTTAATGTTGGAGGGTTTCTTTTTATATTTTTGTTTTATTGACCCCGATTATTTTATGCTAATTTTATTCGGCGATAGAACGTTTAATTGTTGTTTAATATTATCTTTTACTTTGAATACGAATAATCAGTTTCAATCACTATTATCGTACTAGAGTCTGAGAATATTTTCAAAGTTTATAGATATTTAGTTCTGTAGACTTAACTTATGCTAGCGGTTTCGACCACGCTCGTTTCGGTTCTCCTTTAGCTCAGTGTTGATATAGCGTAAATATTATTACCTTACGTGACACGTCAGACTCTGAACAATAAAATTCTAAATGATAAGGTATCTTAAACTTTAATAAAATTATAACCAAACAAATATATGTAAGTGCAGATAATTGTTTCCAAACTACAAAAAACTTTTTCCAAAATACAAAGCTGGCAAAGAACCTTATCAAAAACATTAGGGGGTAAAATTACATATATGGCACAGGGAATGCCAATATTTCCATCGAATTATTTGGTCAATAAAAACATATTCTCCATATTTGGAAGTTGTCCCATTGAAAAAAGTTAATATTTATATTCAATATTTTATCTAAAGTGCTGGAAAAAATTTACCCAAAATGAACGAAGAATTTAATTTTTTACAATTAAATGAAATTGCGTGATGTAGTGTTTTTCTATTTTATTTAAATTCTTTACCACGACCTAGGTTTCGTTGTATGACAAAATCTCCAGGTGGAAAATTTGTAAACATACATTACGTAGTTTCATTTAGTTGTGAAAAACCAAACTAAAATTTATTTCTACGAAATGAACGCTAAATATATTCAACATAACCGAATATATTAGTTACGCATCCACTTTATCAAAATAATTCAAAATTAAAACAATAAATTTATATTATGTGTACATAAAATCATCTATCGACAAAAAAGCTTTACCTGAACGATTCACTGAAGAAAAACATGTCGTCAAATGTAAAATTACGATGATAATCACCGCCCTAAAGAAAACAACTAGATTGTTTTTTTCTGAGAAGTTTTTCACTTAATACCATAAAGTTTTTCAAATTACTGTCGACGGTAAAAGAAAGTAAATCGGGTCCCTAACGTACTAAATTAAAAGCGCACCAGTCTTAGTTCTTACATTGTACAGTGGTGCATTTTAAATATCTTTGGAAGAAGTACTTGCATAAATTTTTCCCTCGTGGACGACGGCTCGATGTGAGCAATTTTCGGTCTAAAGTCAATATTCACTGCAATAAAGTAGAATAAATGGTGTTTACTTATTTACTATTAAGCCAAAATACTATTATTAACAAAATAATAATATACATAATTGAATACCACAGAAATCTATCCCATCGTATATTGAGAATCAAATTACAAAAAAGTACATTAATTTTTTCATCACTTCTGAAATATGGAACACTAAACTAATAATCAAAATGACCGTATACTTTAACGGAAAATTTTATTGATATATTGAGCACCTTTATAGGACTAATGTGTTAAAAATGAATAGGTAAAATGAATTTCCGAATTTCTACCATATTGTAATGCATACTTTACGCAGGGAAGCAATCGGACACAATTCTACGTTCTTTCACGCACAAAAAGTTAAGTATTTGCTTCTACGAGAAACCACTTTATCTATTCTTTTTGCAAGCCTTTAAGAACGTGTAATGAAAATAATCGCAACATAAATATGTCAATATTTATTACAAATAAAGAAAAATATTGACTTCTCAACTCATAAGCGTCCAATCGACACAATAACATTTTGTATGAAGGTAGGTTATTTTTTAAATTTACTAAGAATCATATTATCTTAGGATGCTGGTAATTTGAACTCAAAGAGCACTGTTTTCATCACAGTTGTGGTCTTTGTACTCGCAAGTTTCATTCAGTGCTTAGATACTTTTGTCGTAAAGCAGCCGTACTCGGACTTGTTTTTGTTATAAAGAACGGCTAAACAGAAACTAACATATATTGAAATTCAACATGACTTTGATGAAAGTAAAAAGAAAAACATTTTTGTGCGTCAGTTTGATAGCGACGATGAAAATTTTGCTGTTGATAGCTATTCTAAAATATGCAATTTTTCACACACGGTTAATTTCTTAAGTCGCGTGGACTGTTAAAGAGATTAGTACTAACATAAAAATTTTCCACTATATTTATTAATACAGATGCGAGAATTTACATATTCATTTTTAATTAACGTTTAAACAGCTGGGCACGTTTATATAAAACATGTTTAACTCGAATATGACATCGTTCATAATTAAGTTAATATATGGAACACTTTTTAATCCAAAAAGTTGCCTTATTCCTGTGCGATGGAACCCCAATCGATATCATAACTTGTGTCAACAAAACATTTAAAACTTTTTCATAACGTGATGATGCAATAATCTCAAAAATCTTGATGTTAAATAAGAAGTGTGAAGGCTTTGTAGGTCTGGGGATTTCATGATGTCAGCGGTGACTTTTACATAGATATATAGATTTATAAACAGAAGGTCGAAGTGATTAGAATACGCAATTCGAAATGTTATTTATATATATATATATTATATATATATATATATATATATATATATATATATATACATATATACATACATACATATATATATATATTTATATATAAACATGTACACAAATATTTTATACATAAATAACGAGAAAGATAATTTCCATTTAATATAGTTTTGCCTTTACACGAACCGTTATTTAAATATGACAAAATGTTAAAAAAAGAGTGTGACTAAAATATTTTTCAATTGTCTTGTATAAAATTGTGTGTATAAAATATATTTCAATTTACTGCTCATTAAGTCAGGTAGGATATAATATTACCTACTATCTACATTTTGAAGAAATCGAAATAACCACAAAATTAATAAGGACCAAAATCATAGATATATTAAAATAATACACTCACTCATAGTCATGAAACAAAAAAATAAACCATCTGTCTTCAACCACTCAATCTTAAATACTTACCACGAAACAAACGTGAAAGGTAAGTTTTAGAGCAAAGTAAAAGCTTTTTTATAATGTTTAAAACAGAATAGCATATAAATTTGGCCAAAATAATGAGCTTTCAACGTTACCACCGTGTAGCGAAACAGTTCATTACTTATCTTCATCTGCAGTAACCCTAATTTAAGTTTATTTAATTATTGGGTATGTAAATGTGGGGAATGGTAATATTCGCTTGTATAACCTTTGATTGAGAATGTGATGAATGAATGTTAAGTGATAAGACACAAACTTATCGTATATTTTGCTATATAGCCAAAACACTTTTCATTAATAATTAAGATATCGATAGTGGTAGTTTATACGATAAAAACTAATTGAAATGAAAATTATAAAAGTGATAAAAAATACATTTGACACGATAAAAACTATTTGAAATGTAAATTAAGAAAGTGATAAAAAAATTTAAAATTATTATTTGAAAATTTAATAACCTTAAACTTGTAATAAAACCTTAAATAAATCTTAAACTTGTAATTTTTTTAGAGAAATCAGTACCCACAGCTATTTGTATTTAATATGAAGCAGGAATTTTAAATTTGTAAAAATAATGGATCATTTTGACAATTTATAGTACATTTTAAAATAATTTACATTTTAAAATAATTTACGGTAATTTTAGAGGAAAAAATGAAATACTCAACACGAAGGGTAAAAGAAAATTAGGTATTACAGGGACTGAAAAGAGATAAAGATATTTTTAAATGCGAATATAGATCCAAACTATAGTCATTTCCATGATATTGAAAGTGCGCAGTGGTTTTATTTTATCTTTATTATTTTTTTTAATTGAATTACAAACCGCAAAAAGTAAATGCATGAAAAAAATTACAATAAAACTGACACTTAAAGTAGACTCAATTTTATTATCTATTTGGAAGAAAATACCTATTTGCCTCAGAAAAGTTCTGTTAATATGATTTATTCTTAAGAATAAATCTGGAAAGCATCCACGTCCTCTATATGGTTTCTGAGATATAAAAAAATGTGTAAATAATTTCGCCCATAATGAAATTTTACCCCTCGTCTTCTTCTTCTTCGAATTTTGCCGGTCCAAAGGGAACTTTTTACACTCATATCAACTTCACCGAACCAAGCTTAACAATATTTTACAATAATTTCTTTATATAAAATGATTGCGTTAGTATCAAATTCTACATCACGTTTATTTATATGCGTAATAGACAATAATTGCTTCAACTTGCATTTATTATTTCATATTTCTCTAAGTGCGATATTGATTCTGTCAAATACGAGTAATTTATTTTCATTTCCTATGATATATTCAATGGAAGTAGATTGAGACATAAAAAACTCGATTAAAAAAACCGTATGTACATAAACGACTAAAACCGCTATTAGACTACCAAAATAAACCGTAAATAGTTACAGAAGGGAAATTTTCTCTTCACTAGGTATAAATTAGCGTATCTATCTGCAACAGATACTTTAACCACAAATATGGAACTTTAATCGTATCGTAGATATAGCTAAATATTACACGTGTCCTGATTATGTCCCCGAAATAGCAGGTCGGTGCGCAAACATGACCTATAAATGTCACACGTATCACCTTCTTTAAATAATGTGGTAGGTCATCAACTCTTTAAACCTTAATATAAAGCTTATTAAACATGATTAAGCTAGAGGTCAGATATCGGTGATTACAGAATTTTACTCATCTCAAATACATCAGTTTGAAATATACTTCTGTTACTAAAATAAGCAAATCGTATATTGCAATTTCCGCGTAATAAAACCGTATAGTTAAAAACTTAATTTAAGAGGAAAAATAGAAAACTAAAAGTGGTAAACAACTTGATAAACAATTTTTATTCCAAATAATGTTTTTATTCAAAACATTGCATCAATATGTAAATATAATTACAGTTGTTCGATGTTCACGTTTTATCAGCTGGATGCGGGCAACTTGATGATGATAATCATATCAGTTTGATGGTACCATTACATTGTAATTTATAGAAATTTCATAAATTTTCAGTTTTGTATCGGTACGATAATCAGAAGTGGGTTTTTAATTCCAGTTAAGTTTGAGAAATTTAATGCCTTTAATACTTACATTGTTTAGTTTGCCGCGAGTCTCTCACATTAAAAATATGATGCTCGTCTTCAGGTGAGCTCTTTACTTTTAAAATGTTTGCAAAATTTTTCCATAAAAGTCCTCTAATAAAACAAATACCATCTTCAAAACGATACGTATGTGTATATGTTAGTAAGATGTTTTTTTTTCACTATCATCTTAATAAGACACACATACGTATAGCCAAAAGATATTCGTATGAATTTTTTAGGAAAGTTTTACAGCGGTAACCAAAATGTCAGGAAAATTAATTTTAATTACTGTAGTATCCAATAATATACTAAGAAGAAATTTACATAAATCTGTCATTTATCGTTTAAGAGTGAATATCCAAATGTCAACTTTATTACATACATGTGACAACTTTATACTGTCTTGTTTATCGTGATATTGCATTCAAAATGTTTGACAGAATATATTTTTTTTATTTTAATGATACCGCTAAACACCCATTCAAATCTTTGCTGTTTGAACAATCACATTTATTAACATTCGGGTCATTAAATTGATGTGAAATTAAAAAAAAGATCGGCTTTTTAAGCTCTACGGGGACCTTTTTCATCCAGATAAATACGAAATAATTACATTTAGATCATCGTTTTAGACTTGTTTTTTGGTTTTAAATTAGTAATTCTACGCGCCATGAACTTACAGTTGAATGGGGATTGGACATAATCGTTGTAACGTATTTAACTCAAGCTATACGTAGTACAGGTGTTTGTGGAGAGTTTAGAAACACTATGACCCCTCTATAAAAATCGAGCACTCAAAAAATAAATAAATTTTATTTTGTACAAAGCAGAAACTAGCTTGCAAGGAAATTTATAGTTTACAGAGTTATGTAAATTAACAGTTGATAAACCAAATTTTTGTAAAGAATTTACAGCTTGACCTCTTTTAAGTATCAATTAAGCATCGTTTTTAATTTATTCAATTTCCAAAATATGTTCCGTCTTGTGTTTAAATTATTTGAATTATACCTTGAATAATTAAGTTGAAAAAATACATCTAATATCTGAATAATTTACAATTTTAATAAACACTGTCTTGCCTTAAATTTAAACAGCCTTCACTACGCAATTCTTGAAAAGATGGTAAATAGAAGCACGAAACATAATGAAATAACTCTTCCTCGAGTTGAGAGCATTGGCAAAGTCGAGCAGCGTCAGTATGACTGCGATGTTTATGTGGAATTCACATTAAAATCAGCTTCAATCATAATTCAATGAAACTACGTGATGTAGTATTATTTCTACTTTCTTTAATTTCTTTACCACGACCTAGGTTTCGTTGTATTACAACATCTTCAGGTGGGATATTAAATCTTTGCTAATATCCCACCTGAAGATGTAATACAACGAAACCTAGGTCGTGGTAAAAAATTAAAGAAAGTAGAAATAATATTACGTCACGTAGTTTCATTTAATTGTAAATAATGAATTTCGACAAAATTAACCCCAAATATATTCAATATCAGCTTCAATGTTGAATACACGCCGCAGCGGCGTGTTAGTGAAAACGTTTTTAAATTTTTTTTATTTTCGTAATTTTTCTGTGAAAGTATTTGGGTTGCCATCCTGTGTCCTTGCCAGTTAATTGCGATTATGGAATTGCAAGGAATTTATAATGACTATACAAACACACCTTTAGTATTATCACATATATTTATGACAATGTAACATTGTTCACAATATGCATATGTTTTAACTGACTTCGAAGTGTTGTGAAGAAACTATCAAAGTGTTTTCCGTGCGTCTCATGTGGGATACATTCCTCTATTTGATTTAAATAGTACACATTTGAACACTTACAGATTTAAAGTAATTCGAAAAAAGTAAATTTGATTTAATTATTTATTCAAGCCTTTCACCGCACTCATAATTGAATAGAAAAAAGCCAGGTTATTTGTTAATGTACGTGAAATCATAGGAGCCTTTCGACCCAAATATATGGTTGACAAATATTATACCAAATCCACTTTAAAACCAAAGGTCCTTTGTTATATTATTGAATAATTTATTGTATTTTATAGCCAAGCTTACAAACAAAAGAAGTGTATACAGCCATAAAATTAGGCGACCTTATTTTTAATTTTTTACTTAATATGATTATTTTTATTGAAAATATAAGTATTTTTTGTTCATTATGTTTTTGGAGGCTATGTATATTTAAATAATTTAAATAACACCTTTATCTATTAAATGTTTTAGTCTCTGGAAATATAACGGATAACACATTAGTCGTCAAAATGATTTGATTACATGAAAACAGATTAAATTAATGCTTGGAAAGATGTAGCAATTGAAATTATTTACAAAATATAAAAATATTCATGCGTTCTAAGGCTTTAGAGTGTTCAACTCGCAATAAAGGGCTTCTGAATAATATTTTGTCACAAGTTCTGAACCAATTTCTAAGCGACTCTTTATAATATTAGTATATATTATAATATATTTACAGAATTTCGCTATTTATACCATATCTTATATCTTACCAACCATATCTTATAATATTGCACACGCACGTAGTTCTTTAACTGCCGAAACTACGAGGGTGTGCAGAGAGGGCGCAATATACAGACAGATGAACATGGCGAAACTGTAAAAGTCCCATTTGTACCATTTGGTTACAGAATCTTAATAAAGTGAAGCCAATTTAGATAGTCAAAGATACCAAAGGTACCTCGAAACTAGATGATCAAACTTTGGTTACTTAAGGGACATTCCCTTAAGTAATCAAAGTATGTCAAATATATGTATGTTTTCAAATATATGCGAACAAAATCTACGCAAAATTGGTATTGCACTTAACTAGCAAATAATTGTGACCGTGTTGCGTTTTGTGATGCAATGTTTTAAATTTACAATTAATATATGAAACGTAATAATTAATTTTTAGTTTTTAATCTTGAATTATCAAGATATTATCATTACTGCTTGCAATATTTTAGTCGCATCGACAAATTTTAGTCACATCTGGATTATTCTACA